>CM017903.1:12727055-13124944 GCA_008369825.1 Triplophysa tibetana | reverse complement strand
TTTCCAGAACTTTAGATATGAAAGGTAGATTCGATATAGGCTGTAATTCCCTACTTCTACGTGCGAGTTGTTTTATTGTGACAAGGGGCCTTATAACAGCCACCTTATATGCTTTAGGCACATTTCAAAGATGAGTTAATAGTACTAAGAAGAGGAATACTACGAGTTTCTGGGAGCATCTCTGTCAGTAGATTTGTAGGTATAGGGTGTATCATGCATGTTGTTGATTTAGATTATCTAATGATTTTAGACAGTTCATCGTGATCTACGGTAGAAATAATTACTATTTCTCCTTAGGGGTGCTGTAGTAAGTTTGTTCAGCGGGATTCACTTCTGGGGCATTGTTATAACTTTTTTTCATTTATCTTGGATTTTATGTGTGAAGTGGTTCTTAAATTCCTCACTGTAATGCTGATATCCAGAATCTGAAGTCGCTGACAAATTTTTTTTTGTTAATTTAGCCACTGTGTAAAAAAAAACTAAGGTTGTGCTGGTTTTTCTTCTTAGTGATGAAAAGAAGCAGGTCTAGGTGTTTTTATGCTTTTCCTGTATTTTTGAGTACTATCCTTCCTGCTGTACGAAATACCTTTAATTTAATTTTCTTAAAGTTGTGCGCCATCTATCAGGCCGTTTTCTATAGAGCTTGAGTGTGTTATTATACCACGCCGTTGGGCTGCCATTTTTAATGTTCTTTAAACGCAGAGGAGCAACTGTGTCTAGCGTTTAAGAGAAGGGTAGTTAAATGTTCATTGTAATGGCAAGATTTTAAATGATATTTCTCATGCTAGAGATGTTTGACATTCAGGAAGATTATGGAAAACCGCATCTTTGAAGTAATTGTTCTACCATATTTGTAACAAGGAGTTGATTTGCAGCCATAGGCCAGTGACGGAAACAGAATACCAGATATGATCGAATGTCTTCACTCTGCTGAAGGATTTAAACGTCCATATTTATAGCGTAAAACAGTATTAAATATAAGTATGATACAAACGACATTTTTTATTCTAGCTTTTGTATATAGGCCTCCAAGGCACCACACAGATTTGATTAAAGAATGACATACCCATGTGTTTTATGTGGAGAAAGGGCATGGCATTGTTTTGATATTGTAATGCCATGCTCTCTCTCCGGTGTCACGTCCTTCCGCTCCGCCCCCCTGTTTCTCCATAAGCGTCCCATTATTGTTTCATCCCACTCACCTGTCCGGTGTTATCCTACCGCTATTTCCCTTTAGTGTAATCCTTGTCACCTGCCCGTCACCGTCCCTGTTCACTCTTCTCTAGTTAGTGTTTCCCCATATATAGTCTCAGTTCCCTTTAGCCTGTGTCGGTTCATTGCGTTATGTAAACGTGTTTGCCTTCCGTTTGTCTCAGCCGTTATTTACCTTGTTCCTGTGTGACTTTGTAGTTTGGACTAATTCATTATATTTATTCTGGATCTTGTTTTTTTGTTCCCCTAATGGAAGTTTTTGATGGATTCCTGTTGTTCTCCTTCACAAACCGAGACAAAAATGTACAAATTTTATGATCTGTTGTCATATCGTTAATAAAAAGTGCTTTATTAAATTACTTTCAAGAGGTTAATGCCTTATTTTATGTTTTCTTATCCGGGGGACGGATACAATTTCTATTTTATGATGTTTGGGAGAAGGGATTATTACATGTTGTACATTTTTGTATTCTGCAACGTGAGACTGCAAACAGACAGTTGGTCGAGCCATTCTGTCTGCTCCCTGACCTGGGCCCCAGTGAGTCAAGCTTTAGCATTAATAAGACTTTGTGACATATTTCTAGACAGGAGGGAAACCCCAGTTCAGTCGTTTCAACAGGTCAGGTCTGCCCTCAAAACTCTTCCAGTTATTTATAAACACTATATCATTCTGCAGACAGCACTCAGACAACCAGCCATTTAGTGATGATCATCTGATATAAATCTTATCGCCACGATAAACAGTAAGGGGACCAGAGAATGTTAAAGTGTCTGACATCGTGCTTGTGAGGTCACACATCTCTTTAATATTATCTATAATCTACTATTGACCGAGTCGAACATCATTTGTGCCGATGTGAATAACAATCTTACTGAATTTACGATTAGCCTTAGCCAGCACATTTATGTTTAACTTGATGTCAGCCCCTCTGGCTCCCGGTAAACATTTGACTATATGGATGGTGCCTCTCTATGTTAATGTTCCGAACAATAGAATCACGGATAACTTGGGCAATTTCAGCAGGTTTCTGAGTCGGTGTCTCACTGAGCGGGGCAAACCTGTTCGAGACTGTAATCGGAACGGTTTAGTATTGTTTTGTCCTGCGACTACGCCATCTCATAGTCACAGTTTCCCAGCTGCAGGAAATTCTAAACTGAAACCGAGCTGTATGCACTAACGTTGCTCGCATCCAAGGTGTTTTCTATGGTCCTTCCACTCTTACTATGCTAAGAAAGATTGGATGCGAGACTCTAATTCTAAGATCTTCTCGGTCAGCATTACTATTTCCCTATATTTATCGCATATAAATCCCTCGCAGCTGACAGAGAAGGCTAGGCTAAACATATGACATAAGATGCAAGTAACAATAATAGGAATAGAAGCCATAATTCACTGGGTTTGAAGAGCAATTCTGACTTACCATGGTTGCTCGATAAATCTTAGTATATACTGTAAGCTCAAGACAAACTAGAGGCAAGATGATATTCCACAGTGTAAACAGAAAGAAAGCTAGCACGCTAATGCTATGCTAACGACGTTAAGTTAACTATCAATTCTGGTTAAGAATCTTCATGTAAATAACAAGAACAGGTTATTGAGATATCAGGAATAAGTAAGTAATGACAGTGATGAGTAACAATAATAAAATACACTGATATTAAGACCAAGTGCAAGTGCAAGGATACAAACTAGCCGCCGGCAGCGATGCAGACAGGAACCTGAAGCTCAGTGACTGTGACAACCTCACTGCAATTGTGTCTGCTGTTTCAGTTGAAGTCTTACCGTCTTACCATCATCCACGCATGAGATGAGATCAGGCAGCAAATAATTGATGATAACAAGCAAAAGACAACTAGCAATTCTTCAGGAACGCAGAAGTCACTTGTGAACCCTTCTAATTGCTCATGTATAATGAAACCCATTGTTTATTCTTGACACAAATGAAATGATACTGCAATCCATTTTCAACATGATTTGAAAAGTGTTTTCTTGCCAATGTGAAATAATGCAAAATCAATATGTAAGAATTCAACTGGAAAATTAGAATGTTTATGTGCCGTAAAGGTGAGCTCACCGTGCCTCATCTTTCCTTCATCATCACTTTAAGTAGGTCCCAATGCACATCCTGACTCTAATTAACACCACTGGGGCTGTGAAGCGTTTGTAGTGCTCTGCGGAGGAGACACTCGCTTCAGGATGACTGGGAACTCATTTACTGCCCATGAAGCTATGAGAAAAGTTTCATGCTTGAGTTGATGGAAGTTGGATGACGTTTTTCTTTTTTTGTCTTTTCAGAAACTTCATAACTCTTGAGTGATAAAGATAGCAGTCAGTGTTGAAAGTCAGTTTATTTTCATATATTGGGTACTAACTTAACAAGTAAGGAGACACGCATCCTAATTTTCCATCTCAATTCACTGTAATTGAATTTTTTTATGCATTAAAGAGGGCTCATCATGAAGGATCTCGTTATAATTCATAATGAATGCCTCTCAAAAATCAATTTTAAATCTAACGTTTCAAACCTACATTGTACATTTTTTTGAATTTCTTAGGGTTTTCGTCGTGTTTTGTATGACAATTGTGCATTTACTTTATAAGCAAAATGACTTATTACTTATCTGAAAAAATCTAAGTATTATTAAAAAAAATCTTAATTAAAGTGATAGTTTACCCAAAAATTACAATTATGTAATTTACTCTATACCCCTTTGACATTTAAATCCTGTATGACTTTCTTTCTTCAGAAGAAAACAAAAAAGATATATTTTCACTTCTAGTGGTGTTAGGATCAGGGAAGGACAGAACCCAAACACAGGTTCGGGAGAAACAATGATTTATTTAACAAAAACAAGACCAACGAGGGGGTAAAATAGGAACAACAGAAATAATAATAACAGGCTAAATAGGAAAATAGACTGACTAAACTAACACTTGACATAGACTAACACTGAATGCACTAGACTACTAGACTAGACTAGACTAGACTCGACTTTGACACGAGGAACAGGAACAATATACAATGACCTTGCAAGACTTAAAAACAGGGGAGCAATACAAGATCATACGAGCACAGGACAGAAAATACAAGGGCATTTATAAGGAACTAAATCAAGCAGGAACAGGTGAGGGGCATTAAACAATAACAAGATAATAAACGAGGTACGAGAGAGGCGGGGACATAGACGAGACCGGAGAGAAAGAACATTATGTTGTGACCAACAATAATGTGTTTCTCTCCACACAAAACATGTGGTACTGTCATGATCCTGTCCCAAGACTAGAAAAAACGTGGCAGATGACAACTGCATGGCCACAATATCAATGCAAGTAAATGGGTGTCAGTTAACAACATTCTGCAAAATATCTTCTTTTGTGTTCTTAGAAAGAAAGAAAGTCATACAGGTTCTAAAGGAGAAGAGGGTGAATAAATGATGATAGAAGTTTAATTTTTGGGTGAACTATTACTTTAAGTGCGTTCATTCATAAAACAAGCAAGAATTCAGGTTTATTTTTCTTACCGCATTGGCAGATTTTTGCTTGTTTAAAAAGAATAAATCAATAATTTTTATATTCTTTTACGAAAACTAGATTATTGTTGTACGTTTCTCGATGTAGGAAATTCTATAAACATTGAAATACAATAATATGTATGGTTGTATATCTAAACTACTTTAAGATCATACTGTAGTCTTCACTCCAATGTTTCAAATAAATAGACTCAAATCATCATATTTGCTGCAGTAAATAAGTGCATTGATAGAAATCAACCTTACGGAAGATAGGGGTGGAAATAGAAAATAGTTTTCCTTTCGAGACAGACAGGTTAACAGTCGAGTTTGGCCATATTTTGATGTATTTTGCTAGAGCAAGAGAAATCAACAGTGTAATTCAGAAGGGAACTCCCACCTCCATTGGATCTATATGTGGACGTATCAGTAGCACAGTCAGGCCTGAGGGACCTCAGAGCAGAGATAAACATTTGTCACATCCCTCAGAGAACACTGATCGAAACATGTGCTGTCACAGACTTACCTACGCAGCAGAAAGCAGAGCAAAAAAATGTTTGAGAAGGATGCATAATGGTCAGTCTATTTTTCTAAATACAGGGTGACATCCTTGATACCACATACATTCTTAGGTCATGAACTTCTCATTAATTAGAAGAATTTCACAGCCTCATAGTACTTCCGGTCCATTACTTCAAATTTTGCATTCATGGACAGACATTTATTAAGCCGCACATAGACTTGTATGGACTTGTTAGCACAAGAAAAAATTATTACATATATATTCGTGTCATTAAGTTAAAAGTGTATTTGAAATGCTTAAATATACACAAAGCATTTTTCTGCTACATTTTTTAAATTAAAAACTAAAACCTTAGTTAACAGAATGGCACACAATTTCGAAGACACTTGGATCTGATATTTAATTTCCAAAGTATTGCACACAAAGACCCTCGGCCCTGTCATTCCATACAGTCTAAAGGACCATTACAAGAAGAGCACAGATTTCCCCTCACAATCTCAGGCAGCGAATATTCAGCGAATAAATTGTAAGTCAGGGACTTTCATTTCACATATCTCAATTGAATTAATGTGCTTCTGCCTGGAGGATCATTAGCATCATCTCCGAGGCCTTCCTCGGTACAGTGGACTAACCCTCATTTACACTTTTATTGTGGCTGAAAATGCAGGTAAAATTTTTACATTTATCCGTCTCTGTTCCTCGTGACCCTGAGTCAGTTCAGCTTAGTAAGACTAATTCTCAGGGCCTTGGGGTAATACGGGACTTTTACAACAGAAATTGTTCTGTGTGATGGAGTTGTTTTCCAAAAGAAGTTCAACCTAGAATATACTTTGGGGAGAATTTTGTCACAAACATATTTCGGAATCATTGAACTGTAAGCAGTTGAAATTATATTTAGATAAATTATAAACTAATTAAACCTTAGTTAGTTATGTTATATCAAACATATTTCTGTAAGTTTTCAGTAATATTGAAGACTTGATTTTCAGGTAATGGTGTGTTTGTGTTAGACCTCTGGATGACATGGCACTCCATTAATAGAAATGAATATGTACTGTAATGTTTATGGTTGCTTTTGGATGTCCGTTGACGTATCCAATTCTGGGCATTTTATTAGGTCTTTTATTTTGTATCATGTTGTCATCCTGATCTTTGTAGTTTTTTATGTTGCCCGCCCTAATTGTGTTCACGTGTTAGTTGTTTCCTTGATAATTTATTGTGTGTATATTGCCCCTGCATTGTTCTCATTATCAGTGATCGCTTTTGTGCCATCATCAATATCGAGTCTTTTTCCATCTCTATGGAATGTGTCAATGAATATTTTAAACAATTTCCTGTCTGCATGTACAGTATGGGTCCTGTATAGATCCTGTATAGATCCTGTTTTGACAGCATGTCAAAAATATTATATACAGTAATTATATATACTGTAATAAGATGCATACATGTTATGAGTTTTATCAATAGCAAAATTATTAGGGTCCCGAAATTTGTCGTTTCATTTTTTTAATTGTATGTGTTATTATTTTCACAGACTTTCAAAGCTCATCCAGTTAAAGTGTTAGTTCATTCAAAACCCAGTTACTGAGTATTTAACTGTTGTGAACAGTGTCAAATCCAACACAGAATCTTCACGCTCCCGTCTAAAGCATCTCTCAGCGTGACTATGAAATCTTTCCCCTCATGCAGTCTGTCAGCCGTTCCAGATGTTGATGTGTCATCTTTACAAGGCATTTACCCATGCAAACATTTTGTTTACACATTTCTCAACGAAATATATTCTACCTCCTGTTTACATTATGTTAACTTACACTGTCCAATCAGTCAATTTTCATTGTTTGGGGTTATGTGCTTAACATTTTCATAAACATGCTTGTGTGTTTTTGCTTTATTTTATGACATTTGGCAGGTTTCTAATTGTCACGACAATGGAGTAGAATCCGAAAAAGGGTATCTTTAATAAATCACCAGGCGCACGCGGGAGAACACACAGGAATAGAACTACATGAAATCATAAACAATGGCAGACAAGGAACTGAGGAAAACATAGGGCTTAAATAACAACAGAAATCTAATCAACAGAAACAGGATAGGTGAGAACGAATCAATAACCATGGGAACACACTATTGAATGAACACAGGCCAAAAACTAAAGGTGCGGTCACACCTGACTTTTGGCTCCATTCACTTCCATTCGTCGCATTGCAAATGCGATAGAACGGAAACACTAGCACGTCTGTAGATATTTCGCTGCATAGCCAAAATCAAGTTTGGGAACTCTGACCTGCGAAGATTAAACATCACAGCGTGACCTCTCGGTACAGAAATGGTAAAGATGGAGGAATCACTCCCACCCATTTTCGCAACAATGTCAAAATGAATTTCTCATTCCCAAACTCTTTTCTGACCACGGCATAACACAGGAAATGAACACCGAAAACAGAACCAAAACATAACATTCCATGGAAATAATTTACTGCAGCTGGAAATACATGCATGCAAATGTCATTTTCCTTTAGTTTTGGAATATGTTTCTTAGTTGCGGAAAGATTTGTTCAGCTGAATGTCAAGCAAACATTTTTACAATTCATTTATATTTAAACAGATCTTGAGTGCATCTAGAAAAACAACCTATATCAACTTTGCCAAATGGTGTTATGGTTTACGTTTCGTTTAATTTACAGATGTGAAAGATCTATAGTTGAATTGGTAGGGTGTTGCCTTTGCGCCAGCAAGGTTGTGAGTTTTATAGCGAACACACTTTGATAAATAAATATACATTGACTACACTGTAAACGGCTTTGGAGAAAAGTGTCAGCAAAATGTAAATGAAAGCAACCAAGCATCATTCTTATCTGTGCGTTTATGTGTAGAATCCTGGAACCGCACGGCTATCAGATTTGCAACCCTGTTGCTTTGAGATGAAAGCTGTTTGAGTGACATGTACTACTTTGGCTGAAGACGAGGAGTTTGATGTTGAAAGGAGTTACCAGTAATGCATTCAATAAACGAGAAGCCTAAAGAGAGACAGCTCAAAGCAGCAGGGATAATATATCCACCACCGAAAGAGCTCTATTGTACAATGACACAGCCCACTCAGTATGGGACAGCTTAGTCTAATGGCGCATAGCCAGAAAAGGTCACATTGTAACAACCATAAATTATACACAACTGTTCCCTCTCATTCTGTGCATACATATTCCACTCTGTCTACTCTGTCCAAGCCAGTCAGGTATTCCTGTCCGTCCCACTGTTATACGCGAGGCGAAATGAGCTTGCTATCCATGAAAAGTGTCATCATCCATCATCCTAATGGTGTCATGAGCAAACCTTTCACCAAGAGATGTCCATTGACACTCCAGGTTCAAGTGTGGCAATCAGAGTTTGTGATCTACAGTATGTTTAACTAAATCCTCTAATGAAGTACCCTTTACGCTGTTTGATTGAAAGAGTCAAATGTGTGTACAGAGTGTTGCATGTGAAGGAAAATGTGTCGTGCCAGAGCAGACCTGCGCTGTTGTGGCCTTTTTCAGGGTTATGGTTTTTCACTTTTCATTACCCTTTTCATCTACATTTTGAGCTGTCATGACCGAGGTGTCAACTTTTGCCTTGTTAGCGAGGTTTAGTTCACCCCTGGAGGTAGATGTCATGGCGACACAATTATAGGAGCAAAATGCATCTTTACAGTAGATGTTTTACCAGGCATTGTTTTTTAGATGCTGTGATGGACGGGCCACCTGTCCAGATAGTCCTGGATAGGCTCCAGCACTTCTAACAAGCCCCCCAAAAAATGCTGGGTTCAAACCATGGGTCAAATGGATAAACCCGACTGTTGGATTAAATGAAAAGAGAAATTGTCCAATAAAAAAATTGTCTTAATTTATACAACCCAGCATTTTTGTAGGGTGAAGGGATGAAAGAGGTGTAGAGAATTAATGGATGTTTTATTCCTGTTACCAGCGAGTTAGAGAAGTGCCGGTTACATTTACTTCTCCAAAACTTGGTTTGCTGTCCAAGCTAAATTAATAAGAGATTTCCTACAGGAAGGCCCCTCTTACAGTGCATGCGTTCATTAAATTTTTATAAAATGTTAAATTCTGGCGGCATAACCCACAGCGTCCCAATGATCAAAGACTAGATTGATTTTCCTTTACATCTAGTTGGGTTTGTGAAATGTTCATGTACTGTAGGGCCCAGTCTAGTCATTTATTATCTATGTTTTCTTCACTACAAGCAGACTGTTCCTGGACATATTGAAGCACCCAAGAGGGCATTGACCAACCTCCTCAGACGTATATGTAACGTCGACTTGAATTATCTGTCTACTTCACACTTAAACACATAAGCAGGTGTGTGTGGGAAAATAAGTTGTCTAATAACTTAAGTTCAGTTCATTAAGAGAAGTTTTTAAAGGTGCAAAAGTAGATAAAGTCATTTGACAGCACAAAGTGCATTTTTAAATATTTAAAATCCAGCAAAGAGTAAAATCATGTATCACACAATCTCAACGGATCTACGGTCGCAAAGTGTCAACTGTATTGCATTAAAACAACTTTAGCCTAAATTTATTCATGTGTTTACTCTTTAATGATTCAAACAGATATTCTTAGCTAATTCGTGGGGCATCAGTGAGAGAGGATTGAAACAAACCTTTTTAATGACACAATAGACAAAAACACGTCACCATTTGCATTGAACAAATCGTGAATTACACAAACTAAACAATGTTACCACACACAGTAACAAAAAAAAACAGGTTGACAAGTATAACGTATGCTGTGATATAATGCTCCTTCACCCCACAGCGTGCTAAAAGTGAATGAAACACACGTTCCTTTTAAAAAAGCTGAAGGCGCCGCGTGCGAACATTAAACCTCCTTAATGTCTCCTTCTATACATGTCTCCTTTGTACATTTTCCTCTTCCAATGCTGAACTAACTGAGCCTTCCGTTGTGAAGCATCGAGCTTCTGTCATTTTGCTAATTGCTAGCGGCTTCCCTCCACACGTAGCCTATACATTAATACGCTGCACAATGACGCATCATCAACAAACGGACTAGCTTCATCTTTTTTACAAAGTAAACATATAGGCTACAATTTTCATTTTCACTTCGTTAAAATTATTTTAAACGTTAAAACTTTTTATTAATTATTTTCAATATGTATTACATTAATTTAAATCTGTTACATGTGGGGGGGGACACAACAACCCTGTTGGCGCCAGCCCTGACCCAGTGTTTGAGAGTAAAAAGTGTTATGTATGTTGTGTACAGACCAAACGCGAATGGCGCGTCAAGCGCGAGTGATTTACATGGTAAGTCAATGCAAAGACGCGTAGACCGATTTGCGGAGCGAATGAGGCTATGTGAGGCGGCGCGATTGACGCGTTTCACGAGAATTACGCGAATCGCGCGAGTTGAAAAATCTGA
This sequence comes from Triplophysa tibetana, assembly GCA_008369825.1. Lineage (NCBI taxonomy): Eukaryota > Metazoa > Chordata > Actinopteri > Cypriniformes > Nemacheilidae > Triplophysa > Triplophysa tibetana. The sequence continues at coordinate 13,114,270 of CM017903.1, read as the reverse complement.
ACTTTGGCGAAAATTCCCGCCGCGTAACCAATCAGGAGCTTGGTCTAGCAGTGAGGTGACTATGATGTTGCGAGCGGAGTCAGAAATCCCAAACAACACTGTAGGACAAAATAATGGTTTCTGTATGTGGATACCTGGAGCTGTACAATACATCTTACTTTTATCGAAACAGAAATAAAAAGGATATTGCTTGGAAGAAAGTGAGTGAGGAGGTCGGACAATCTGGCAAGTTGTCAAAAACGATCTTTACATAATTTGAGCAAAATATAAATACGAGACTGGAGCCACCTGGCAGAAGCCCCTCCCATGACGCGAATTCGCGTCTGCAGTGAAGCGAATTTGACGCGCGAATGAAGAGAGTAAACTCAAAATGTTCAAGCGTCCAACTACGCGCGAATAGCGCGATTCATTCGCGCCATTCGCGTTTGGTCTAAACATACCTTAGAAGTTGTCAGCAACATGGTCTGTGTGTATAAATGTGCGAGCAGGTGTATGAGAGAGATGTTTTCATTTTTATCAGACCTCTTGTGAAATAAGTTTTATAATGTAGGATCAAGTCAATAGTTAGGGAAATAGTTAAAGGTAGAGATGAAATGATAATCGTTTCAGGATAAACCACGCAAAAATGTCCTGACAGTTAGTATTACAGTTTAATCTGTACTTATTCAAGCTCGCACTGATTCCTTTGCAGCCAGGATCTATCTGATGCAGGCGTAACATGTGACGTTGTTTTGCACGAGCAGACATGGCGGAAGAAATTGACAGAGCTCGGGAGATTTGGGGTTGTCATTCAAGGTCACCAAGACCAATTCCTTAATTTAGATGTGATTGTTGTTAGTTGATTTAACAATATAAAACTTTGGGAAATGTTTTCAGTTTGTGTATCAGTTCTTTTTGAACAATTTTAGCAAAACCATGATAATATTAATAACTGTGGTAATTTTGGTCACATTAACCACGATGTGAAAGTTTCATATCGTTACATTGATTGTTTAAATGTTTGCATCATGCTGTCTGTGGTCTCATATTATTAGGTATGAAAGGAAAATACTATAGCTACACAATAAAGTGGTTTATCTTTCCTATAATTATTGCATTTCCTCATTAAAACAGAGAGCATTTATTATTGAATCTAATTAACCTTGAGAATATCTGTTCAAATGTAAGTTTTAATCACATTGTGGGATTTTTTGACTGGAAGAGCCAGAGGGTTTTTCTGTGTGTTTTAAATGTTATTAATTACTTTATACTACAAACTGTATATTTGAATGGCAAAAAAATGCCTTTTCAGTTAGTACAAAGAGAACTGTACTAATTGTGCTAATAAACTTTTATTTATTTACAGTAAAATTATAATTACATTAGAAGTTAATAGAACAATATAATGAGTGACAGCTCTCTGCCACTCAAAAAAAACAGTCCTTAATTTCCCCTAATAGTAAGAGCAGTGGTTCACTGTTTGGCAAGCTATCTCATGTGAAGTTCTTAGAACGGGTAATTTCTTTGTTATCTGCCCGCTTAGTCTTACTTAATGTTAATGTGGACACAACCTTAGCTGTCTCTATTTTTACACCGTGTACAGTTTTTGTAGTCTATGCATTTTACTCTGGAGTTCCTTCGGAGATGCATATCTTTCTATCATGTTGTAATTTTGGTTTAAGTCTTATTGGCCTCCTCTCCATCAGCATCTCTTGCTGTAGTAACATGTTTCTGGTTCTGTGTTCGTGGCTGCAGTGCTGATCTTATTAGTCTGAATGAATACCAGTGTCACTGCACAATGTATCTGGGTAGCCACATGTCACTTTTAATGATAGCTGCCATTACTTTAAGATGGCCCAAGAAATGGCCCTTTTTCAGGAAGTGGCAGAAACATACATTTGTGCACTTGATTTACTGCCAATTGCACCACATTGATTCATACTGCATATCATTCTGCTACCCTGGCAGGACTGTATGCGCATATACTATATGGACAAAAATATTGGGATGCCCCCTTCTAATGAACAGGTTAACTATTTTAGTCATTTCCGTGACAAAAATATCAATTCTACATAACTATATTCTAGAGAATTGTGTGCTTTAATGTTATAGTAACAGTTTTGCCAGATTTACTAAAACTGTTCTAATATGGTATTGCATGGTATAGCAATAAAGGTCCAGTGCAATTTTTTGGACAATCTATTGACAGAAATGTTATAAAATATGCATAACTCTTCACCTTTCACAATGAAACATTATGTTTTTGAAATATCAAAATTAGCAATTTCTATCTACATACACAGCGGGGTCCCCTTACATGGAATTCACCATTTTGTTTCTACAGTAGCCCTAACGGACAAACTGCTCTACAGAACATATTCTGTAAATAAGTTATCGCCTTTGGCAAGGAAGCGAAAACGTGATGACATCTTAGTTCTGTGTCAACCACAGTAGTGCTTCAAAAGGGAGAAGGCATGGGGAGGAGTGATGCCGCTTAATACACTTGATCTTTAAAGGCAGAGTAGATCATTTGGAAAATGCTAACTTTTTCCTGCTAGCAGTGCAATCATACTATCCCTCCCTCTCGCGAATCCCCATCCAAAGCCACGCCTCCTCCAAAACACATGGGCGTGCGGACAAACCAGAAGCTGTTGGATCGGTTCCAGTGAAATCATGTCACATTCCCCGGTAAGAAAACATTACAATACAAAGTGAATAACATTACTACAATATCGAACATCTCCAGGTACCTGCTCTCTGTCCGCCATTGTCCCGCTGCCTGCACATCGCATATGAGCGCGCTGTTGACGCATGATGCCTGAGTGAACAGGGTGCACAGTGGGATGCAAAATTCGCCGACTGAAAATGTAGAAATGAGGTATAATTGATCCAACGTTTTTTGACAATATGCCTTTCACAGAAGATTTATAATTATAAAAATACCAATGTTTCGGTTTACTTATTGATTGCTTTCAGGATGATACAAAATAACGTTTCTGGGCAGGACTGCCTACTCAGCCTTTAACATTTGTTTTAATTTAAAATACAAGAATAGAGTTAACATGTATTGAAAGATGGCATCCTAATATTTTTGTCCACATTGTATGAGTTCTGTTAGAAATGTTTATTCACTAACGCAAAACAATCTCATTGTGATCATAACAATTTCACGTTTTAGCAAATAATTGGTCATTTGTTTTCTTAAAATCTGCATCCACCCCAAATATATTTAGGGATGGACCTTATTTCGCTTTTTGCTCTGACCATGTTTTGCTGTCACGCACAACAACAGAAGGATGTTGCTCTCAAGTTGACTGGAGTGCTCCATGCATGCAGCTAATTCCCAGTAGAGTAAGGAAAAAAGAAACACAGGCATGAATATTGTCTCAAATCGAACCAACATGTGTCATCTTCCTTTCAAAGGAAGAAAAGAAGAATGAGATTGAAATATTGAAATAACCACTTATTTTCTAAAGTAACACCAGTGAGCAAAGCTTCTTCAGCTCACCTTGTATGGATTGAGATTAAAGAGAGTGTTCACCCGAAAATGTATAGTCTATTCTGTCATTTACAAAAAGAAGACATATTAAAGAATGTTGTTAACTGAACAAACGGTTGCATTGGTTTGTGTCTATACAATAGAAGTGGATGGGTACCGTCATTGTTCACCAACATTCTTCAAAATATCTTTTTTTGTGTTCTGCAGAAGGAAGTAAATCATACAGGTTTGAAATGACAAGAGGGGGAATAAATGATGACAGAATTGTATTTTCGGATGTACTATCCCTTTAATGTAAGCATTGATTTACCTATATTGGGATCAGGCCTCAATGACCTTTTAGTTTATTTGACTATTGTAATATCCACATCCAAGTCTGAATGATGAAAATCAAGAAACATTGCTATCTAGTAGTGCTACTGTATATATAACACTATATACCTAATTCAAATTCCGCAACAATCTGTTTTGTGACCAGAGATGGAGATAAAGAGATGTAGGGAAGTGTGTGTGTTTCTGTTTGTGTAGGTGTAATTGAGATTTCTCTTCCGACAAAGAGGTGTACAAAGCTTTAATCTATTATCATGCAGTGCACACATTTCATAGTCTGAGCATCTGCTGTAGAGTGCACTGTGCTTCTTTTACACAGCAGTGTGTGGTCTTTGTGAGGGTTTTTGTAAACAAATGCCTGTATAATCAACGAGAAACAAACAGTACAAGGCTCTGTGATTCATGCGTGCATGTGCAAGCGCGTATGTGTTTGTGTAACCCAGACCCTATGAAAAGGTGTTTGTATAATTGTGTTAGTCACTGAATAAGGGCTGCAGTTCAATGAATTAAAGAATTTTGTATCTGCTCGCTCACTCAAGATGTCTTCATCGAGTTGGAGCAAAGCCTGGCAAACGCTCACTAAGGAGTTCCTTTTACCACAGCTCAAAAGCCTCAGCAATGTGATCAAAACCAATTTTCCCATTTGAATACGCTTGAACGTGTTTTCTTATCTCGGATTTGCAGTCCAAGAAATCCGGGCTCAGATGATAGGTCTATGGGTTGGCGAAAAAGCAGAAGTAATTTTAAGGGTGAGCGCCAAACAGAAGCATGCTTTATGATTGTAGCCTACTGTATAGCAGGTGTAAACAGGAGCTCCGGTCCACCTTGAAAAGGTGATTTTACCTGAGTTCTTGGTTTAATTGAGTCTTAGCAGCCTGTCCTGCAGCTTTGATTTCAGACCAGTTCACTCCGAATACATATTTTTGTAAATGGTTCAGGAGTGAAAAAGACAATGTAATCCTTGAACTTTCAGAAATCAAGATTTTGTATACATACAGTGTAAGAGAAAAATGAACGTCTTCTAGGCAAAACCATATGGGTTTGGTGTCATGATTTTGCTAAGGAAGTGAAAGCATTTTATTTCCCATAAATTAAATGGCCACACTGTCTCGCAGGTGACTTAACGTTTGACATAGATGAATGTTAGGGACACTGATAAGTGGCTGTACTGTGGCTCGGTGGTTAGAGCATGGCAGTGCCAATGGCAAGGTCATGGGTTCAACCCAGGGGATTGCCCATAGTCAGAGACAAAATATAATTAATGCAATGCAAGTCACTTTTAAGCGTCTGCCAAATGCATAAATGTAAATACATAGCCTATGATGTATTTTGTTTTTTAAGTATTTTTGAAATATGGTAAAAAAAGACTTCCAATTACAAAAAAGACTGCAAATTGAAAAGAAAACTTGTAAATTTACACGATTTTATTTTCTGATGTCCTGTTTTTTCACGGGTGTTTTTACAGTGTATTGAAAAGGCTTTCAAAATAAGAAACAGGATGAGTTTTTAGGGGCAATTTATGTCTTGTGTGCATTTGTTTGTACACTTTGCTTGATTGTCAAAGGTCCACATGAGACATATATTACGGTTGTTATTTCCGATCGGCTGAAAAAGCAAAGGCTACTCCCCTGACTCTTTTTGTTGTGCAGAGCCTAGGGCGGTCAACAAAACAGGTGCGATTTCTCATGACACCTATTCACTGATCTCTGTCAGGTAGTATAGACACTATGTGGTATTAAAAATAGCTTATGGCTAATAGAACTTTTAATTTCTGAGTAGTGATAGAAAAGTTTGTTAGGTGTAAGAGTTTGTAAGGGAGTGATTAACATTGCTGGAGATGAGTCATTTAGATTGCATTTTTTTAAACTGTCAATTAATATTCATTAGTTTCCTTGGAGATCAGCGGTTTGTTGTGACAGCATACTATTGTCTCAACGTTCCTGAGCTTCTCATTTCCGTAACATAACTTTTCTTTAATGCATGTTTTTGCGTAAGTTTTAACGGGCTCCTGATCAGATTTATACCAACACTGAGATTGTACATTTCTCCAGATTAGGTTTGTTTTGCATTGTTCTGTGTTGTCTCCCTTTTTAGTACATACTTTCATGAAATTAACATTCTTCGATTCAATTCCAATGAAGTTTTGCACATTATTAATGGCGTGCGCTGGTGTGCCAGGAGTCTGTCACCAGCTCTCTCAATAATAACTCATGGCGGCTGAGGTCTTGCCATTTGTCCTCACTGTGTGGCGCAGGAGCTGTGGGTCGTCGGGGCTTGTCTCATTGCTTGAACAGAGATTGCTTGTTTGGACATTTTTTTTTTCATTCTATTCTGTTTAGACTGGTGGATCACACACATGCTGATGCATACTGATGGCAGTGCTAGGATCAGAGGATAAATATAGCCAAGACCTCTGTGGATGCATATGGAGTCATATGGAGTCAAATATTTTAATACCCTAAACATCCAAATTTGTGATGGTACTGTTGCATCTGCAAGGTATTGTTTTTATAAACATCTCTTGAGCTAAAAGTTAAACACAGTTAAGGCAAAAAATACTTAATTTCGGTTTTAAAAATACTAATTTCTTTGTGTAGAACTTTAATGATATAAAACTTCTGAGTGCAAACATTTTTAATTGTTCTGTTATATTTTTTGTCAAATTCATACACAGCTATCACATCCTCCAAGTATTTCCATCTTCCTCCTTCCCTGTTAACAGTTTGGTAATTAAGACAAATGAAGTCATTGAAATTAAATTTTATCTTGGTAATTGATGTGGTCTGGCTCAACTGGACTGGTTCCTCTGTCACCGCAAGAAAGACAGATTACTGAGAGATTAAAGAGCTCTAAATCGAAGATCCGCAATCCCTAATTACTCACTTAACAAATTAAATTACACATCCAGCCAGCAGACAACTGAGGCGTGATCACGTCTGCTAAAACATTTAAACACAAGCTGATCTTATCACGAATGAATTGCACAATTCACCGTTTGTATTGCAGGTTTGTTTTGTGAGCCTGAAGGAGAGGCCAGGCTCGTGGTCCACTCCTATCCGTTTAATGAATGTTAAGCTCACAAGGCTTAAAGGTACTTGGAAAATATGGCGAGCTCCAATCGGATCGCTTAAAGTTTTTCCAGTCCACTGGGCGAGGTTGTTTTCCATCACAACACAATGAATCTGATTTTGCTCTATTGTGCAATCGCACAATGGCAAAATGAGCCCTTACACTTGGACGTTATAATTGGGTATGCTCGGATAAATGTAGAAAATTATTCTTGCAGCTTGACAGGTGAAGCGTGAAGCTAACAATGCCAAGGTCATGGGTTCAATATGCAAGAAACACTATCTGTTAAACATTTATTTTGAATGAACTGTAAGTTGCATTAAAAGTTAATGGAAATTCAGCTTTATTTAATGTTGTTCATGCCAATAATTGTGTTTTGCTTCATTGCGATGATTGGTGTTTTCTCCAAAAATTAATCTTGAATTAATGTATTGAATTTTCTCTCAGCCACTGCAAAATGAACAAATTCGCCAGCACTCAGTCGGCATGTAATCCATGCGTCAAATGACGTTGTTTAAATTTTGAATTATTAACTATTTGCATTTGGAGTCATCGCATTACCTCAAAAGAGCTACCGAGTCACTCATCTACCATTTTGTTGTGATAGCATCTTATAATTAAAGATAACACATCAGCACAGTGATGCTGCAAAGCAGGCTGGGTGCCACTGTTACAATAATATACAGTATATCTTTAAAGAGATTACCGTAATACAAGCACCGAAACCCTATTGGTTTATTGCTAAATCCTAGTAATTTCATGGCTAATTTAACTGTCAAAAAACAAAATGAAATTGTTTGTTTGGTGTTTGTAATTATCGTCTGTTCCGGTACTGTAAAATTACAGAACTTCAATTGAACACATAAATATTTGACAGTGCGGACATAACAGTAACTACGCAATACCTCTCAACATCTCATGCAGCTTTGTATTTTTATGATTGTGTTGTTTCTCGGTGCACTTTAATGTAATGATTCTGCTTGAGTCTGTTTTCATCAGTAAAATTATTTACAGAACGTCTCTTTCAGGATTCTTGCCATGAGGAAAAACAATCACGGCATCTTGTACCTCTTTCTGTTTGTCAGGTCGGATTACCGGACGTGAAGCTGTGAGCTGTGTGGTAAGAGGAAAGTCTATGAGCTCCTAAAGTGAATATGACAGTTCTATGAGAGAAAAATCTCATTTTTCACAACAGGGGAATATTGGCCCCGTTTTGGCCTTCAGTAGTCTGATGAACAGGACAGCAATGGATCTTTATTCCTCTATATCTGGTCCCACCAGTAGAGGCTCAATCTGTTGCCACCAGTGAAATGTTCTGACTAACACAAAGGCTACTACGGTTCAAATGACGGCATGCAACATTAGGTTTTGCTTTCCCGTGAGACTGAGGGCTGTAATTGTTCTCTTATGATGATGATGAGGATACGGTTGCTTTAAAAAAATGCCAGGCAACCTGCTGTACTGCTACCTGTTCAATCAGCGTCATGCCTGAATGGAAATATGGCACATATCATTTATTTCGGCTGAAGTAGGTGATCACCATAATTTCATCTGAATGCAGCATTCGTTTTATAGGAAAGGTGCTCTTCAATATTTTTGGACATCTGCATGGTTACAAAGTAGTTTTCGGTTATGCGTTTTTGCAGCCCATAACTTTGACTTATGAAACGTCTGTTTTTAACAAGCCGAAGAATCGAGATCCGCACAGGGCGCAGCGAAACAAAAGAGAATTCTCATCCTCAGTGCAAATGAAGTCACAATAAATGATCAGTCCTTCCCTTCTCAAACTTGGGAGAGAGACTCTGACACGCTCTCCAAACAGAGCTCTGTTCCTCTCAACCCACAAGCTCCTTAAAATTCAAACCTTTCTAAAACTGAATCGCATGAATTATTTACTGTAGATGACAGGACCGTGGGCTTCAGATTTGGATGATGGCTTGGTTTTCAATTGTGTTTATTGTCATTTTACCCCTCGTTTTCTTTTAATCCATAAATGAGACTGTCAACTGAGGTGCATATTTCACAGATAAAAAGAACAATTGCTGAATAAACACTGGACATTTTCAAAAAAATGGTATAAACATTCTTTTGGCATTGTCTGTGTGGGATTAAAGGTGACGCAGTATAGTGGAAGTTCAATCACAAGTCAGAGCTCAGAGAGAAAGGCTTTTAGGAGTCACATCTGAAGATGAAGCTCAGATGCTGAAAAGGATTGTGTGTACAAAGAGTGCTGGGTGTCAAAGCACTCCACAACCTTTCAACTTCCAGCCAAGCCACATTTAAAACTTACAGCGCTGAACATAATGAAACAAGTCTGCTTTTTCATCCACATACATACAGGCATACGGTTTTGCATTTTACATGTAGGTAATACTGCTGCATCTTCAAATCCTTTTTTCGTCGGCTTTTAAAATTACAATCAGATAACAAATACAACGTTTTACCAAGACATTGTAGACACACAAATACCATTTATATACATGTCTGAATTAGGACCTTATTTATTAAGTGGGGTTTACTATTAGAGAAATTCTAATAAATCAGGCACTAGTCAAACAGCTGTACTATAATTGAAATGTTTATGATTTATTTATTTTTCAAAAGGTTTTTTGTCAGAATACATGTAGACCCTTGAATGGCAGCCTGTCATGATCCAGTCTGTGTTTGCCCTGTGTGTTGTGGACTTTTATGTTACTTCCTGTCCTGTGTCATATCTTCCTTAGTTCTGTTTTCTAGTGGTTCTTTGTGATTGTCTGTTTCTTGTCTGCTTGTTATCCTCCTTAGTTCTATCTTTAAGCCTTTTTGTTTCACTTGTCAATTGTTGGTCATTATTGGTCATTTGCTGGTCATTTAAGTTTGTAACATTACCAGAGGTTTGATCTTTGTGTTGTTTACTTAATAGAACTTGTTGTTTGCAAGTGGATCCGCTCTCTGCCTAGTTTCTGCAGCGATGGAGAAAAATGCTTTGGCCGTGAAATGTTTAGAAGGGATCAGCAAAGGATAGTAGCTATTCAATATTCATTTGAAATAATACAGCAATAAAGATTGAGGGTGCCCATTCATGCAGACATATAACCATACCTTAGACTTTAAAACCTAGTCTCTGTAGGACATGAATGTTTATGATGATGTGTGAGGCTGTATGATGTATCTGACAGGGCATGAAATTCATATGAGAGAGTCAAGAGAAATCAATGTTCTCTCAACTCTCCCATGTGAGACATAGAAGGTTTTATGCATTTTTAATTGGCAGCAGGGTTGGCTTTCTATCCTCTGCATCTCGGCAAATGAGAAGTGGTGGCCAATTAGAAGTGAAACTTTATCATCTCCATTTATCTTTTGACTGCTCAATCATTTTTTCTTGAAAGTGATGTCTACTTAATATGAGATGTTGTCAGTGAGATCTTGTGTTGATGCGGTGTTATGTCTAAGACACTGTAAGCTTTTCTCTGACTGCTGATGCTTTTTAAATGGCAATGTAGCCTTGAAGCAGAGTTTTTGCCAGTTTTGCTAACTACAGTATTAATGTTGCTCTCATGAGACCTTAAGAAGAATTTTAAAATGGGAATCTTTTTCTTGCTTTTAGCTCTGGAATTCTCGTAATCATACATTTTTAAAAATGGGAAATTTTCTAGTCCTACAGAAAGTTTCTGTGATAGTCTTTTAATCCTACTGTCGAGAATTTTTTCTTATGATATTATGTTAAAAGGCAGGTTCCATTATGACTTTAAAAGCTTTGCAATAAAACAACGTTTTTAAAACATGACCTTTTGTGACTACATGCCCCACTATTGGACATGTTTTTCGTTGCTGTCCTTCTGAAACCTTGAATCTCCATATTTTGTGATTTTAAATCATTATTATTAGTCACCTTTATGTTTGTCACATGGATAAGTGCCTGTCAACTTTCAAAACACAATATTCAATCATTTAAATGGTACAGTTTCGTTTCCATTTCCTGACAAGCAGCAAATTTGGACATCCGAGGTTTTGGAAGGACAGCAAAGATATAGGTTTCTATTGGGCATGTAGTCACAAAAGGTCACTGTGATGCTTTTTAAATGTTGTATTATCGCAAAGATTTTAAAGTGATAGTTCACCCAAAGTTCTTGTCATTTCAAATCTTTATGACCTTCTTTCTGCCACAGAACACACATAAGAAGATATTTTGATGAAAGGTGGTAACCAAACCGCACTGGCCCCCTTTCACTTTTACGTACACAAAACCAATGAAAGTGAATTGGGGCCAGTTAACAACATTCTTCAAAATATCCTCTTTTGTGTTCTGCAAAAGAAAGTCATGTTTGAATTGACAAGAGGGTGAGTTACTGATTACAGCATTTTTATTTTTCGGCGATCTTTAAGTTATCTGCTTATACATTATCAAATATACACTGAAGTAAAAACTGTGACAACTAGCCCCGGTCAACCTATATAAAATGAAAAATACATGTATTACTACTATGCCAAAAGGATCTTTCCAAATGTCCAACAAATAGTGCAAGACATGATTTGAAGATAATATGTTTAATCTCTAAAAGTCATTGAGGTTAAAATGCACAAGGGAGTTGTCTTTTCACAGAGCAGATGGCAGGTGAATATAATCTCCCCAGTACACCTGCTGAAGCTGAAGATATCCAGCATGAGGTCATGGATCATGTTCAAGTTTCCATGCAGAAATAGTTGTGAAATTGTGATAGCATCCCCTGGGAGTTTTCACACCTTTTCATTCTAGTCGAAGTGTTAGAAAAACATTCTTATTTAAGCAAATGTGAAATATGAAAGATTGTCAGGGTACAGTGAACTGTATGTCATGTTTTGAAGCTTTGTGTGAAGAAAAGAAAATCGTTTAAATCATTATTACTGTGAAAATCTTCCCATCTGCCAAAGCTCTGAAATAGATTATATACGTATGCGGCATATACTGTGATTATGGTATACTGATTATGGTACGTCTTATGACCCATGTCATAATGTAAAACCTGTTTTATTTATGATTTCAAAGCAATGACTGTAAAACAAAGCTGCTGTATCACATAACGTCAGGATACTTATATATATGGAGCTTGGCAGTATAAAAACTTCTGTTGTTTAGAAGAATAGAAAATAATTTGAGGTTAGAATAACATGAGCATTGTGATTTATCCTGTAAAATTTCAGTAATACTGCCTGTATATTATTTCCCATTATCCATATCCAGCTAAATCAATCACATTTTGTTGCACTCTTGTCCTGAATGACATTGGTCCTAGATGTAGTACCTCAGTAACACACCTACTGATTTCTAAAACGTATCATTCCTGCTAGCTTTCACACAAAGTTCAAAATTCCATCTGAACATAAAAGTAATTGTGTTGTTTACCACCATTAACTTCCAGACACGGATGATGTTGAAATGAAAAGCGATGCAGAGGACAAAAGAAGCCAAGGAAGATGTTGGGGGCTGAAATCGCAATTCAGCCTTCAAGGTCAACACATCAACCCTTAGCACAAGAAATGATTTGTACATAGAATGATAGGCAACAGACGAAACTGCTTTAGTGACCTGATGTTGCTATCTATGAGTCATTCCGCTTTATTTATAGTGAGGATATAATTTTAAAACAGACGGCACATAATAATAAGAAAGTGACCCCAATGTTAACTGTCGTAGACTGCAATACTTGTGTTTGCAATGTTTGTGGCCTGTATAGAGATACATTTTTCTAAATATAATATGAATTGTAACAAATGTCATGCTAATTTGAAACTTTCTTGAGTTGTTCTTGTAGGTGCATTAACATTTCGCATTAATGCATTCAAAACCGATGAATAACCATGCTAGTCATGCTTGGCGCACCTGAACAGACACTATAGACACTATACTTGTGTGACTGATTATAGATTAATGGGAGAGAGTTACCATGTTGGAAAATCCATTTTAAGCCGACAGATGTGTTTTAAAACGCGTATCCAGTAAACAGCAACTGTTGAAACCAGCCACCATCTCAAATCACTGGATTTTCCAGCAGGTTCAGATGTAATGGTAGGGCACAAAATTGTTAAGCATGGACTGCAGCAACACACAGCTAGGTCAAACAGTCACTCGATCACATTCGGTCAATGAACAGATGGACTGCATGTGCTTCTTACACATCAGCACCCATTTGGAAATGGCCTTCAATGCCTTCTCTCTGAATTCCTGATGTAAACAGGCAGAGGGAAAATATTTGTAAAAGAGACAAGCTCAAAGCCCTCAGAGAGCTGTAATTAAAGAGATGAAGCTGTTTCTCTGTTCTTTTGAACTTTACGGTCTGTGTGCCAGACAGTGCGTGACACGTTTGTGCTAATGTTTTGAGAGGTTAAGACTTGCAGTGCCAGGTAAAACATTATCAAGTGGATTTTGAGGTGAACATGCTGTGGGTCAAAACATTATGTCGGCCCCCAGGGATGTGAAACTTAACTTCAGGCAGAACTGAAAAGGAACATCTTTACATCAGTCTCGGTTGGACCGTCCTGTTCTCCTCCCTTAGGGGGATGGAAAATCTGTTTCTTATCGCTGAATGCAGGAAAGAGTAGGATCAACATCTGATTTAATTAGTTATACAAAACTCATTAACATATTACCATACAAATTAGAACTAGAAGGCAAAATTTGAACATCTAGCATGGAGGCCCAGTCAGTTTAATAAGAAAAAACCCTCTCGTGTTTTCTCAAGTGGCAACACAAGCTTTGAATCAGCACTTAAGAATTACTTCATAGTTTTTGTGGAATTCAGGCGTTAAGTTCTAGTTAAGTTTTCTAAGAAAACGTTTTTTGTTACTTTTAAGCAGCTATTTTTTACTTTTATTGTTGTTAAAAATTATAAATTAAATACTAGTTAGTATAAGTATATAAAAATCATTTTTAAATACTGCCTTAATGATTCACAGCAGTAAGCTTAAAATGAGTCAAATGCTTGATTTTATTAAAATGTTAGGTAGGATTTTGCAAGAAATGTCCATTAGACATAATTTGACTAAAATTAGGTTTGTCACAATATCAGATTTTTGTAGTATTGGTAACTGTATTAGTGTTATTAGTATTTCAAATATAAGATTATTAGTATTGGCTATAGTATTAGTGTTATTAGTATGTGATATTTATGATTATTAGCACTATTTTTTGGTCATAATATTAGTTACAGTTGTGTTATTAGTATTAACACAATATCAAAATCATGGTTATTAATATATCTGTTATAAACCATTCTTTAATAACTAACCTGCAATGGATATTTATCAATACCGGAAGTGCTCGTCGAAGCAGTGAATAGATTTTTCCTGTTACGTTTATTTCAGTAGGCTGTAATCGCCTATTTGACTAAATGCCTCTTATAAAGAGTGTCCCGGAATGATTTTATTATCCAGACACGTTCAGAGACAGGAGAAGAGATATTCTGATGATGTCTGTGAAAAGATTTTACAAACTCAACCAAATTTTCAGTTTCAATCCAATAAAACCAATCTGAGATAACAGTAATGTAAGCTGGTAAACATAACGTTACGTGATTATATGAAAGTGATCACAATGCTGCAGTGTAATACCAAACTCTGCTACTTCACTTTCTGAATTGAGCAGAAGTACGAAGTCTGACGTAGTTTGGCTAGCAGTGTGATGAATAAGAATGAGCATTTATTTTATTTCTAATAAATATTTTTTCATTAATGCATGTAATTCACAAATACGCATAAAATTCATAAATATTCAATGCAGTCGAGCTTAATATAATTCCATTTCATTTTAGGCAGTAACTACGCATTCAACACATAAGCAATACAACTCAAACAAAAAATAACCATGGCTTTACTACAAATATTAGCGTACTGGACTTGCTCAATAATAAATAGATTTTTTCATATCAACAGGTAACACTATGAAATATGACCTGTAAGAGAAAACACATGACTGTGCTAGGTTGGAAAATAAATGTATTTATTATTCAGAATGTGGAGTTGGATGTCAAATGTAGCTATATGAACATTTCAGCAAGTTGTACGCATACTGCACACAAAGCTACTCCCTCTTGTTATTTTAAAAGAATGCACTTCATCTCACCGTATCCGTCTCACCCACTTTCCTTAAATAATTTTTTGTGAGGACATTATAAAAATTATGGAAAGGAGGTTGATGTTTAGCTTTAAAGCTGCCGGGTCCTGCAGACTATGCTGGTAAGTGAACTCAGTCATTAGTTTTAATTGTGGCCGCGTCCAAATACCCCCACTTGTGCTCTTTGCACTTGACCACTTGACTACTTTCATGACGTAATTCCTGCTTTGGCCCAATTGTTTTATGGCGGGAAGATCTCTAGTGAGCATGTAGCATTTCTAACCCGGTGGGACAAACTTAGCAAGTACAAACATGTAACATTAATTAATGTGGTGTTTCTTATTATGGGATCAAAACAATTTTATAAAATACATAACTCTGATGTTTTCATCAATAAAATGTGCAACACTAAACCTTTTACTACAAAATTATGTGTTATATCTAATCATATAGTCAAGTCAAGTCAGATTTATAGCGCTTTATTTGTATTGTCTCAAAGCGACTGTACCCAAAAAAACAAAAGCAAAAACCGTGTTGGCCAAACATAGAATACATAAAGATATAGCCTAACCTTATAAAGTGGTAGTATAACTTACACTGGAAAACTTTTCACAACATCTCGAGAGACCCCAGCAAAAAGTCTCATGATTTATATCCAGAACGTGATGCATGATGGGATACACCTAGCCCTGAATACCGCTCGGAAGCGGTATTCAAGATAGTGTGGGTTTAGTGTATAATTAGATACACCACATCAATTAACGTTATATGTTTGCACTTGCTAAGTGTGTCCCATCGGGTTAGAAATACTACATGCCCACTTGGAATCTTCATGCCCACTAGAACACTTGGGCCAAAAACAGAAAATACGTCATGAAAGTAGTCAAGTGGTCAAATACAAAGACCGCAAGTGGGGGTATTTAGCAACTGTGTTCCTTATATGCTACCGGAAAAAGCATTGCGTTGCACTGCTTTGCTAACCGGATATAGGAAGTGTGATAAGGTCCGGGACGTCCGGCCTTCCAGGGCCTCTCCAGCCGGTCCCGTCCGGCCTTCCAGGGCCTCTCCAGCCGGTCCCATCCGGCCTTCCAGGGCCTCTCCAGTCGGTCCCGTCCCAGCCTTCCAGGGCCTCTCCAGCCGGTCCCGTCCGGCCTTCCAGGGCCACTCCAGCGGGTCCCGTCCGGCCTTCCAGGTCCTCTCCAGTCGGTCCCGTCCGGCCTTCCAGGGCCTCTCCAGTCGGTCCCGTCCGGCCTTCCAGGGCCTCTCCAGTCGGTCCCGTCCGGCCTTCCAGGGCCTCTCCAGCCGGTCCCGTCCGGCCTTCCAGACCCCGCTGCCCAGCCTTCAGAGCCCGCTGCCCAGCCGCCAGAGCCCGCTGCCCAGCCGGTCCAGGCCAACCTCCATATAAGCTCCCGGACTAAGCCCAAATATTTTTGGGGGGGGAGCCATATGGCAGGGATAACCCTCAAGGCTAGACCGGTCGTCTGCCTTCCGGTACGGTCGGTGCCCTCCAGGCCTCCAGTACGGCCGGCGCCCTCAAGGCCTCCAGAACGGCCGGCGCCCTCAAGGCCTCCAGAACGGCCGGCGCCCTCAAGGCCTCCAGAACGGCTGGCGCCCTCAAGGCCTCCAGAACGGCCGGCGCCCTCCAGGCCTCCAGAACGGCCGGCTTCCTCCAGGCCTCCAGAATGGCCGGCGCCCTCCAGGCCTCCAGAACGGCCGGCGCCCTCAAGGCCTCCAGAACGGCCGGCGCCTTCAAGGCCTCCAGAACGGCCGGCGCCCTCAAGGCCTCCAGAACGGCCGCCGCCCTCAAGGCCTCCAGAACGGCCGCCGTCATCAAGGCCTCCAGAACGGCCGCCGCCTTCCAGAGTCCCAGAGCTGGATGTGTCGTCCTGGAGACCTCCCATCCCACCATGTCTTGTCTTCCCTGCACCGGCCTCCAGGACGCCCACCCCCCTTCCCCCTTTGGTACTGTTTTGGCGCGATGACGCGCCTTGTGGAGGGGGGGTAATGTCATGTTTGTTGTATGTTTTGTTTGGTTTTTACCTCCCCTGGTTTGTCTCATTACTAGTTAATTAGTTTTCACTTGTGTTTTGTTATTAGTTAATTGTTCCCTTGCCTGTTTTCACTTGTTTCATTACTAGTCCATTGTTTTCACCTGTCCCTCATCATTGTTAATTTGTCCCGCACCTGATTCTGTGTTCCTTGAGTGTCTTCCCTTTGTATTTAAGCCCTGTGTGTTCCTGAGTTCTTTGTCTAGTATTGTTAATGTCAACTTGTGTTCTTGTTCCTGGTTTCCTGTTAGTTGTAGTTTGTTTATTAAATCACCATTTGGATTATACCCTTTGTCATACGCTCTTGTCTGCCTGTAACACCCCTGACAATATGACGTTCGTAAACCGTGAATCAGCGATGATTTTTTTTCATGATTTATAGGTTTTCTAAACATGTTTAGATGTTCAAATGTTCAAAGAAAGTCACTTGTGAAATCATCAGTTGCCTTAATTTTACATGACTCTCGAAATAAAAGTACATATAAAATCCCTGAATTTAACACTTTGGTGCTGTTTTCCAAAAACAATTATCCCAGGGGAGCAGCACCCTCCCACCCCCTCTTAAAAATAAGGCTATAGTTGTTTACTTGATGTAGAGCTTGTGCAGCAGTGCTGATAAAAGCATAGAAACAAGCCTGTCACACACTGAGCTGATGGGATCCACATACAGCACACATTCCGACATGACTGATCAGAGTTGACATAACACATCACAGCGGGGTTCACCATTGAACACTGAAATACTCCACATATTTTGTCATCTCTTTGTTACAAAGCTCAACATCTGTTTCTTCTAAACAAACCTCCATCTTTAAGGGCGAATGCAGTAAATAACACAGCAGATGTGACCAAAGACTCTGTTTTCACAAAGGCGAAAACATGTGCGTTTAACCAAAGATAAAGCGATAACCAAGTTTGAGGCTAACTCCTGCTCTCCAATCAATCGTTCAGCTCCAGTCGGATCAGCAGGATTACCGGAGGGAGCAGTGATGATAACAGAAAGTCAGAGAGACCATATCATGGATTGGGGTTTCCATGGTGACGGTAAATGTTGGGGTAGGATGGTGGATTGGTGAAATGGTCTTTTCATTCTGTCTTCTCTGATTGGAACATTTGTTTGAAATTATTGCTGGAAAATATATGTTCTCATGCAGTTGTTATGTGTTACGTGTTAGATGCCGAGGTTTGGAGTGTTCTGAGCCTGGTTGACTTTATTCTGCATGTGAACTGCGAGAAGGAACAATCCACTTGTAATCAGTTGATCTGAAAGTGTAAGCTTGAGATTGATTAAAATGAGAACAAAGCAAAGCTGTTTCTCCCCTTGACCGTAACACGGCAGTGACAAATGTCGTGTATATGAATGTAATAGTTTTAATTAAATTTATGTGGTCATTTTGCTTTTAAGAAGTAATAAATAAATATTGTCAGTCCATTAGAAGTACAGGATCTGCAACATAAATTAAACATAAAAATCTATACTAGCCAAGCAACAATGGATTGTTAATTCTAATGAGCATGTGCAATAGAATGTTTCAAACCGTCCTTATAGATTCACAAACAAAAATCAAACGACAGGGGGGTTGCTTAGACTTTTCAGCAAAGCTGACTTGGCTAACATTATGTATACCTTGAATGATGCTTTGGAGAAAATCTTCTGCCAAATGCATAAATATATAACATCGTTATATGTAACGATTCACTAAACATTTTGAGAGTTTACAGAGTTCAAAATCTCTAACTGCGCAAATATAAAACATCCCAATTTTTGCAATGCCCTAAATGCTGTATTTTCCAAACCGTAAAGCAAGATAATACAGCATGCAGTTTAAAGCCAGCCTGTTATTGGAATAACAATACCTCAATAAACACAGTGTGAGCCCAGCGCGGTTTACTGATTCCCCTCCACCCCGTTCCACACAGAGAGAACCTTCATTCGCCGTCAAGGGGATTGCTTGGGATAGGAAGGTTGCCGCCGTTCTTTGATGCCACAGCAGGATTCCATTAAAGATGTTCTGAACGATACAATGACAGGCTTTCAAAAATGAACTTCACATTGTAGAAGAGTTGGTATAAAACAGAAAGAACGACGAGCGAGAGAGAGTCAGGACTGCCGAGAAAGGGCATGTTTAATGAAGTCTCAGACAAAAAAAGATTTACACTCGGAAAGAGCAGGCCTTTGTGTTCCGGAAAACTTCTTTTAGCTCCCAGCGCTTGAAAATTTGCATGCGCAGATTTTGGGAAAAGAAGTTTATTGGTGGGTTTGTTATCGTTTTAAGCAACCTGTGTAATTTTAAAGATATTGTGCTGAGCCTGTCTCTGTTCAACTGTATGATGAAAATTGTCATTGAATGTTTAAGAGTTCCTCCTTTGGAGTGCATTAAAAATGTATCAAAGGTTGTCAAAGAAGCCTAGGCATGCTGGAATATCAAGTCATGAAATAAGGCTGAAGCATTAGCATGGATTACCTTGACATCACATCCTTCCCAAGGATAGATTGCTGATATGTGTCGAGTTCTGTTACTATTTGTGGGAGTCAGAGAGGCCTGCTTTGTCATTCAGTGTCGGTCTGCAACATACTGAGATGAAAGTCTGTTGAGGCGTACAGTGGTTTAATCAGAGATTTGGGGTTTGATGTTGAAAGCAGAAGCCACTAATGGATTCAATAGATGTAGAGCCTCCAGAGAGGGGACTTAAAGCTGCAGGGATTACAGGAAAAACCTCCATCGTACTTCGGCATGGCCATATAAACCTATCGTGATTGGAGGAACGCATGCATGCCTAGAAGTCAAAATCCCTCGGAGCCATTTTCACACTATCAAATGAGGGAAATCCTTGATTGACTCTTCAAAGATGTGAAAATGTTTTATCAATACATTTTTTTATGAGAAAAGATGACTGCGTTGTTGCTATTCCAAAAGCACAGAATAGTTGCAATAAGTTGCTGCTTAAATAAATCACTTGCTACGTGAACAAAACGTGGGGAAAAATAAGGATTTATTACAATTAAAAGGATAAGATGCAGATAGTTAGCATGCTAGCTAGTTAGCATGGGTCAGTTGGTTCTGTTGCATTGACAGAATAACTGTTGCATTTTAAGCCAAAAAATTATATTTATACATATAATTATACAATATACTGTAACAAGTTGTATTTTTATTATGTTACTATACCCTTTAAAAAAATTAAACTTCCTGCATCCCATATTCAATTCAATTCAGTTTTATTTATATGACGCTTTTCACAATGTGCATTGTTTCAAAGCAGCATTACAGGAGAAAGTAAGAAAAAAAGAAAACACAAGGTAAAACACAGTACAGTGCAAGGTGTTTTTAGAACAAGTAAGATCATTCTAATAAAGCAATGTTAACGGAATTTATCGAACCTTTAAGCTAATCTAATACAGCAGTCCCCCGGTGAGCAAGCCAACATGGCCCTGTGGCGAGGAACCCAGAGTCCTATGATAAATAAATGGAGAAAATAACCTTGGGAGAAACCAGTCTCAGCCGGGAGGGCCAGGTCCCCTCTGACGTGTCACAGCTGCACTTGGTGACTTTGATTAAAAGTTACTTCAGTAAATGTTTATACAGTAAATAACAGGGAGAGCTGATATAGGAGATTTCATTTGTTGAAACTGTTTCATTCAATTTTTTTCTCCTTTTGTGAGCGACATGTGGGCAGCAAGCACAAAAAGATTGACAGCCAAAAAAACTTTTTTTTTCCTAACAAACTTATAGCTTATTTAATATTAAAATAAAGTACAATTCTTGTGTTACTTGTCATAAATAATGCTAGTGAAATAACAACCAACTGACCCTATCAACTTCCTACATCCCATATATGGGCATCCAGAAAAAAAGACTGACAGACAAAAAACATCTTTAAATTCATCTGCTGGTCTTAACAAAATATGTGATGGTCCTACTGTCAATTTTACAACTATATATTAAATTTGGCTAATTCTTAAGTCTGTCTTAAAATAGGCATAAAGTTTTAAAAAGTTTCAAATCCACTTTTTTCTATAAATGATCAATGAGTGCCAATACAAAGAGTGGTGAAACAGGCTCTGATAGATCCCTGGTTTTGAAGGAGGCCAGTCTCTCTTTAATGTGATAAAGCATTGCAGGGAGCTTTCGGGATGTGTGCGGTATGATGACACCAAATCTGTAAAGTTTTGAATGAAGAGAATTATCAAAGGGAATAAGAGATGAAAACTCAGAGAGGGTCCTCGAAAACCTTACAAGTAATTAGACCATGCAGCTCAACTGGGGCAATGTGACCCCAACGTTCAGCTATGGAGGTGATATGACGTGAACAGAATATTACTGTAAAATGGCTAAGAGGAGAATACGGGTATTACAAATGCAGTTGAAGTACACTGAAATGATCAAAGCTTTTCTGTTATCTGTGATGTGATTATGTAATAGGCTCATAAAAAATTCAAGGGATGTGTTTTGCATTTGCAGATGCCTTATTTAAAACTTTAATAGCAGACAAACATTGTGTGTGTGTGCGTGTAGGTGTGCGTGCATGCATGTTTTTCCAAGAAATCTGTGTTTCTGTTTTGAAACTCTAGTGTTATGTTCACGTGGAGTGTCATTTACTCAAATACGTTTTTAATATTTAAGTAATCAACCTTAATGGTGAATCCATTCCTGTCAATTTGCTCTTATATATTTTATTTTTGCCAAGATTAACCACCAAACTGTTAATTTACCATTATATTACAGAATTCTCTATTCGCTTTAAATTATTATTAGTTCAACCAAAAATAGTATGTCATTATTTATGTGGCTGTCACTCGTATGACTGGGAAATTTAATGTTTTTTATGTGAGTACAATGAGTGGAGATCAGACAGATTCGTAGACAAATTATTCAGGCAGGTTTAATGAACTGGATTATAGACGTGTATATATAGAGAGGTCATTGATAAGATATGATTCGAAAGAAGATTTGAAAAACAACATACATTAGTTATCAATCTGTTTTTCTAAAAAAGCTATCAAGTGGCTTCAGAAGACTTGAAGTATAGACCGTGAGTCATATGAATTGCTTTCATACCTTTCTGGAGTTTTCTGTATGTTTTCTAAATCTTAAAAGCATCAGTCCCATTCATTGTAATTCATGGAAGAGAGCAACTAGGGACAAATCTTCAAATCCTTCAATATGGTGTTCCACAGAACAAAAGTAAAACATACACATTTGAAAAAATATAAGGGAGTGTACTGAAGGTTGTGATCATTAGCAGAAAAATTAAAGCTAAAGTTATTAAGCTAAAGTTATATCAAGCATTACAAAGACAGAGTGTGTTGTCCTTGCATGGTTGTACACATTGTGAACTTGTTGGCTCCTGTTGCCATGGCAACAAAACAAACCCTCCAACTACTAAATCTAACTTGGGGGTTAACTAGGGATATAGGAACCAGGAGAAATATCAGCCGATAAATGTGACACAACAGATGAGATTTTATGGAACAAATTTCTCTACTTATATTATCTATACTTTCTTTGTTCCATTCCCCCAGTCATTGACCACACGGCTGCTTTATAAATGCACAGGGATTGCTATAATCAGTGAAGTGGCCAAGTCATTCCCAGAGTTATAATTTGTTTTCAGTCATACATAGGTAAACACATACGCACACTCATCCTCGCACAGATACGGGCCATTAGTCACCACCACATATGCCTCCCCTCATTGAGCGCAATAAGACCACTTCGCCCCTTCTGATTTGCCTCTTCTGTCAGTGTGTAACAGTCAGCGAAGGCGTGGAGAGGCAGCAGGGCCGAACATGAGAGAAGACGAGAATCAGCATGGTGTGATTCACAACACCCTGTCTCAAACACCGCTCACACAGGTGATCACACAACAGATATCAACCAATTTTTCAATTCCACAGAACACCCAGGAACAGCAAACAGTAGTCCATAGGTGTCTGGAATCTTTGGCACATTTGCCACCACTGCCACATGGAGGTTGAAGTTCTACTTTTGTTTGTTAAAGTGATAGTTCACCCAAAAATAAAAATTCGGTCATTGTATTCTCACCCTCTTGTCATTTCAACGTGTATGATATTTAAAAGAATTTTGGTAACCGAACAAACGTGGTACCCATTGACTTGCATTGGTTTTGTGTAGAACTTTGGTTACATTCTACAAAATATCATCTATTGTGGAAGAAAGTCATAGAGATTTAAAAAATGCCAAAAGTAGGCACATTTGCTTAGGCAAATACATAAAACATTAAAATGGTGTTGGAATGGAAATCTAAAGAAAGACTCAAAGATGGTCAAAGAAAAGCTCCATTGCATGTCTTGAAATGTTTTACATGAGTGAAAAAGCTAATTCGATGCTTTTCCAGAACTTCAAGTGGCGAAACATATATGTAACATTCCATAAAAAAAATATGTAAAACAAAGACATTATTTTGACCAATGGCAAATGGTGACGAAGATTACCAATTGAAAATGTCATATCAATTATGCCCACCACTGCTATAGCACACAGAAAACAAATGTTCCTTTAGAATCAGGTGTAATGAAAAACTTAGGGACATTTATGTTAGGGCATATGAGTGTAAATAATCCAATTGCATCATTGGGTTCTCTGTTGTAATGGCGACACTACAAACAGAAACGAATGAATGACCTGTGGAGATAAGTCTAATGGCATTTGTTGGCAGAGATCAGAATTACCTCTGTTTACTGGTGCCATTCGGAGCATGTGATAAAAATTGAATGGCTTGAATTACATTTTAATATTCTACTAAATAACATTGGACAGTATAATTTCAATGAGATTTACTTGTGAAGTGTCTCATCAAATCACTCAATAACCCAACTAATTTATCACAACAGTTATTATTATTTATGCCCCTATAAGCTAACTCCACGTAAAGGTCTGTTATTGTCGTGAAGAAATGCTTAAACTCCCTGTCATGTCAAGGAAGTACCAGGCTTCTTAAAGCTCAGCCCTTGAAAGAATCACACGCCTGGAACGATATTCATTTCTGGTCTATGTTTGGTTATAATATAACTATTATTTTCATATTTATTTAAACTGATCTTAATATTTTATTGGATATTTATTGCAATTAATGAAGTTAAATCAATTAAATTTATTTAAAACTATACTTAACAGTTATTGATTCTTTGCATAAGTCTACCGGACGTTTGTTTATGTGGTTGCGGTGGAAACTGTCTGTATAGAGTGAATGAAAGCTTTTCAACAACTGAAATGCTCGTCAAAACTTTTCCCTGCAATTTTTGAAAACATCATCAACAAAAAACTTGAATAAGCCTTCTTTATTCTAATGAAGTGAATAAAACTTTCCTTGAAGCATGTATGTATGCTGCATTATAAAGAGTTATTTAAGGGTAAAATACATTATAATTCTTCATAATGTTGTAATGCAGTATATAGTTGTTAAGAATAATAACCAATTTAACCAATCAACTGTAAGAACAATTATTTATATGACATTACAATGCATTAAAAGGTGCATAACAATGCTTTAAAACTACTTCTGAAATGCATTATACATACATGCTTCAAGGAAAGTGTTACCATCGCTTTCAATCATTTTAAGGTGTTATATTTAAATATATATAAAGTAAATATTTAATTAAATGTTATATACAAATATATGGTTCGGTTACAGATTCAACAGGCTCTCACACCACGCCCACGACTACTCACACTCACAAGAGTTTTAAACACTGCCACCTGATCCTCATTATCACCGTCATCAATGGCACTACAAAAGACTCTCTCTCACTTTCAGTTATTGTCTGGTCTCGCATGATAACAGACTCAAAAAATACCTTCCTGCAAGACTTAACTGTTCGCTTATGTGGTTGTCAATAAACTGTTCAAGATCTTATTGCTATATTAGTGGTTCTGTAATGGATTTAAATATATATTTATATATATACACACACACATATATACATACATACACATACACACATATATATATATATATATATATATATACATATGAATGGCTCCAACAGTAATGGCCTAGGATTGGAGAAAATGCATACAGCCAGGTGACACATAAGCAGGCCTAAGAGGTTTTTCGCCCCATTTACTGTATTTGCCGTTAGAAATGACTTTGGCAGTAATAGGCTGAAAACAGGAGCTTTTTAAAGGAAACAGTCACAAAATGAGAGTCGGTTGTGGCATATTGTGAAACATCCAGTTGCCACAGGGGAGATCAGGATGAAGAAGACAAAGACGTCTGACTGACTGATTGACTAAAATTGAGCGTCTCAGCAATACCGAGATGCAGCATTTTTTTTACATGAATCTCAAGTTCTAGAGAACTTTTCAAATCACAATAAGACAGGAAGAATAATAATAAAAGTAAATTTTCAAAGTTATGACTAACATTTTGGGAAAAAGGAAAAAAATAGGGCTGCTCAGCCCTGCTCCTGCAGATCTACTTTTATAAAGAGTTTGGTTCAAAAGGAACTCTAATACATTAGCTGGCTCAGGTTTGTTTTATAAGGATTGAATGTGGATCTAAAGACCTTTAAAATATGTATGATAATATATAGTAATTGTTTCGATGTTTACAGAGCATGCCAAATTTTAGAAGGTTTTATTTCAAAACATTTTAGAAACATATTTATTATTATTTCAGTTGTATTTATAGTATGGCCTGAAACTTACCTTGCAGAAACTCCATCAACAAAGCCAGAATCTAATCTGTGCACTATGACAGTTGAATTTGATCCATGAATCTGATTTGTTTACTAACCATGCATTCACATCCTTATTTCTTTTCATTACTTATAGGGACAGATCAATTCTCTACAAAACCAGATCAAAATGGTCCAAGCAAACTCCCACGTTTCAATAAACAGAAATGACCTATCAATCCTTGATGATGCGGTTTGTGAGACACGTCCTGTAGCACATTAGCCAACATTCAGGGAGAAATGCTTGCTAGTGTTACCCCGAGGGGCACAACAAAAGGGAGGAGAGCTGGCTTTTACTGTCCGACTCTTTGTGCTATTGAAGCACTTTCTGACTTTAGACGACAGTTTGGCACAATTGTGCTAGCAAAATTTATCTGACCCCTTTCCCTCCAGACAGACTCTCTTTTCTCATAGGTGTAAAACTAAAAAAGAACAACATAGCCCTCTAGAGGAGAGAAAGGGAAATAGCAAAACCAGGCAGTTTGCATTAATGGTGCATTAACGTCTCCTGCTGGAGAAGATCTTTTGCACCTTTAAAAATACCTTTGTATTATGAGGACAATTCTTGTGATTAAAATTCAATCCCTTAAAATGAGACAAGGTCTCAAAGGAGTTTTGCCTGGTGTCTTACAGAGTTTTTTTAATAGACTTTGTTTTTAAATCAGTATTGTACAAGCAACTTTTAAGCCTCATGCGGTGTGGAAGATTACTTCTGTGGCTGCATACATTTCACCCTCAGTCTTTCATTGTGAGTGTAAATCCGGATCAGAGGGGATGTCTCACAGTAACTGGATTAGAGAGATCTGGATTACATTCGTCCCCCGCATGTTTAGCTAGGGTTTATTATTCGGTTAGTAAAAGCTGGGGTTCAAGGAGGAAATAGAAGAACCTGAGATCCAGTGTCTTTAAGTCGTATTAAAGATCGGCTAACACACACAGTTTCTGCCAATCTCATATTCATTTTTTGGAACGTATACAGTAGTATTGAATAAATTGCTCAAAGAGTGTTTAGTTTGATCAAATAAATAATAGAGCGATAGTCCTAGAGCTGAACGATTCTTTCCGGAAAAAGACGAGCTGACGAACCTTTTTTGTTTTCGTAAATATTGGCTTTATGTGTGGTTGAATACTTTTCTACTGCTCATTCAATAAAATGTTCTCTTCCTGAATAAATTATGTAATAAAATCTCTTACTGACTGAAATTGTTTGTCTTGTTCATTTTTCATTTTCATAATTTACTTGTGCATTTTTATGTGAATGTCTTAACAACAAATTTAACATTGGTATGTACTGATGATCATAGAACCATAAGAAGCAGACGAATGCATGTATACTGTTAATGTATTGCACAGTATGCATCCTTCAGTCAAACTAAACACACATAACTGATTAACAATGTCTCTCTAACACTCACATGACAAAATGTTATAATACATTTATTATTATGTATTATATAGTCAATTTTGTTGTAAATACAGCTGTGTCCACTGGCTCTCCCGCTTAAACTCATTAAAACAGACTGACAGGTTGGAACTACGTCACCACATGGCGGCGAGATCATAGTGTGTGACAACAAACCCTTATAATCAATGGCTCTGCATTCAAAATTGTTTATTTAATAATTTAACATACCATTGAATTCAACAATTATTGTGGCATAAAATAGTGATATAAATTAACATTAACGTAAATTAAATTAAATATTAATAGTTAAATTATTAGACACTAGCCAGACCAGAACACAAACCGGAAGTTTACTGCTGTCCAGTCGCACGCGTCCGATTAAACGATCTATAATAAATGAGTGGGTGAAGTAAATACAGAAATTAAATTTATACATATTTATAATATTTTTTTCATTTTAGTGTTTATATTTCCAAATATTTGCTACTCCTTTTTATCAACTTATTAACTTGTTTATCTAATTATTTTTGTTAGATGCCGTAAGTTTGCATTCATTAAAATTGGTGCATGTCATTATTTACTTGCCTAATGGTCTTCACTGCTAAAAATATGCATTCGTTAACATCAATCGCGAGCCAGTCAAAAGAAGATCATGACAGCAATGGCCAACAGGTGGTTGAAAAGAGAATGTGTCATGTTGAAACAGCCATGGAAACATCCATAACTATTAACTGAACGGGGTCGACACGGCTTGTCAGCTAACACTCCCCTTCTTCTAACATCTCTAACCTGGCAGTTTCGCTCCAATTCACACTTTGGCAGCAGCTATGATTGACAGCATCCATCCAGCTTGTACCTGAGGTTCACAACTTCAGTAAATTGACTAGCACTAGCACATCAGTTCGTGTGCGAATCATCCTCAAACGCTAAAAGATGACCTTGAACTCTGACCTTATTTATGAATACATGTAACAAGCTCTAAATAAACTTTCAATATATATATATTGCTATACGAATTTCAGAAAATAATATCTGAATCTGTAGTAACATTAAAAATCATGACGTAATTTTTTTTCTAGTATTCAGACGTCTTTTTGGGCACCTTTATTGTGAAATTCGCCTTTCAGCTTTATTTACATTGGGGAATTGTTTTATTAAAACCCCGCCTTCACGTCTAGATATGTATGCATGCAGCATGGTGCCCCCCACTGACATATTCAGCAACTGTCAATCGTGTTTGATCGGTGCGGCCACGCCCCCGCTGGAAGTTTGTGTGTGTTGTCAAGGAAGCGCGTTGGTGGTTACCAAAATGGCGTAACCGTTTCACCTGTAACAACAATGGCTTACATTTACATGCTGCTTAACTAATTAAAACAATGACAGGATAGCACCGACGTGAATTTAACTAATTTAAACAATGACAGGTTAGCACCGACGTGGTTTTGGACTTAAAGTTGATATCAGGCTATAAAAAGTTAGAGGTAGTAAACCACATTCAGTAAGATCTGCGATGTTTATTTGATTTGGACTGTCGCGCGCACTTTCTGACTAGTCTTCGTCTAAATCAAGGCAACAAAATATTTCATTTCTAGGGATTTGTCAGCTATGTTATTTTACTTTTCTTGTTTGGGTGAGGACTGTGATGTGTAGAAACCCGTCATCAGTTTGTCATCCTGATATCGTCGGGATGCCAGTTCTCAAGGACAAACTTTACTACTCGTATCCTTTTTCTTGACAGATTTACCAGCGTGTATTTTGAGGTCTGTACTGTAAAGGCATTTGGAAGACTTATCAAAGGCCAATTAATATGGGAATTTTTATTAAATGTAGTTAAAAGTTAAATTAAGTAGTAAAATCTTTTCTTATTTTGTCATCTTGTCCATTGTTATGTCCTTTCATATTTTTACAATTAACATATGCTGTAATAATAATTGTTATTTTGTAATCTTGCTGTTTTGTGATCCTTGTTGTTATTTTCTTAATTTTACGTCACATTAGTAACATTAGATTAGGTCTACATGAAGACACTGAAGATGACAGGAAACTGCTGCTACGAGAACAGAAGTACGGTCGATCTCGTTCTCGCAAGCTCACCCTGGAAACAAATCGCAGACGAAGGTAAGTGTCCCAATGAATTAAAGTCTGTTATTGACTACTCGGAAATCTTGACCAAATATATTCATGACTTAGAAATAGATACTCCATTTACACTGCTGATGATGGTCTCTAGTCTGCTAACCTCTAGAGACCTACATGAGCTGGCAAAAACAAAAAAATATAGCTTCATCATATACACAAAGCAGTCAACAGCAAACTGTTTTTATGTAGTTTAGATCATTAATTTGAGGAAAAGGAGAAGCGAAAAGTCATCAAGTCTGCTGTAGTGCGTGCTATTTACCCTGTTCCCTTGTTTGAACTATTGAACTGGACCGTTGCCTGTTGCTAGTTAAGATTATTTGAACTTGTTTATTTTATACAGACAAATAAATTAATACAAAAAAAAATCTCCATAACCCTTTCTCTCAACAGGTAGTGGTCTAGCTTTTGTTGAAACTAGTAACTTTGTATTGGCACCTAATGTATTATGGCTCCTGTATGACGTATCGCTTGTTGCTCCCTAACTTTATGTAAGTCGCTTTGGATAAAAGCGTCTGCTAAATGACTAAATGTAAATGTAATGAAAAGGGTCAAAAGAGGGTCTAGACACATACAGTCAGACACTAAAATTGTTTGCATGCTATTAATACCACAGTCTGGCGTTTTGACCAGGTCAGTCTCTCTTCACTTTGCAGGTAAAGCTACACTACAAGCCACAGATACTGTTATACAATCCTGTATTTGTCAGCGTGGATTTGCCAGCTTGAAATAGAACCTCTTACCAGCAAGAGCAAAGGAACATCACTTAACATATATCAGGAATGGTGTCAAAGACAAGTGCTTCACCCATAGTGTTCAGATATGGTGGAGACACAGATGTGGCTCGGGTTCTTTTGTGATTAAATAAGTACTAAAAGAGGATTATAGCACCGTGAGGAGTCAACGAGTGAGTCTGTGTAGCATGCACACTAGTTTATGTGTTCTCGATCACAATGCCCAAAGAGAATCCAGTCCATTTTAGGGCTAGCGCATGTGTTCGTGGCTGTGCCATTACCAAATTAATCTTGCTGAAATGCCATCTGTAAGAGAAGACTCAGGTTCCTGTTGACCCTAGAATTTAAACGTGGGAGATAATGAAAGCTTACGCAATAAGCTGATATTGCCAATTAGATTAAAGTCTTCATTTCCCTTCTGACTTGAGTGGTGCATTTGATATGCGGCATGTAGTTGCCAAAGTTTTCATGATACCCACAACATTCTAAAACTTTAATACAACTTGTGTAACAAGAAGAGGTCAAATAATGTGGGAGCAAATATTTTCACTGTCTGTCTCAGGGCTCTGGAGGAGAAAAGGATACAGTGGGATTTCCAGGAGCAGAGACTGAGGGAGAACATTCTTCAGCAGCGCCGGAAGAAGGTCCAGGATGCCACTGAGAACTTCCAAAGAGCTCATCTTCCTCCCTCCCAGAGGAAGAGAACAGGTTCAATAAAACAGACAGACTCACACTAATTCATGTGTCTGCATGCACTGTTTATCTTTTGAACTGTCTGTTAACAGCTATTAATAGGTTGGCGTGTGCTGTCTTGTCTGCCGTTTAAATAAAGTGATGTATTTGGTTTGTAACAGCCTTTAGAGGAAGAGTACCCAACCTCGATCAAGCACTTCATCATATTCAAGGCACTTCCCGCTTATATACTCATCAGTCTCCATTTTTGTCCAGTGCCTTCACCATTAGCAGGTAGGAGACTTCGTCATCCTAAATCATCATTAAAATAATGCATCAAATTTTGGTAATTGTGGGTATTCATTTTGATGATCAGCTTCATTAAAGTGAAATCTCAAGAAAAACATGGATATTTTAATACAACTACAATGGGAGTGTATGCATTTAAAAATTAGTTAATCGAAAGAAGTGTGATGCAATTTTTGTACTCCACCCACATGAATAATGTTAGTAACACATAACCATAAATAAATCAACCTAGAAAAGTATGGCCATCCCAAAAAACTACTTTTAAATCTTCTATTATTGTGCCATATACAGAGGCTGTCACGATTATCAAATTTGGCTGAAGAATAGCCATTATTTAATAAATAATTTATATTGACGTTTATGTCCCAATTACTTTAATTAATTTTCATACAAATCATAATATATTAGTGTGCTTCATTCAGATTTAATTTTATGCATTGTAAATTGTCACTTGCAGTATAATATTAATACACTTAACATCCTTAACTGTTAATATTTTCAGTGTCGGTTACATGGGCATTCTGTAAAAAAAATCAATTATTGTTTTTAAATAACATCTTTTTCCTAAATAGTAAAACATTTTTCTTTCAGGAGCTGCACTCCCTCTCCAAAGCCTCCAGGGGGCGCCCGTCACCTGTGTGCCTTATCTGCAGCTGAGGCCTGTACTCATCTCATGAAGGAGAAAAGCTTTAAAAACAATCAGCTCCTCTTCCTCACTGAGCAGCAGTTAATACAGTCTGTTCTTAAAGAAAAAGAGCAGACCAGTCCACAGGTAATTCAAGATAAATGAACAATAAACACGACCCAGCACAAGTGTGAAAGAGTTTCTGGCCAGTGTTTCATTGTTACAAATTCTTTCCGTTGTTGACATGCAAACATTGTAATGCATTGAACATGGTCGCTAAATTCTGCTGATATAAACATATCAAGGTCACATTACCACATACAGTAGTCTAAGCAGCAACTTACAATGGTTGCAATTTTAAATAAACATTCAGGTTCATGTACAGTTAGCTACCACAGAGTTAGATTGTTTGCAAACTTGACACTTAATTACATCTGCAAATCTTTATCACAAATATATTAAGAACTTTAAGTAGAAGACATATATTTGAAATGTAAAGAAAAATATTTATTTATGATAAAGTCTTGCAAATGAATAAAGTCTATGATGTCTTGTGGAAGTATTTCTGTGTGATGTGGCAAGTGATTCTGTGATCATCTTGCTCGTCCATGGTGACAGTTCACTGTGATTCGCTGGGCACGTGGCTTGTGTATGTTGCAATAGGCCTGTCAAATTGGTACAGAGGTGTGAATGTTTTAAGGGAAAAAACGACATAGCCCAGGGCTCTTTCTGCCATGACATGCTGCAGTGCCTTTAAAACTACGTTTTTTTAAAGAGATGAGCTCACAACAAAACTTTTCATACTAAAACTGCAGATACACATGCACTGACACTCAGCCACCTTATACTTACAGCTTCACACTTTTACACACTCACATTGGAATGTTACCTGCGCTGGCCTGGAGCAATACGGTGAGCTCAGAGCAAGACACAAGGGTAATACTCCTATTTTTAGGATAGCTCTGTGACTTTAGCCTTCTTAGAAAAGTGTTACATCCTGCACACAAATATAGTCAGACTCATGCAACTATATTGTCTATATACAGTAGGAATGTCTGTGATCATAAAGCTTAACCAATGTTTAATTTGGCTAAATTCTGCTAAATTTATAGCCTTTTGGTGTTAAAGTGATAGTTCACCCTTAAATGAAAGTTCTGTCATAATTTACTCACCCTTTTGTCATTACAAACGTGTATGACTGTCTTTTTTCTGCAGAACACAAAAGAAGACATTTTGAAGAAAGTTGTTAACCGTCACCCATTCACTGTGTCCATACAATAAAGTGAATGGGTTCCGGTGCTGTTTGCTTACCAGCACAGCACCTTATAATGTTCCATAAATAAAAAAGATATAAGTCTATCTTTCTGTTAAATTTATATCCCTTGCAGTGGTTAAGTAACTAACTGTGTTTTATTATTTAAACCTTTGTAACAATGTTCAGAATGCCCTCAGTCTGCCAGTAAGTGGTGTTATGTTTTTCTATTGATTTTTAGGAATATCTCGATACCCCACACAGTGAAACGGAGAGTCTGTCTAGTCTGGACAGTTTAGAGAACGGACGACCTCAGCAGTGCAATGGCCCCACCTCAGTACACTGCTCTAGCCTGGTTCATTCCTTCCATCAGAACTCCTGTAACCAATCCTCCTGGCACCTTGTTGATCCGCTTCAAGACCCGAAAAGTTCTCCATCACCTCCAGGACAGTCCAACTTTAACCTATGCTCATCACCTCGAGCCCCCTGTTCTGTAGTAAAGAGCTTCCTAGAGGAAGTCTTAATCCAGGAACGCAATCTCACTTCCAGCTCATCCTCACCCAGGGCTCATGAGTCAGCAGAGGTAAATAAGAGTCTCCTGAATCTCACGCAAGCAACAGAGCAATGCAATCTGAAGGACCAATCACAGAGCTTCCGACACCCATTCTGCTCTTAGATGCCAAGGAGAGTTGATTCAGCAAGATTTAGCAGCTAATTCAGAACATATGACTCCTTTTAATGACAGGAACGCTCAAGGGAATATTTTGAAAGACAAAGAAACTGCGGTTGCCCACTGCAAAACACAAACCCTGCCAGTTACCACACCCCTGGAATTCTCGAATCTGCCTGAAGAGTTCAAGTCCGAATCCAAACTGCAGACGAAAACCCTGGAGGAGAAATATTCAAAACATTCGCCGGAATGGCAGACGTCTGTATCAGCCAGCAGATCCAAACACAGATTTTACGAAACCACCTCAGATCATGGTGCTCACTCTAGGACTGATCAAATCTCAGACGTACAGCCGCTAGAAACACAGAGTTCTTCACAGTCGCATAAACACAAAACAGATGTAGACATTGCCTCGGGGTTCAAGAAAGAATGTAAACCCCTGACCACGGAGGAGAGTGCAAGTAGGGATCTCCAGAATCCTAAAAAGGAATCAGAAATCACCAAAGAGGAACCAGACGGAACATCTGCAGAGCCGATGACCCATCCTACACCTAACTGCAGCAATG
This sequence comes from Triplophysa tibetana, assembly GCA_008369825.1. Taxonomy (NCBI): domain Eukaryota; kingdom Metazoa; phylum Chordata; class Actinopteri; order Cypriniformes; family Nemacheilidae; genus Triplophysa; species Triplophysa tibetana. The sequence goes on along the minus strand of CM017903.1, from coordinate 13,080,204 downwards.
CCCGATTCCTGAAAGGGATTCTCAAAAACGATTTAAAAACCAAATCAGGAAATGTCAAATTCACATACACTCCTAACCATTTACTTTTCACTAAAGAAGTGGCAATTTTAATTAGAGACAGCGTGGAGCTGGCAAGGGCCAAACTCAATGAGCCAGAGCATAATAGGACCATTAAGAAGAAACTACGCTGGTTTGATGAAGTGAACGGGATTGAGGGGGCAGAGGTAGACGGAATATTTAAAGACCCCGGCAAGCAACCAGCAGCTAAAAGCGGGCATGCTAACTCACCTCAACAAACCCGTAAACAGCTCTCAGCAGATCAGGGTTCATACTACGTGAATTCACTCTCAGGGGTATCAAAAAACATCTCCAGTAAGACCCCCAGTGCCCCTGCTGGCCCCCAATCCACCAGACAGGCTTGGGCAGATGTAGGGCCCCAAGAAAACCGTACACAGGAGCATATAAGAGAGCCCACCTCTCAAAAAGGCGGCTGTTGCGTCTGGGGCCCACGCGCTCCCCGGAGAGCACGTTCAGCCAGACCCGTCCCAGGATCCATTACCTCCCGGGCCAGGAAGGGCACTATCATCAGACCCCAATCTGCCAGGGAAGCACAACATGTGGCCAAGGCCCAGGGGAAGATGTTGGTGCCTCGTCCCCCTCCAAAACAAGACGTTGTGGAGTGTGATTTTGATGATATCTCCAAGGCCGTAAACTACAGTATACAAAGCCAACCTTTGGCACAAATGGAGCAGGTCCTGTGCAGAGACAATCCAGATAGCCAAGCAACTGCTCACCAGCCTGTCCTCAAAGCAGATGCTGTCTGCGTTCCAGTGCCACCTTACTATACCTACAACCATGAGAGTGTGTCCAAGGGTGTCTGTTCCCTCTCCCCTCCTGTTGAAAATGCAGAGCGCAGGTGTGGAAAGAATAGAATCGGTTTGGATCGGACACCAACGGATGAGGAGATCACACTCCTGTGGCATGGGGTCCGAAGTGCTCTAGCTAGCAAAGATGGTAAAGCAAACTTAGACATTATTTTTCACATTTTGCTTGTCTTACCTCACACTTTCTTGTAAATTGTCGCAATTGTTCCACTTATCTCAGTAATTTCACTTACCGTATGTACAGACAAATTACATGTGTCACGTCTGACTAAAGGAGTAGTTCACCCCAAAATGAACAATCGGTCATCATTTACTCACCCTCTTGTCATTTCAAAACTGTGTGACTCTGGGTGGCTCTGCAAAACACAAAAGATGATATTTTGAAGAATGTAGGATAACAAAAACCAATGGTCCCCATTCTCTTCTACAACAGGGACCAACGGTTCTTTAAAATATCATCTTTTGTATTCTTCAGACGATAGAAAGTCATACAGGTTTGAAATGACATGAGGGTGAGTAAATGATGAATGAATTTTCATTTTGGGTTGTACTGTCCCTTTAAGACACGATTTAACATGGTTAATCGCATAAGCATTTTTGAAGCAACATTAGGATACGTTTAAATGTTTTAGGTGTTTGAATCCATATTAACATTTTACTAAACCAACAGTCATGAAATCCCAAAAACTGGCTTCCCATGAACTTTCTTTGCACCTTGTCATAAAGTCAGAAGAGAGTCTATTGGAGGAACTGAGCTTTCTTTGTGTGTCGGCAAGTTCAGCAGTTTTGTTTGAGATTCTTGGGGGATATTTTTCTAGTCTTTGGAAAAGGCGCCTTTTTACTGTTAGATCAATAGAGTCTGTTTTCTTTGGCCCTTTGCACAGCGGTGCAGCACTTGGGATTACAACTCTGTTGAAAAAGATTCATTTAATGATGGATTGTTGTTCCTTAGGGGTCAATTATTTTATAACATAAGGAAACCTCTGAATGTACTGGATTTGGAGGACAGAGACTTCAAAAAATGAAGATGAAGAGACCTTTCCCTTGAACTGTCCTGTGTTCTCTCTCCATCTGAATTGACTTAGGTGACCCTCAAAGTTTTCTGTCTCACAATGGTGTGTTGTCTGCTCCGCCTCAAGCCTGTGCCAGCCTGTCCCATGTTACTATCAATGGTGATAGTCTGATCAGTGGTGTCAAAGGAGTCTCAAGAATGGGAGGCTTTTTCCTGTCTTCTTCCAACAGTAAGAGGCCAGCATTTAAAAGCATTTAGCTTACTGATGCCCAAAAGCCAGGTACTGTGTGTCTGGTCGTGCAATCTGATACAATTAAAGACAGCATAGTTCTTAAAGGAGTTGTTCACCTTCAGAATGAAAATTCTGTCATCACGTACATGACCTCTTGTCATTTCAAACCTGAACGACTTTCTCTTTCTGCTGTTCTGTTTCCAAAAACGTTGGTAACAGAACAGCACCGCCCCCCATTCACTTCAATTGTTTGGACACAAAACCAATCCAAGTGAATAGGGGGCTGTTAACAGCATTCTTAAAAATATCTTCTTTTGTGTTCTGTGAAGAAAGAAAGTCATGCGGGTTTTGAGTAAATGATGACAGAATTTTCATTTTGAAGGTGAACTACAGAATTTAAGTGTGTCTCTTGTGATTTGAGCCCATCAAATAATGAAAAGGGCACTGCTGAAGTAAAGTGGTCTGGTAGTGACAGACATGCACTTGCTTGCATTTGCTTGGACTGAATGTGCTTTTAAAGAGAGCTTTTTCTGTAAATCAGTGAGAAACCCAATAAGAAGACAGATGATGGAGAGTAACATGGTGAAGAACAGAGCTACAGACGGCACCAGAAACCAAACTACAGGAACACTGCAGAGGAAGAACTATTTATCAGATCAGGTAAACACACAATATACAATTGCATTACACATTTGTTAAAGAAACAGTTCACCCCAAAATAATAATTTAGTCATCATTTATTTTTGTCATTTTAGACCCGTTTGTCTTTCTTCTGCAGAACACAAAAAAAGATATCTTGAAGAATGTTGGTACCTTTACCCATTCCTTGCATTGGTTTTGTGTAGAATAGAAGTGAATGGGTGCAAGTGCTGTCCGGTTACCAACTTTCTTTCTAATGTCTCCTTTGTTCTAATGGTAATTGCGCATTTGTATATTCAAATCAAAGTTCATTTTGGAGTTGATTCGGTTCATGTCTTTAAATAATTATTTTTTGTTCCTGAGGCAAATAAAAAAATACTTTCAGAACAGCTTAAAAAGTGGGTTGCCACTTTTGCACTCGGTTGTCCTAGAAAAAAAGAAACAGAGCAATTGTTCCTTATAGAAATATTCAAAATCTCAGAACCAATTCACTACGCATACGTTTTTTTAAAACATAGAGAATGATAAATGTAATGTTGACAAAATACTAATTCATAATAACATTGCTTTCTAGACATTTAGGATTACAGATTTTATAAATTGTGTTTTTTTAACAGGTCACTGTGCCAAGAGCTCCACACCCAGATAAAAATCAAGCAGCAGTCTATGGAGGTAATTTACAAATAAATGTATGGAGCTGGGTTATATTGTGAGTTATATTATTTATATATGTCTGCACTTCAGATTTTCAAAGTGTCAGTGTTTTCTTAACATTTACAATCAAGTTCAGTCTCATGTCCAAAAACAAATTTTATCCCAGAGGTGACAGACGGTGAACATGATGCCACGACCTGGGTTCAATTCCATAAGACCTGCAATGCTCCGATTGGTCCACAGAGCAAGAGAATGCAGTCTCTGAATGTCAGTGCTCTCACAGCGGAGGAGCAGAAGATCCTGCAGTCACTCGAAAGACTTAATCAACGCCTACAATGTCAGTGTTTCTTGTTTTAATGTTTTTACTATGGCTATATTTGCTGGTATGTACAATAGTCTGATTGCCTCCACTTGTGTGAACAGATGTGAAAGATACAGCTGCTGGCAACCCAGCGGTAAAAGGCATCTTTGCTTCGGCTCCTGGATTTGTGAGTATCGCTCATGTTCACAGAAAGCCATCTGTTCTATGACCTAATGTGACCTGCGGATCTGTCCCCTCTCTTTTTCTTCTCCTCCCTGCAGAACCAGACGGGCGAGAATGTGGGTGTCGCCGTGCGTAGGCGGGGAGTCTCTACTGACAATCGCACCCAAACTCGACAGCGTTACGGACTACACCTCCCATGATCCACCACTCCCACAGCCTCTTCTCTGAGGTGCACTTCTGGAACCTTTAAACTTTGCGGTTGCACTATTTACAAGATATTATACTGTATGTGTGGATTGATTTTGGCAATACAGCCAGTGCTTATCTAATGTGTTGTGAGGATTTGTAATTTATGTACTCTTGTTGGCCTTCTGAATAGTGTAGATTTATTTTTTTACCTTGAAATTATATATTTTATGAGAAATTGTCCATAACTAATGTGTACATAGTGGTATTTTTAATAGAAATCTTGACTATATTAATGGAAAATAAATTAATCAAGGGTAATCAAAGCAACATACAGTTTCGCTTTATTGTCTCACTGCCAAGACTGGTTTAAGGGTTTTATTTGTACAACTTGACCCCAGTTAACGAGAAATTGGATGCAGATTTACATTGTAAGTGTGCCATAATCGTGACAGGTTTTTCTGGGTGTGTTTTACATTGTGTGTATTATGTATATGAGATTGATGTGTTTTGTGTGCGGAAGCGCAGAGTGTCTGTGTGTGCACGCATGGGAGAGCTTAGGTGTGTGACAGTGACTTTTGGTGACAATTAATTACTACGGTTCATTGGAGACTCGCCACACAGGTATTGCAGGATAACGAAAAACTCAACTGTTCTGTGACCTGCTTGTCCTGTAGCATCACCACCACCCTAACTGCTCACATCACCTTACATCATATCACGTAACCCTGTTCCTCTTTAGATTGTTTTCCAATGTGGTGCGTTTTGCAAATCTTACTATTCAATTACTAAAACCAAAACTTTGAAAAAGGACGATTTTTGACATCACAAGTAGAAATGCTTTTATTTTAACATAGAGAGTGAAAAGTGGAATTGATAGCAAATATTAAAGGGATAGTTGACAAAAAATAAAAATTCTATATTTTTTTATTCTCCCTTTAGTTGATCAAATTCTATAATGTGACTCTTTTTTGTGTGAAACACAAAGAGATATTTTTAGAGATGTTTTGTGTTAAAGGAGGGCAACTTTTGTGCGGTTCCTAACATTCTTTAAAATATCTTCTTTTCTGTTCTGCAGAAGAAATAAAATAATGCAGGTTTAAAATGACATGAGGGTGAATTTAATAATAAAAGGATTTTCATTTTGGGGAACCATCCCTCTAATACCATTGATGTAATGTTCCAGTATGATAAATTCAGTACACCCTATGCTTAAATTTCATAATGTAGGTGCCATAAAATGTGATTAAACCGTGAAATCCCAATTTAATTTGGGATTATATTAATGGGAAAAAGAAAAAACTAAAAAATATCACAGCTGAAGTAATACTTGGAAGAGAACAAAAAGGGGTCAATAAGTTAAGGATTAAATTTGTATGATAATGTGATATGTGAAAACATAACCCAATGGCAGTGTGATTTTGTGATCGGATGAGATCCAGATGGAGCTTTATTGCCATCATTGTAAGCAATGTGTGAGCCACAAATATAAAAGATGCCTTAAACTCTATGCTGACTGAAGTGCACAATGAAGCACGCTGAAAATACTGGTGGTGGTTGCTGCTTGCTTCCCACCTGTCTCTTTTGAAGATGGAAGTAAGAATAAACAGCAACAAAAATCTCTTTCAGGTTGCTTCAAATAGATTAAAGTGAAAAAAGTGAATATCAAAACTAGGTCAAATTGACCGTATCAAAGTCAAAGCATTATTGTCAGTTCTGCCACATGTACCGTACATACATATAGAGGATTGAAATTCCTTTACTCTCAGATCCATGGTGCATACACATAACATTTACAAATAATAAAAAGAATATACTGATTATACATTTATGTCAAATACAACTATTACAAGTAGGTATATTTAAAAACAAATAAGAAGATAGGTAGTGGCAGATTGAGTGTAAACCAGTGAAATATACAACAGTGCAGATGTAAGGTAGTGCAAATAACTTATTAGTCTGTTTGTCATTTGAATACTGTAAAGTACAAATCTACCAGCTGTTCAAAAATGAACCTTTTTGGAAAAAGGCACTATTCAAAGTTGGTTATTCCTAAAAAGGTGGATAAAACATTGAATTAAGGAAATAGATACTCAGCTGTCTGTCACTAAATTATAAAGATTATTTAACATTTGGCACAATATTATTGAATTTAAACCATTTCATGAACTTAATATTAATGTAGAATTGTTAGTAGGAACAAAATACTTTGTTCACCCTCTCCTATGTCGCTATCGCTGTATTATGTTAATCATAATTGAATTCAATTATTAACATGAATACCGGCCAATGCTTACTTAACTGTTCAAGCAAAAGAAAGTTGAAAAACAATAATAACTTCATGCTGTGCTTGGTTAAAGATTTGCCTGCGTTCAGCACAGTTAATTTCTGGGAAGGGTGCAGTAACTCCTCCGGTCAGCTTGCCTTGGCTTGTTGCAGAGGGTGGAGGAGGTCTCTACACCTTTGAAGAATTTGGCAGTGATTGCCTTACCTCTTTGAAAACTGACGAATTGAAATGTATTGCGAGAACACACTTGCTGAACAGGTTTTTAAGACTCATTGTGGATCTGTACTACACTGAAGGGCTGTTTCTCACCTAAATATCCACTTGACAGAGGGAGGTTATAAAAGATTTGCTCTGCAAATATGAGATTTATGCTTTATATTCATGCAGTCACTTTACAATAAGGTTGTATTTGTTAACATTATGCATTAGCTGACATGTACAACAATGGAAAATATAAGAATATATACAACTTTACTGTAAAATGTTTCCATGCATTTCTTTGTAATATCATCAAACGTGTTAAAGACTGCTGTAATAAAAACATCTGAAATCTAAATAAAACAAATTTTGCTATTTATCCTATGCTATGCTTGAATGTTCTGCTCAATATTGCTGTTTAACTTTTTACAGACTTTTTAAATGTTTGTTATGGTTTTTTAAATGGTCAACTATATCTAAAAAGACATACAGAATTATTAGATTTAAACTAATTTAGTACCTTGGGTGTGGTTCATTACTAAGATGACATCTAAAATCTAAAATCTAAAGCCGTTTGGAGCAAACACTCACAACATCCTTTTTATGATCCCGAGAGACCCTGTTTATTATGCATTTGGCAAATTAGCCCCATTATAAATATGAAGTCACCTGCTTCACACTAGTCTGAAGGGAATATACACAAAAAGAAGGGCATGGCTGTTTCCTTGTTCTTCACAACTAGATCCATCATCAGTCAATCAGCAGTTCAGTTGACAAGTTATGTTATGTAACAAAACATTGCAATTTAACCATCACACTCTCAGTAGACTGGGGATTAAGAGATAACCTTGCAGTTGCAGTCATACTGACTGACGGGTGGCAAACTGTATAGACTTTCTGTATTCTGTACACATTTAGCACAATACATTTAGATGATCAACAATGATGACAAATGAAGCTTATAAACAGATTGAAAATAAAAGTTTTTTGCTGAATTTTTTTTAATAAAGCATTAAAGTAATAAATAAAAAATATTGACATATTAATATCTGCAGTTTCATGCAAAGTGGTTACTTTTGGTGATCGTATAGGGTAATTGTTATTTGTTTATTGACTAATTATAAGAGAAATATAGGAATGATTGTTTCAATTACTATTTTCACAATATTTGATTTCAGGTCATTACTTAATATAACGAAGGTGATGTAAATGTTTTAATGTAATATCTAGATCTAATTGGACCGTCTCAAAAGAGCCATTGGCCTATAGGGGGCGCACAAAAGTCCAAAATTTTATCCAATGGGCAAAAGTACCATCTTCTGAGATTGTTGTCCATTTTTAAATTTGTCAAATTTGGCAATGTTGAAATGGTTAATGGTGTTTTGTTAGGTTTTCTTCATTTTGTTTTACGTATACCCTACTGTTACATACATACAATATAAAAATTGGCAAGCGAGAGCACTTTTTTTCACAATCACAGCACTTCCGTTTTCGTGTCATACTGATGTCAACAATTGTCACAGGCTCAAAGATGTTGGGACATGTTGACTAAATGATCGAGTTACCCACGGCATAGCTAAGTGGGTGGTCTGTCTCCCCCAGGGTAGGGCAGGGTAGCCCCCAGAAAAAAACTCAGATCTCGCCTCGATTATTTCAGGAGTTTATAACTTTTTAATGATCTGAGACAACCTCGTGTGCCCAAAATCAAAGGAGCAGTTTTCATTAAATATAAAGTTGGAGAAATTGCTTAGGAGAGTGTTGGAAAATTTATTTTTAGGGGATGTGAACTGAAATGACTTCATAGTCAAAACATGACATTGTTCATTCAATTCATGAACGCTGAAGTTTAATAATAAAATAATTCACAGCACTATCCAAATTACAAGGCAATGACAAAATGCACGCACATGTTGTGTTTAATTTTACATGGCCCGTAGAGACAGTTCATGTTAAGGCTCCATATTGGAACGCTGGTTAAAAGGGAAAATCACAAAGTAACTTTTTTAATCCATTCATCATGCCCTTACTGTTCCCGCAGGGGATTAAAAGGGTTTATAATCAGTCACTCAATGTTATATGTATGGGAAAAGAACTGGTCTGAGTCTTGACAAAATGATTTCTCAATGGACCGGGAAGGCTCATTTGCATAACAATTATGGGAACTGCATCGAACTACTTTTCTGCGGCTCTCTACAGAATGAAAGACAATTTATTTCTTTATTCATAAAGAACTGAGTGCTTGAACTTCACTGGTGTACTTTTGTATGATGGGATTTAATCCATAGAGACTGACACCTCATGTGATAGCCTAAATATGGATGAATAATTCTGACCCAAAAAACACGGCAGTCACTGTCTTGCATGAAAATAAATGCAATACAATTATATATATATATATATATTCATGTCGTGATGAATTGGCCTGTTTAGTAATATTTAACACATTTCAGAATAGGTATGAAATGATCAAAATCTGAACCTAAAATAAACTGGTAAACAGATATTATTTATATACGTTATTTGTCGTTGTGAAAATACTTTTGCTTTACATAATTATGTTTGTTGGGAAATTATCTTGGTGCTGTAAGATCCTACAATGAGCAAAGCTTATTGCTTTAAAGTCTCTTTCTCAAGCCCCTCCCTCTCTGACTCAGCGGTCACATGACTCATAAAGTTTGATGTCCTGCCCAAACTTTCAGAAGTTGAGAGAGAGAAAAAAAGTTAGTTAGGTTAGTGAGGGGGCTGTGATTTTTTTATGCGCAGTACAGTCACCACCAATGTCTGCATCAGAAGACCCGTAAACCTTTGTGAAAGTCATACGGACACCGCGTAAAGACTTTAGACACTTTGGAAGAAGTTTAAAGGACAAAGTTGACTAGGTATGCGCGTTTCCAGATTTATTGCTGTGTTCTGGGCAAGCAGAAAAACACAGCGCTGTCTACTTTCTTCGCAAGGCTTGGATAACTAATAACGTGGACGGACATAGAAAGGAGTCGGCTGCTTGGATTTAAGTTTTTGACGTTTTATGACTGCAGTTTCTTGTTGATCGTTTTTCACTCGGATAAAAAGAAGAGCAGATTTCACGCAGAAAAAATTAAAAACATTTAATTTGGAGCCATGGATCCGAGCCAGCACAACCCTCCTGTCGGCCATCAGATCGTACATGTTCGGGGAGACTCTGAGACCGATCTGGAAGCTCTTTTTAACGCTGTGATGAACCCGAAAAACAATATCGTGCCTCCTTCTCTTCCTATGAGGATGAGAAAGCTGCCAGACTCCTTCTTCAAGCCACCAGAGCCAAAGTCCCACTCTAGACAAGTAAGACCACCCCCACAGAAACCACAAACTATTCCTCCAAAGTTATTCCTTCGCCTGACACTGCAAGCGAGCGGACCATTGCAAAGTTTCACAAAACTTTCGAGCTTTTGGCCGCTTTCGCAAACGTTCCCTATTAAAATCAACGGAGCTGTCTAACATTACACTGCGAGTCAGGCTCCGTTGATTATAATGGGACTCGACGCCAGCAGTGACATCATCTCCTGTGCACATTTTGTTACTTTAACAAGTTTGCTTAATATACAAACGACCTCTTATAGATATTGTTAGACAAAAAATATATGAACGCTAGTAATCTGCGCTTATAAACCTTGTATGAGTATTACTCCAGAATTTCCAAAACTTTGTGTATGGGTGGAAAGTGTAACATAAAAAGATACATTTCGCGGGGAAAGTTTCATTTAGTGAAATGTTACAGAAGCAAATACTATTCAGAAGAGATGTTTTAAAGAGTGACACCTTGCAGCATTTTAAGATTAAAGTCGTTAGTCAGAACTCGCGTTCCGCGCATGCGCAGATGAGAAGTTGAGTTTTCTTAATTTGCCCCGGGACAGCCCGTTTCCTACAGAGCTCCTCCTTAAGTCTGCAGTGTAGGCCACATCCGTTTTTTTAACTTTTGTTTTTATGAAAGGAGCTGATAATGAAAGCAAAACCTCCTTTATATATCTGACCACTTGTATTTAAGTTCGGTATCGCATAATTTTATTCATGTTGGATTTTTTTCCCAACATGTCTGAATTCACATATCCTTTCACATTGATTATTTTTTTACATTTTGAACCCTATGGATGTTTTCATGATAATAAACGTAATTCCCTAACCCTCCACAGGCCAGCACAGATGCAGGTACCGCTGGTACCCTCACACCCCAGCACGTCAGGGCACACTCGTCTCCCGCCTCCCTGCAGCTGGGTGCAGTTTCCCCTGGCGCGTTAAGCAGCATGGGTCAAGCAAACCCCCCACCTCAGCACCTCCGCCAGTCATCGTATGAGATACCCGACGATATACCACTGCCCCCAGGCTGGGAGATGGCCAAAACCCCTTCGGGCCAGAGATACTTCCTAAAGTGAGTTGTTAAAGTTGTCACGCCTGATATGATGTGTATGCAACCAAGGTTTCAGTGCTGTTTTACGTATGTGGATTTAGTGTTAACTGAATGACCCTTGACCTTCAGAATATGCAATGCTATCAGCAAGTTTAGAAGTAAAGGACTTAATTACATCAAAGACACATTTTAGAGTTTATTATAACAGCAATAAATTGTACCATCTGGGCTTTTATTGTAAATGAAACAGATGAGAACTCATTGTTGTGCCGTAACACGTTTTTGATCAGAGAAATTCCCAATAAGGAATCTTTTCTCCAGCTGGTTTATAGATCCTGGTCTTCGCAACAGTTTGTTAACTCGTGTGCCAAGGTTTTCTTCTTTGTGTGTGTGTGGGTACTTAGAGCTTCTGCGGATTGGGTTTCAGAAGGGAACAAAGGCCCAGTGTAACAGCGTAGAGTAGTGGAAGACGGGCTGGCCTGCTAAACTCATCTGCCTGGCCACAGAGCTCTATCACAGGACTCAATCCGAGAGCCCATAGAGTTAAAATGGCAAATGAAACTTCAAGGGAGTACATTCCGTCCATTTGAAACGCTCTATTTAGGCTCTCATTATTTATTTGATAGCTGCTATATTAAGACTGCAATTGATACAATTCTTTTTGCATATAAAGTTTCTGGGATGTCGGGATCGGTGACCCTCTGACCAGTCGGTTCTAGACAAACATGATTAGTCTCCAATTTACTGTTATAAAATGGAGAGCTTTTAAAACCAGATGTTTGGAGGGTGAACATCTGGAGAACATCTGCTTCATTTGGACCAGATCTACAGGAATTGTGCAAAGGGAGGAGAGGGACAGGAAGGGGGAAACGCCACTTGTGTAGTCGCCTCACAAGACTGAGGCTGATGTTTTGGAAATGTTGTAACTACTAATATAACACAGAGGACAGACTGATCTTCAAAGTGATAGTTCACCCAAAAATGAAAATTTGGTTTACGGTTTACACACCCTAAAGTCGTTTTAAAACTGCAAACATTTTTCGCACAGAAGAAGGTATTTTGAAGCATGTGGGAAACCAAACTATTCTGGGGCACTGTTAACTACCATTGTAGTTTAGTTTCCTACTACAGTAGTCGATGGTGAACCAGAACTGTTACTTTACAAACATTCTTCCAAATATCTTCTTTTGTGTACATTGTGTAACAATAATATCTATACAGATTTGAAGCTACTTGAGGGTGAGTAAATGATGACAGAGTTTTCTTTTTTGGGTGAACTATGCCTTAAAGACTTTTAATTTCTATAGCAAAAAATATTAGGCTCATGCCGTCCATTAAGAAGGTGATTCTCAGGCATACACAGGACAAATAAGACGTCTCGCTCCTTTTACCTTCCCAAGTTGTCTGTGTGTGGGCATTGTTTGATCTTTAACCAGGCCAGTGCTCAAATACACAAATGAAAGTCAGGGTGTCCAAGACTCCTCTTGTCTGTTGAACCCCCTCCTTTAAACATCTCTTTGTTTGGGGTTTTGGAGAACCGGGAGGCTCATTTTATTAATCTCTTATTGTTGTTGACCCTAGCTTTGTTTGTGCATAACCTTCCCACAGGAAGGTGACATGGTTCGTCAACAATTTCTACATTTTCATAGGTGTGCGTTCTTTATTTTATTTGAATTTAAATGCACATGTGAAATTGCATAACTCAATTTCATAGCAACTGTCGGTGAATTCACACATCAAAAGTCTCGATTATGTGTGGATTCACTGGTGGCTCCAAGGATCTTGTGCTGTAAAATTGAACCACACTCCTATTTATAATCGCAGCCTCTTCAAATGAGGGCTCCCTGCCAACTTGTTTGAAACTCGGCTCACATTACTGTCAGGTACTACAGTTCTTCCTTTCTTGCTTGTACACAACTCTCACATGAGCTCCTAACACCTGAGGTTCATCTAAGGGGTTTCATCCAAGGGGGGGAATTTCTGACATTGAGCATCAGCCGAGGGAAGCCTGACCATCAGCTTGGTTTCCGTTTCTGTGTGTATGAAAGCGCAGTTTGTGAATCCGCTGTGACACTGCGTCAGTACAGATACTGATCGTATGCAGAGTAGAGAGGCCACTTTGTTCATCCAGTGACACTCATGTGACCCTGTCAAATATAGACAAACAAAAAAGATTGAAAGACTGAACCAAAAAAAGGTTCTGTAGTTATTGCTAGTTAGATTTTAGCCGCAAATGGTAACTCTGTATGTAACCTTTTTGTCCTTCGGTATTAAGTTTAGCCGTAGCTTAGGACTCAGCTGCTGTTGTGGTGATGAATTTGATAGCAGGGTATAATGTCGGAAGAACATAAAGTTACCAGACGATGTATTCAACCTGTTACAACCAGTCATTTGAAATGGGTTAGCATCGCCTCAGAAGCTCTTGATTATAGGGAACTATTTTAGTGAAGCATCCAGATGTTAGCTTTGGATTTGCTTGCTGGGATTGTAGTTTCGCTGTGTGTTGTGTGTCCAGCAGATTAAGTCGTTTTCTTTATTTTTTAAAGAATGTGAGGTTGGAGATTGGTTTGATTTTAAATTGTTATTATGTTGCTGATAAAATGGCTTGAAAAATCTGTATTCTTTTATATGAACTTTAAGGAATCGTTCGCCCCCCAAATGAAAAGTCTGTCATCATTTATTCACCTTGTGTGGTTCAAGACCTTTATATGGCTCTTGTCATTTATATGACAAAAGAAGATATTTTGAGAAATGACTTGATGGTTTTGTCTCCAGACAATGGAAGTCAATGTGGACCAATGTTGTTTGGCTTCCAACGTCCCTCAATATTTCTTCTTTTGTTTTCTGCAGAAGAAAGTCATAGAGAATTTAAAAGTCATGGGGGTGAGGAAATCATGATAGAATATTCATTTTTGGATAAACTATTCATTTCGTCAATCATAATTGTGATGCCTTGCCTAAATTATCTTTCAAATCCTGGTTCACCGTGCATCTTACCAAGGCCTTCATGTGCTTTTTTCTTCCTTGTCCTCCTGTTTTCGTTCTAAACCTTGTGAAGGAGAGAAGTGGGAAAAGGTCAACATGATGTGTTGACCTCTCCCTTTTTCCCTTTTTTTCCAACAGTTTACTGTGAGCTTTGATTTATAATAGACTCTGACAGAGAGTGGGGGAAGGCTCGGGCGGTTGAGGGTCATCTTGTTTAGTTCTCGCCTGCCCGTTTTTTGGGACCCGTGAGGAGAGGGGGGGGTTAAGTTCACAGGGCACTAACACTGAGACCAGGGTCATAAACTAATGAAGGATTCTAATTTAGAGAATGTGGCCAAATAGAGGGGCTAATCAGTGTTTCCGTTGTCTTATTAAAGCCATGATTCAGTGGGGGATTTCGCCCGCGGGAGGGCGGCCCTTGCTGAGAAGGGCCCTCAGGGATGTGGACCCCAGCTATCACCGGGATTAAACCCTCTGATGGGAACCGCCGCTGCCCCTCCACCCTTTTTAAAACATGCTGCTTTTAATTAGTACACAAAGGTGTGTCTCAGATATTCACACTGAATCTTTCCTCAAGGCGAAACTTTGTTGCATACAGGCTGTCAAGATAATTTGGAAAGATTCGGGTTAGAAGTTGAGGGACATGGCTAATTTGCGAATAATACAACACCTCTGTGTGTGAGGTGACACGGTGGTGATGATGGTTGGTGGTGAAGTGTAGTGTTTTAATGAGGACTATTTGGGTTTCACAACGTGCTTACCATTAGATCAGTGTGGCCTCAAGGTCCATAAACAAGAACTGGAGCTCTTATTTCCTTCCTGCTGTGTACACCACCATGGGATTTTCTCGGTTTAGGTTGAAGGGGAACCTGGAGGAAAAAAAGGACACAAGTGTTCCTCCGGGTGGATTGTAACTTTATATTTATGTTTGCATTTAATTGGACGTAGCTCACTAAACGGCTTTATTTTGACTTTGCAGTTTGTCTGCTGCAACATGCTGCACAAACATACTGCAGGACATTCCTGGTGTTCAGGCGAAAACAAATGGTGTGTGTTTTTCTTTTTTAATAAAACATCTGTATTAGCTGGCAACACGCTCACAGCCTTTTGTTACAGTATGTTGTGAAATTTGCGCTACTCCTGGAAGCATTGCATGTCCAGACACACACAGTCTTTGTTATTGTGCTGCAGTCTTCTGGGGTGGGCTGTTTTCTTTTGGATTTTCCTAACACACTCAAACTCCATTTTCCTCGAGCCAGTTGGGAAAATATTTGCTTTTTCTGCCCTTTTCCCCCGCTTTGAAAGGAGGTATCAGCTAGAATCACGTCTGTCTTGATTTCCAAACAGCTCAATTGTGTGTTACGGGAACACACGAGCAAAGCAGACATGACGGGATTAGTAGAGCGGTCTGAGGAGTTTTGTGTTCATGTGATTTATTCATGTGATCGTCGTGATTTAACTTCATCTTACACTGCTATTCGTGTTTAAACAGACTCATCGGGAGGGCCGGTTTAAATCACGCTGTGTTAAATTGGACCCTCGTGTGTGTGAGTTGGGAGCAAGTGTGTTGTGTACTGCTTTTGGTCGTTTCTTTGATGGCTAACGGTTAGGCCATCTGGGTCAGGCTTCTCTTCCCAGCTCCATTTGTAGCACATTTGTGCAGAGGACAGAGAAGGGAGTGAAAGTTTGCTGTTGTTAATGTGATCAGCATCACGGGGAGAGGCTGGTTGTTCTCCAGACCAAACCTGACCACAATCTTGCTTTGGTTTAATGTATGATCGAAGGCTTTTTACGGGACTATCTAACTTTTTTATTTTACAATAATAGTTTGCCCCTTCTTACAGAAATCTATAGGACTTTTTTCCTTTTTCTAGAATATTATCAGAATCTTTGGACTGTTTTTTTACACAGAGCTATTGAATGGCCACAGAAGACTTGTACTATAGTTTTATTCAGCACTTTTATGATACTTTTTTGATACTTTTATGTTGCTTGTGTATTATTTATAAAGTTTTTCAGCTTCCGTTCACATTTATTGAAAGTTGATTGAAAGCAGCACAGTGTTCAAACTATTTGCAATATTTTTAGACACAGTTTAATTAGAAAATCACGTCGTTTGTTAGATAACAGTCACTCCATTTTGTAATGTTTAGTTTCCCAGGTCGGGGTGGATTCATTTCCCAGCTCATCTAGTGTGAAGCATTCACTCTGAGCAAAATGTGTGTTTGTCAAACTTTGGCTTTATTGACCACACACAAACAAGACCCTTTCCTGTTGAAGTGTCATCTGTGTGTGTACATATAGAAGGCCGAGTTAGCCAGACCAGTGTTTACTCAGTCCTGGTGTAACACCTTTGCCCCAGACATCAATGCTTCTACTGTCAGTAAGGAACAAACTGCTTCAGGAAGAACCCCTGCCTATGTATTCAGACCCGGGACTCTCTCCAAATTCTGTTTAGATTTCCCAAACAACTCAGCATGTGTGCCGCTTTCAGTTTTATCTTTTCATTAGCAGTTTAGCTACTACAAGTGAATGAAGCACCACCTCCCAAATCTCTCTCTATGTAAAAATATATGATTGGTCTTTTTTACATTGAAGTGTTTTTTTACATCATGGTAGTGTAAACAAATGTCTCTAGAGAGGATGATTTCAATTACCGCGTAGTAATGAGAATAGGATTTCCTCTGTCTAAATATGGGGTTTGGTCCTAACCAGCCATGTCTGTGATAAGAAGCAGAACATTTTGTTCATCACTTGGTTTTTCTTTTTCCAGTAACAATTAAACTTAAGCCATCTTCTGGTTTGAAGTGAAAGTCAAATGTCTTGTCGCTGGAATCTGTGAAAGGCAAGATTTTGAGCTGAAGGAACTATTTTGGCAATTCAGAAATATGAGGTGAACTTTCCTTAAATAAGCTCTACCAAAGTTTCCTCTAGTATTTTTCTCTCTCTCTCATTTTCTGACCGACTGTGTTAACTCACCGCTTTGTCCACTGGCCCCTGTGATATGAGCTCTCCTTCAAAGAGGAACTTAAATCCGGCCAGAGGTCATCAGGTCGCTCAATAATCTCTCCTGATGATGTCCTGCTGACGGAAGCTCAGTCACTCATCCACCCGTCATGATACACGCCCGCTCGCTCGCCCGTGATGGAGAAATGGAGGGCCGACTGGGGTCCTGACTAACAGCATTCAGCCTTTCATAATGGTCACTTGTTTGTGGCTTCATTACAGGCTAATATACAAAGTCTTTGTGAGGATTTGTGTTTTTGTGTGTGTAAATTTTCTTTTACATTTGACACGCATACTTATACTGATTTACTTACTTCATATAATTTGTTTACATCTCACTTTGCTGTTGTTACTTGATATCATGTATATATTGGGCACCTGCTCCGCCTGCTATTTTCCATGTTAAAATGCAACTAAAGCCGTCCTTGTATTAGGACAGATCATTCCCTATGCCCATATTCCCATAATTTAGGGTCAAATATTTGTTGTTTCTTCGGCAGAAGTGGAAAACACATATTGCTAACTAAAGTCGAGGGGAACTGTGAGAAGCATTCAACGCTGCACCTCCAGCTCTGTTATAAATAACTGCAGCACAATAAACAGAGGCCTGATAATTGGGCCATCAATCATGTCGAGCGCTTGGGTGGGTCTAGGCCCAGTGCAATGAGCTCGCTAACCTCCCCTCTCCACCGACCACCTTCTCCTCCAGCGCTCTCTGATTTCATGAGCCCTGATAACAGCTGGAGAGGAAATCAGGAAGTTGAGTTCTATAGAGGACTGTCTCACTTAGTGTCTCTCTCCGATACGGAGGGTTTGCTATGCGGTCATGGCTCAACGTGATTTGAGTGCCAGAATCCCCAACTCCGCTCTCACTGTCTATCCATTGGCCAGAACCCAAAACTTCGGCTGTTAGGCCTGTAGACCTTTGCTTTGTCTACATTTGTCAGTCAACCAGTTCCTTTTTCTTTCTGTGGACCGGGATGGAGAGTTGTATTTGTCTGGCTGATGATGTTTAAAACTCCGAAGGGTGTTTGTGGGGGTCCTATGACCGGAACTCTATCCTGTCTTTGCTTTTGTCTCCATCTCTGGCCCCTTAATCTTCAATAACACCTCTCAGCTGGTGGCCACCAATGATCTGTAATGGCCCCTGAGCTGTAGACATGACAGCGATGGTTTTCCTTGTGGGATATTGTTGCTGTAGGTTTGTTGTTGTAAATGTGCAGTCACCCTCATTGAACTCCTGATGAGCGATTACCGGTTGATGACATTGGTTAGCCATTAAACAGATGTGTTATGGCTGTTAGCTACGTAAGGTTCAATATGCTACAATTTGTCGCAACATATTGAGTAAAATATAAAATAAGAGTCAGATTTTATGTAGGCTACATGTGGATTTGTTACTCTTGGCTGATCTTTGGTCATCCTCCCGTTTTCCCGGTACTTTCCCGCTGAGTAAAGGGAAGCTAGTGTGCCTCATTTTTGAAGTGTGCTTGTGTATGAAAAGTGCTGAAGGAACATTACGTGAGTAGACACTCAAAAGTGAGGCAATGCTTGGGCTCGGGCCGAAACTAGGTTGTGAGTCGGATGACCACAAAAACACATGTTCCAAAACATAGTTTGTTTCCATGCTGCCTATACAGTATGGGTTATTCCAGGGTTATGGATGTGACATTTTCAATCTGAACATCATTTTCGATCTGAATTTTAATGCTCAGAGAATGTATTTATTACCATATAAACCCCTTTGTATCAGTGTATGGATGAGTAGCGTTATGGACAAAAATGGACGCACGTTTTTGAGAGACAATATGCTTTGCACTTGTTGGATTTCTGTGAATTAAAATGTAAAACCAGAAGCAGCATTACCCAACAAATGGAGAAGGGATGGCTCTTCATAGAACATGAAATAGTTACTATATTTTTATGTCTCTGTTTATCAGGAATATGGACTGTTATGGATGTGAGAATTCACAAAAAAACACAAAAAAGCTTGAAAAACTTATTTAAACCTGACATCTGTCCTATCAGTTTGTTTTCATCCTAAATTTGGCATTTCTACGAATCTGTTGATGGCTGATGAATGTGACAGTTCCAAGTTTTATTTGGAAGGCGGGACTTCCTTTACCAGAGCCGTCCCATTGGGTGTTCCATTCCTCCTATTAATTTTAAAACAAGGACCTATATAACATCTCCAGCAGGACACTCGGGGCTAATAAAGCCCACCTGTGTGAATGCAACAGCTTCTGCCCTCACACTGAAACCCAAGAGGAGATCTTCATACTCTACATCCTGTGCTCCAATTAAAATTAACCCACACTGCCTCCCTCTCTCTCTCTCTCTCTCTCTCTCTCTCTCTCTCTATTTCTCTCTCTCTATACACCCCCCTTATCTCACTGTCATAGTTTCCAGCAATATAGGAAGGGGGAGGACCGGGGTGATCTAAAGTGTAACAGGACCACAGCGAAACCACTCAGCCAATAGAGTTTAGAGGAATTGCTTCCGCGCTCGTTTTTTCCTTATTCTTTTCCTCCGCGTCCTTTCTTTTTTTGTTTGGCGGTCATTCGGACCTCCCCCGTGACCCTCCTGAAGAGGCCCCCTGTTCCTCGTCTGCTGCGACCTGGGCTGTTTTCCTGGAGTGTGTGTGTGGGTTGGGGGTAGGGTGGCTTACTGGTAGATGGGTGGGAGAGGGGGCAGTTTTTTGGCTGCTCCTTTGATCAGTAAAGCATAAACAAGAGGGAGCCTCGCGAGAGGGGGTGGTGAAGTGCTGACTCCGTCTCTCTCTCTCGCTCTCTTTGTTTTTCTTACTCCCTTCCTCTCATAAGGCAGTGATGGCGGAATAGTGACTAATTGGTGGAGAGAAAGTGACGACAAGAGAAAACATAGAGCTGTGTTTATGATAGGAAGGGGGTCACGTGAGTTTATTATTGAAGTAGTGTTTGCGAAAGTTTGATTTTGTATTTATCCCTGTCGTCTAAAAATTATGATCGGTTAGTGCAGGGTGGTCATTGACAACAAGGATGCCGTTATTTTACAAATAAATCAATTAATGATGACAAATGAAGTTGGTATGTTCAACTGCATAAAGGTAAGACACCAAGCAGCCTTAAATATATTGGTCGACTTATCGTTACTCAAGACACCCAAAAAACTTCAACACATGCAAATCTCATTCGTTTTTGACGACAAAACCCCTTTTAAATGGGCAAAGACAGCAGAGCAGGGTAAAAAGAAACTGGTGAATAGCATTTAGGGTGTTGGGTCGTAGTTTGGTCTGAGTCTTTGTCCAGCAGGTGAAAGCTTTGTAAAACTGGCGCCAGATTGTTAAAGAGGCTGACACTTCAGTGTGTTGAAACAGGCAGTGAGAGAAAGAAACCTCCTGGGAGGAGACCCACTACTGACCCTGCTTGAATGTACAGGCCCTCGCCTGACAGACAGAGAGAGAGAGAGAGAGAGAGAGAGAGAGGCAGAGAGGCCTTTTCCTGTGTTAGCTCTTCATCTTAATCGAGCAACAAGCCCTGACAAAGCCGTCATTAGAAATGCCTCCACACCGCTGTCAAAAAGAGATGAGAGTGGTGTTCATATGAGAACGAAGCATTTCATAACAGTCTGTATTGTCCTGATGTTAGATGGGACGTTTTGTGTTCTTAGGACGTTTTGTGTTTTTTAGGACGTTTTGTGTTTAGGTTTTACTTGCACTCTTATGTTGATTTAAAAACTTAAGCACATAATCCAAACTGGTTCTGTCTTGCCCTGATTCAAGTTAGATTGCAGACCTAACAAAATGTGCGTCACCTCCAAACACGCGTCTTTGTGCTGCCAACCCCATCCCAAACTCTGCTCGTAAATTGCGTGATTGTGCCTTCAGGACGCTGAAACCATTTCCTTGTAAGATTTGTTTAAATGAGAAGAAAAAGAGATAGCAACTTGGAGTGTTAAGGAAGCGGGGAGGAATTGCCAGGTTTGAAGGCCTGAGATAAGATAATGCAAGTATGTGCGTTAATACAGAGCTGTCAAGAAACGTATGAGAATTTTTGCATTTGAATATCGCTGCTGTCCTTCAATCTCAATGTTTTGTGATTTTTATTTTTAGTCATAAAGCATTATTATTAGTCACCATTTATGTTCGACGCTGGCTTTTGCAAATATCTAACCAATAAAAAGTATGAAAAAGTGATGGTCAACTTTGTACTTTTTAAACGATTGCATACTATGGTGTCATAGTTTTTTCCATTTCCTGAAAAACTGTAAACTTGAACAGGTTTCAGAAAGACAGCGACGATATTTACAATAAAGAGGAAGGTTTCACCCAAAAACCAAAGCTATGTTGTGTTGAAACTTTATGACTTATTTTCTTCAGAGAAACACCTGCAAGTTTACTTGAATGTCTATGATCTCATCCCTACAGAGAAAGTGGATAGAGACCGGGAGCTGTCAACGCCCCACATGACACAATATTTCAAATGTAATATTTTAATGAATATTTTAAAATGTTTGTATTATTAATTGTACCAGCTTTGTGTGAGGAACAGGCTGAAATTTATAAAATGTAATTCAATAAAATGCTATAAATAACTCATAAATAACTGCTTTAAAAAAAAACTATGCTACAAAAAAGTAATATAAGTTTGGAACTAGCCTACATGAAAGAAGTATTACCTTTTTAATATTTTTCTTTATTATTTTCTTTTAATAGCTCTAATGCGAATGTGTCTCTTTCTGTTCGTTGGGATTAAATCCTCATAAGGGCCTCAGTTCTCTGGCAGTATTTATCCCAGCTCCACATGTGATAGACTGCTTAACCTTTAAGTGGCAAACTGCAGTGAAGGAGAAAAAAACAACACTGCGTCAAACGGCACCGCTCACCCTACCACCCCGCTGTCTGTTTAGATTCAGAATAAACAAAGGGTGTTAGTCTGGCTTCAGTCTCTCTCTTTGGTCTTGTTTATTCGTTATCCGTGTGATTCATCGACGACCTTACACAGTAATTGTTGACTTCATGTGCAAATGATACAGATTCAGTCCAGTGCTTACAGGCAAATCGCGTGTAAACTAGGTCAAAGTTCATTTAGTGACCTACAGTTAGACACACTCCCTGCAGCGGCTCCTACACAGTAATACATCAGCAGATCTTAGTAGGAGTGTAAAGTTTTCAAAATGGAGACTATTCTTAGTGAGCAGGGCAGAATAAATGAAGTGGAGTGCCGTTGGTAACAGGGCAGGCCATCATTTACACATAGTTTGCGGAAGACTTTGGAGATGTTTGGTACCTGCTCAAGGTCAAAAGATTGAAATGGTGACCAGGTTCTGATGTTTACAATAATCTTGTAAAGTTTCATTTGCTTGGGGAAGTCAAATAAACCAATGGTTAATGGCGTGTTAAATTAAGTACGTTTGCTGATGTTTTTCTGGCGTAGATCTTTGCTTTACTTAGACATAAATGGTGTGTGAAAAGCTAGAGAGCAGAACTGAATTGAATACTCAAACATGCCTATGGTACAGAAATACTGTCAAGGTAGGCAGTAGAGAAAACGAATGAACATTGGTAAGCGTGTCAGTCGGAGATCAAACAAATGTAAACATGATATTGCTTTCATGAAATTTTAGGAACGGCTAAATTTAAAACTACCCTTGTTAATTTTTTTTAAAGTCAATGTTTCCAAAATGTTCATGAAGAATGAACTTTATATGCCATGCTTATATGTCCCTTTCTATCTCCTCATAGCCACAATGACCAGACAACCACATGGCAGGACCCTCGCAAGGCCCTCCTTCAGATGAACCAGGCCGCCCCGGCCAGCCCTGTGCCTGTTCAGCAACAGAACATCATGAACCCTGCCTCAGGTCAGCAGCGATCCCAGACACTCGTTACGTATTAGAAACCACTCTCGCAGTCACAGCATTCTCATGGTAATTCCACGGGTGTACCGGTCTCTGTTTACATCCCACCCAACTCCACCTCTGTCCCAGCAAACGCAGAAACCTTATCAGACGTATGAAGCAGACAAATGCAAATGAATGCATATGAATGACAGTCGGTTAGGTTAGAAGCGTCTTGTTGGTCGGTCTCATGGAGTCACAATAGAGACCTGGGTGTCCAGACCTGGGTTTAGCCTTTGGGCGGTTTGAGAGGAACCAAACAAAACCAGTCTTGTTCCAGATTTTAAGGTGTTCCCTATGTAATTCTATTGTAATGCTTTAGACAACAAACACAAATTTTCATTCCACAGTATTTCGCAAAGTTTCTGTGGTGAAAATGTTCAGATTCTGTACGTAAAATTAATTGGTTCTGTTCAAAAGTAAAGAAATCCATGTGTTTAAATTCAGTCAAAACTGGAAGAGTCACTGTGCTGGACTGTTCTCTCTCAGGTCCTCTTCCTGATGGCTGGGAACAAGCTATTACCTCAGAAGGAGAGATCTACTACATCAATCACAAAAACAAAACCACCTCTTGGCTGGACCCACGACTTGACCCACGTTTTGGTGAGCTCTAAATTCTTAAAAACGAAAGCAAATGAGAAAAGCTCAGCATTTATAATACTACTTTTTAAAACAGATTCCAATTATACAATTTGATTGGATGAGCCATGTTCACAGCCATTATCACAACAGAGTACCTCAGAGATGACATATTTTGGTAGGCCAACTCGGAAGTTTGCTGCGCTAAACTTTATTAAACGTGTTCCATGGTAAGTAGTAACTCTGTGAATGAATCCACGTCGATGCTTTTACAGATTTGTGTCTGTGTTGCATTATTTGTGAGAATTATATGTGGGATGACTTGTTGGCAACCACCGTTTTAAAGATGCAATAAAGGTTCAAAAAATCACAAGCGGGTTAGAACTGGTGTGTTTTATGTCATTGATTAAAACGTGATAATATTTGGAGGTTTTGAGGTGATTTACCAAAATCCCATTCAAGAAACCTTTAGACTTCGGGGCGATGGAACCGGAAGTGCCATAATGCTAACTCGCTTCTGGGGTTTGCTAAAAAAACGTCATCTCTGAGGTAGCCTGAACAGATGTAAAGAAGTTTCTATGTTACTTGACAACTGTTAACAACCTCAATTCAGGCTTTGTTTGGTTTCTTAGGGAATATTTGTTTTAGATTTAGATTGATCATTTTCTGCTTTGTGTGTTTAAGAACAACCCTTACCATAACCTTACGTGGTAAAATCACTGTAAATCAGTGTCATTGTTTTAATGTCAGTTCAAACACATGACACTGTCTGTGAAATCCAGATGAAAGTCTCAATCAAAATATGGGATTAGGAATATTTTAGTAGTCAAATTGACAAAAATGTGTAATGTGTATTTATTGCTGTGAATGATAGATTATATGATTATATAAATTTTCAGTATACACTACATAAATTTTGGTAACACTTTACAATAAGGTTGTATATGTCAACATTAGCTAATGCTTTAGCTAACATAAACTAACAATGAACAATACTTCTACAGCATTTATTAATCTTTATGTTAATTTCAGCATCTACTAATATGATATGATACTATATAAATATAGTATATATTATAATATTTTTATAATATATTATTATTTTGCACTGAAAATACCAGAATTTGGCTTTCTTAACATTGTAGTGTAATAAACCTATAATAAAGATATTAATGTTATATTTTTATACAGAATAGTCTTTACGTATTATGCAGAATGAATTTGTGTAAAAAAGAGTGAATCACAAAAGCTGGGTTTGTTTGTGGCACACTATTCCTGCTTCCTGTGACTCATTGTTGAGGTTAGCCAAAACTGCTCCACACTCAGGACTTTGCTATGTGATCCTTTTTACTCAATCAGACCCACACACACACATTCACAAACTAGTACAAACCGAATCTGATTACGCTGCCCCCGGTCCCCCTTTCGGATATGAACTCATAATCCATAAACACAGCCAATGAACTGCACCTGACTAGTGAAAGAGTCACGTTGATCTAATAATCTTTAGTGCCTTCAAACGGTCTGCAGAAAGGTTGTCGGATTGGGACGTTCATCCACTTCTACCCCTCTTTAATCCAGGTTCACAAAAGAGTTGAAGGCTTCTGCTCATGTCACTTTGAGTTACTCGTGCTCGAGGTGCTTTTCCTTCTCAAACGGTGTTCCTTTGGGAGCCTCTTTCTGTTTCCTACATGTATCAACATGTACGTTTGTGCTGCCTGTCTGAACCCTCAGAGATGATGTTATGAGGTAGTAAGCAAACGTACAGAAATCAAAGTAGTGGTTGTGGAGTAAGAAGTAAACAGTATGAAAGACTGAAGCAGAGGAGAGAGAGAGAAAGAGAGGGAGTGGGGGGGGGGTCGGCTCTGGTGGGTGAAGCTCTTTGAAGATTTATAAGTGTTCAGCGGACAAGCTTGGTGGGCCCCTGAATTACAGACGTAATGTGAGGGGGAGAGCAGTGAGAAGGAGACGTGGTTAACTCGTTCTTTGCCGCAAGTTCTGAATATTTGGGCGTTCCCATGCGGTTTTATGTAACTGCTTGTGTCTGCACGTTTTTATGGCCTCTGTTGTTTTTATCCATCTCCTCTCATCTGCAAACTGCAGACTTTTGGGAAAAGCTTGCTGCAGTGAACGGAAAGTTAGTTTGTTAACTTACTGACTTGAATAGAAAGTTATTGTTAATTTCAAAACTCTTCTAGTTTGTTTATCGAACTGTTTCAAGCACATACCACATCAATAACCTGACATTCGTTTTAAAGCTCTATCCAGTCTAGGTCTCCACTCATTGACAATGCCGACAGAGGAGTAATTTGAGGAGGGCTAGAATAGGACTGTACTCCTTTAACAGAGAACCAAAGTCTGGCCATTCTCTGTAAACCCCCCTTTCCCACCCCGCGTGAGGCCCAGCGCAGGCAGAACTGTTCTCAGCTGCACATCTAGACAGACTTGAGTCGGTGCCAGGCCTCTCGATGCTGCAGCTCTGCTCCTAATCTGTTCCAGACCTTTTCAGTCAAAGAGACCCAATGTTAGAGACAGACAGAGAGAGAGAGAGAGAGAGAGTGGAAGGGGGCAGGCAGGGCGAGAGAGGGGGAAGGGACGAGGAAAAAATAAAGCGAGGAATAGAAGAAAGGGGAGAAAGCCCACGGGATAAACTTGTGCCTTCCTCTTAACATGTGGAGGGTTTGGTAAGAAGTGAACACGCAATGGTGAGCAATTTCCAGAAGAGTCTGGTCAGTGACGCCAACCCTCGCACTTCATCAGGCCCTGCAGACACACAAGAAATCACTCAAGTTCTTTTAAGGAAAAAGGACATTTTACTTGTGCTTATTTTTGTGCCAACTGTCTCTTTAACTTTGAAGACTCGGTGGTGGGACAAGTGGAACTTTTGGTTATCGGTCATGTGCTGCAGCCCGTTTTATCCGCTTGGATTGTCAAAGCACTTAAGTGCAGGAGTTGGCACCTTGTTGGCAAGCGCAGAGTGATGTCACTCTCTTGCGAAGCACTCGTCTTTTCCAAAGCTTTTTGAGCTTTGCGCATAAACACTCTATACATGCCTTATTGGGAAATGGGATGACAAACATGACATCAGTGTTTCAATGTTGATTTTTACATTTGTTAACTTAAATTTGTTATGCTAAGAATGAATTATGGTTAAATAGGTTGAATTCTCAGTTTTCTGATGAAAAGAGTGATGCTACATAGCAAAACTAGCCATCATAATGCTAGAAGTTGGTGGGCTTTGTCAGGCCCATGCTATGTGGTTGCTAGGGCATTTCTTGATGGTTGCTTGGAAGATGCAGGAGGTTTCTAGGTAATTGCTTACTTGAGCAGAACCCCCCCCCCCAGAAGTCTTTATGATGTTCTTATTCGTATATGTACCTCATGTTCCTCCTTCAGTGTGTAGGCCTATAATATTTTTTGTCTGTGTCACCATCTTTGCGTATACCAAAAAAGTAGAGGTTACAGTGCAGACTTATCTTTATGTGGGGAAACTGAACTTCTTCATCTGCGGCATATATTTAGAGTTTCTGCGCGAGAGCGCCCTCTGGATTTCAGATGCAACTGCATTTAACCGTACTTTAGAGACAAACTGCTAAAATCTCTGCAGAAAACGGCCAGAGTGTGAGCGGTTTATTTTATATTTATCGTGCAGCCCTAATAGACGCTGATATTTTACGTACTTGTTAGTAACTGAATTTGTTTATTTTCAACCAAAAAAGTTACAGATTGTAGCTTTAATATATTTTGAGACGTTAAATAGCACACCTATTCCTAACAAGCTTTTTTAAACTCTTAGTAAGAGCAATAATAATCGTCACGAAACAGAGGTTGAACAAGTGTTTCCTCCCTAATTGTCTGAATGTAATGACTTTTGGATTGAGAAAAATATAGGGCGGGGCTGTATTTTAACTTTTAAGTAGTTGATTGGACTGCTGGAAACCTCGCCATTGTACAGTCAGTATAGTCCCGCCCTCAGGCCGAGACATATGTCATGCAAAGGAGAGATTTGTTTTGAAAGGAATGGGATTTACATTTACGTGAATAAAACATTTACAAATAAATCATTTATATAAAAGTGCTATATCTCATGAAAAAATAGGAAAAGTTAGTTTTTATTTCATAGTAACTTTAATAGTTCATGCTGCTAACAGTCAGCAAAAATGAGCTAACTCTCCAAGCCTTAATCTCGTTTTTTGTAATACAGTCATGTGTTTCCACAAATGATATGACTGCCATCTTTTTAGCTGGTTTCCTAGTCAGACAGCTGAATCATCTCACACCAGCTTCCGACAGCGCTGCTTTCTTTTGTGTGATCTGCAGAGGTTTGGGCATGATAGGATAGAGCAGCTTTTCTCTCAGACTCAGATTAACTCTCCTTCCTTGTCTCCTCCGAGCTTATCTACTAGCTGGAAAATCAGCCGAGCGTGTTTCAGAGAACAAACGTGTTAAATCGTCAGCTTGCAAATATTGACAAAGTCTTCGGGTTCATGGCCCAGGGTCTTCTGAGAGCACTCCTAGAAGTTTCCCAACACACTGCAAAGACTCGTGAAGCGCTGCCGGCTGGCAGAGTTGTGTGTTGGTCTGATAAAGACTGTTATTGCTGGATGCTCGTGTTCCAACGGTAGTAGGGAAAAGACAACAGGGCAAACTACGTCAATGTGTTCTTTATCTCTTTATTTGTATTTCTCTGGCACATTTCCTTCTCCACCTGATGGTTCAAGGGAGAAGAAATCCATGGCACGAACCTGCAGTTCTGCAATACTTATGCAACACTTGAGTCATTCTGCCATGTGGATAAGATGTTTGTTTTGTTTATGTGTGTTCTTTTGGTGTGGTGTGGAGTTTCCCAAGCGAGATTCTCCAACAGTCAAGTACAGACTAGTCGAGGAAATCCAGACGTGACAGTCGCTGTTAGTTTTCTGGTAGTTTTGAAGTAGAACTCATGGATCAGGTCATGAGGGTTGAGACGCAAGACGCAACAAATCCTGCTGCTACATATCAGCCTGTATCAACCGGTCACTTCTACTCAGAGTTCAGCCATTACTTCTCTACCAGATCCGTCATTTGGCTTCAATAGACCCATATCTATGCAAGATAAGGGTCTTAAAGAGAAACAAACACACACCCCCCCCCAGCACTCGTATACATTCCCACACACTCTTCCACGCCTCGGGCAGTGTGGGGGAGGATGGTTGCGGTGTGAGAGAGAGGCGTGGTGAATCTCTGATCTGATTCCCATGGTGAGAGGAGAGCAGAGGTTCATTCAGGCCTGAGGTAGAGTAAACACACTGTGATTGAATGGTGATGAGGATAAGCGGGAAAGACGGGGCTCCCTCGCGCATGACAACGCGGCACCATCGCAGCTTTGTTGTCACTGCTGGCCCCAGTGCATAAGTAAACAGCAGTTTTCATTGGCTCAATTACTGTAACACCCCGCCTCCAGTAGCCTCTGACGTTTGTTTCTTTTATTCCAGTCCGTGGCGTTACGCATGATTCCCCTCACATGCATTGATAAGCTCTTTTCATTGGGTTTATCGTCATGCTGCTACACCCTTATTGATGTTTAACATTTATGCATTTTGCAGACGCTTTTATTGAAACTTGAGTGGCGGTTCATTTAAGTCACTCATTTTTATCAGTATGTGCGTTCCGGGGGATTGAACTTGTAACTTTTGCAATGCTTACATTTGCATTTCATAGAGATTTACTTTTGCAGCTTGGATATTTAGATCTTTTGTCGACGTTATCTGTGGTCTGTTATTAATCTGCCATTATTTTCTAAAAAAGATATGTGTTATAACATTTTAATACTTACACATTTAACAAAATAAACTTTTTCCAGAATTTGCGTAAAAAAACTACTGTCTGTTAAACATAATGCTGGAGTGTAATATGAGGAACTTTTCTTTCAGTTGATACTTCTAAAAAAATGTTTAACAATGTACATCCACATATAGTTTATATTTAATAAATATAATTTTTTATCTCAAAAATCGATAGTTTTACTTTTGAATAGCTTTCATCCATAGAGGTCAGGGCAGTAAAAAAGTAAATTTAGATTTATCGCATCCTGAATAAACATGGGTGTATACATAATATATATCTGTGTTTTGTGCGTATTCATTTTGTATTTATAAACACATACATGTATACATATTTACGAAGTATTTACATGTATTTATTTATATTTACCAGTAATTAAAATTATATATAAATGTTTATTCATTTTTATATTGTTCTTTAATATATGCATGCATGTGTATTAATGCACAGTACACGGACATATATAATGCGAACACAAACTTGTAATCTGAATGCGATTATTCACAAATAATCGTTGGACAAAACGATATAAAGAATTAAAACTTGATTTCAATTGGCAGACATTAGATGGCAACAAAGCACACTAACAGTGATCACTTCTGTGTCCTAATAGCTATGAACCAGGGGCGGATTTCTCAGAGTGCTCCGGTAAAGCAAGGCTCCCAGTTGCCCACCAGCCCACAGAGCGGAGGGATGGGTGGAAATAACCAGATCAGACTGCAGCAGATCCAGATGGAGAAAGAGAGACTGAGACTCAAGCAGGAGCTCCTTCGCCAGAGACCACAGGTCAGACGCACACCTGTCAGAACATTCAGTCCTCACATGAGCGCACCGTGTCTGAACCCAGTGTATTTAAAGCTAATGTTTGCGAGATGTATTTCTGTATTCATTGTACCGTGTTTAATTGTGCCAGACTTTTGATTATTGGCACAAGGTCACTTTTATTGACCGTGTCTAGATGACAAGAACCGGCCATTTTTTTGGTGTTCTTTTGGGTTTTGTTATCTGTTAATCAGAAGCAGCTGTGTCAGTTTCAATTGGTCATAGGAAGTCTGTAATAAAAACGAAGATCTGGCCCTCAGCTCTCCCATAAATGACAGGCAATAAACCCACACTCCTGCTAGATAATGTGCAGGTTTCTGCGAACTGCCCATTCGAGCTGAGGTTGTAAAATAATCGAGGATGTTTACAGACAATCTTGCGCAATCTTTTGACAAATGATAACTAGATTAGTCACTCAAGACTTGTTGAATAAGAAAGGCTTTCATTTCCCTCAAGAAGGTGATACAGGAAACTTAAGTGAAACTTGTTGGTGAAGTTTCTTTCACGTAGGGTTTTGTGCACGTGTGCGTGGGTTCAGAGTCAAACCAGTATAGTTTGTTCTGTCCTTTTTCTTCAATGAAAATATGCGCTTGCTCTCGTCGCCGTACTTGGATCAACTCCAAAGAAAATTATCAATATTGTCTTGGCTTTCATTGCAATCAAAACTAAAAAAAAAACAATTATGACCGCTTCAAGCAAACCTACATGGAAAAATGTATTTCTCACCATGACGCTTCAAATTCTGTTCACAGGAGCTCGCGCTGAGAAACCAGCTGCCTACCAGCATGGAGCAGGATGGGGGCACCCAGAACCCCGTCTCCTCACCCGGCATGGGCCAAGATGCCCGCAACATGACCACCAACAGCTCTGACCCTTTCTTGAACAGGTAAAAGAGACATCCAAACACAAACCTTTAAACACAACAAAAGCGATAATAAGGGGGAAAAAAGTAACTTTTACTTTTCCACATGGCCGTCATTACAAGTTAAATGCCCTTATGGGGAATCCTTCTGTTGTTGTATGGGGCTCATCTGCGACCTCTGGTGGACAGTTGTCTCAATGCCGTCATCATGGTAAAGTTGCTTTTGTGAGAATTGCACCACCCAGTGGCAGCCAATGAGAGTAGACGCTCTCCTTATACATTATGAGCAGATAAGGGTTTGATGTGAATGACAAGGCAGCCCGTGAGAACATGTGGTCTTAGACAAGGCTGCCCCCCCTCCCGCTGTGCTTACAAAGAGCTCATTCATCCAGCAACTCTCATGTACTGAAGGCACAGTTCATTCTCTTAATTAAAAGAAACGTGCTGTATTTTCCTTCACTGTAGCATGTCCTCTGGCCTCTTTATTCAAGCTCACTGTACTCAACTGCTATTTATAGAGAGCTTTTCTCAGACCACCAGCAAAACAACACCTTTTACAGTGACTCTACAAGGCCGTTCAAAGCAGGCCGCTGCCAACAATACAAGAAAAGAAATCAGTTTTTACATATTATTATTATTGTTTTTGACATATGAGAATAGTTGGATTTCAAAATGATTCAATAACATAAAATAATATTATGGATATTGTGCAGGGTTGTATGCTTATTATTCATAGTATTCAGGGTTTGTGTCGATAAAAGCTTGCTGTTTAATATGGCAAATGCATCCCAGGTTCATTTGAAACACATTTATATCCAGATTTTTTTACTTTCCTCATAATTGATTATTAAAAATAATACAGTGTATTTCCTTGAAAGTAGTGATTTTGGAGATGCTCATGGACAATGATGATATGCCGTGTCTTGGCATAATCAAAATTAATGTTGTCAATGGTCTTTCTCTCTGCAGCGGGACATATCACTCCAGAGACGAGAGCACAGACAGCGGGCTGAGCATGAGCAGTTACAGCGTCCCCCGCACCCCAGACGACTTCCTCAACAGCGTGGATGAGATGGAAACAGGTACAGCGCTTCACAAAATGGCACGCACACTATTATGAGACACTTGAATGTAGATGTATGAAAAACTGACCAGTCAAATCTCTCGCACTTAGGCGATAGCCTTGGCCCTGTCTCCATGGCAACACAACCCAGCCGTTTCCCTGACTACCTGGATGCCATCCCGGGCACAGATGTGGACCTGGGCACCCTCGAAGGCGAGAGCATGGCAGTAGAGGGTGAAGAGCTGATGCCCAGCCTCCAGGAAGCCTTGAGCTCCGACATCCTCAATGACATGGAGTCCGTGCTCGCGGCTACCAAGATTGACAAGGAAAACTTTTTGACCTGGTTATAGAGCATCTGAAGCCAGCACTACGCCTTCTCTTCCAACATGCTGAACTGCTGCCTAGTCCAATCTGTGAAGGATATGTAGATGCGTCGAGTTGAAAAGAAAAGACATTTCACCTGGACATGTAAACATGTTTTTTTATTCCCTTTTCTTAGTTTCCTTTCACGACTTTTGGCCGGTTTTGAAAGCAGACCTTACGTCCTTTGTGCTTTTTATTTCGTGCGTCTTTTT
This sequence comes from Triplophysa tibetana, assembly GCA_008369825.1. Lineage (NCBI taxonomy): Eukaryota > Metazoa > Chordata > Actinopteri > Cypriniformes > Nemacheilidae > Triplophysa > Triplophysa tibetana. The sequence goes on along the minus strand of CM017903.1, from coordinate 13,047,655 downwards.
TGTGTCTGCATCCTCAAGGCTGGGCCATGAACAGACAAGTATTCGCCCAAATCCGTATCATGGCAGTGCTATACGACGACCTGTCATTGTGTGTCTGATGGAGACGAATCCGTGTCCTTTACCCTCGTGAACTCCTTATGCGAACAGAGCCAAGAGGCTCAGACAAACCCTTAAATCGACCACCACATCCTCCTGTGACTGTAAAGTGCGTCGTCTCAACACAACCTTGATCTCAGCTCGCACGCGCGAGTCGGAGAAACCAAAAAACGTTCATGAGGAGGTCGTCGTCGGATTTGCGGTTGAATGATTGAAAGGTTCAAATCGAAAGGTTTCAACGTGTCGCTTTGATAAAACAAATACTGCTGCTTGGCTGTGCCAGCAATATTACACTAGAAACTTGTATCTAATCAAGTGCCTTCGGTCGTGTTTCTCAGAGAAAAGATCCTGTCATTTTACATTCATTTATCATAGATCAAACACTTTGTTTTTACTTGTTTCATTAATCAAAGTATTTCTTGAAAGGTTTTATGAAAATGAAATTATGTCTGGAAGTTGGGTTTATTTTTAAGAACCCTAGTCTCTATGTGTCAGTTTTATTTAAGCCTAAATCTGTTTCTTGAGGGTAATGGAATTCGTATGTGATCAAAGAACAATTTTCTTTTCGGTTTTGTTTTAACCAATGTTAACAGAGCTGCCTTTTAGTACAACATTTTACAGAAGACACTGAATAGATTGACTATCATTTCTGCTTCATTGTAATCACAGATGATCATTAGGTGGAAGTTTGTTTTTAAGCCGATATCTATTTTTAGCTTATGATTTTAGTATATGTTCTTGCGTACTGTTTTTAATGACAATATCTCAGCAAAAAAACACAGAACAAATATTAAAGGGCACTTTGATCAACTCTTAAAAACATAGCCTTTAAACAAACATCTCTCATTTGAGATCAGTGCCAGTTGAGGTTGTTGCTGAGACAGATATGGGGCAGGATGGAAGGTTCTGAAAAGTTTTTAGATGGCTAGATGAGTATGTCTTGAGGGGTAGCTGTTAGCTTGAACATGATTTGGTAAACGTGGATATGAATGATAGACTTCAAGGAAGCAATCAGTTAGGATTTCTGCCAGGATTTTTCTCAACGAGGCTTCCAAAGACTGTTTTTAATCGATTGTTTTCTCTTGATATGAAAGGGCAATGAACGTAATTTATCATACTTTTGTGTACACATAAGGCATAAGCTAATGGGAAATGGTCTAAATGATTTTGTGAGGGTATTTCTAATGAAGCATGATTTGACTGACCCTTGCATGCTGTTATAACTAAAGACACTATGAACAGGTTACCTAGAACGGCCTTTTTGTTACATGGTTTACATTATTTCACAGTAGTTGAACACTACAGGGACTTGTCGGTTTGATGATTTGCATACAGTACAAATGAATATTTCCTCATGTTTACAAGACCTTTACACTACAATGTTAGCTCAACTGGCCCATATCCTCAATGTATTTTTTTAAAGGTGAAGATTTATGATTATGATATTCTGTGGTCTGTTGGGGTGAATACACCATCAAGGTCTATAACTCAATTGCCTCAGTATGAAAAATGTTATGGTCAAATTTTGATCAAATTTAGACATTCTAGAGAGAAGAAAAGAAAAAGACAAGCTAAAAGAAATATCTATTTTTGCAAACAGAGTATTGATGGCAGACTGGTGGGAAAACGTGTCTGAGAGCAATGCAACAAAATGTTTTATGAACTGTTGGTACAGTGCTGGTATTGCACGTTAATAGAACATTGTGTCAAATGTGTATTTCACTTAAACATGATTTTATGCTTGCTTAGTGTGAAACTGTTCAGAATATATAGTTACTGTTTACTTTTTGTGTAGTGGTAGTACTAATCACACAAGTTAATGGATTGGTATTTAGAGTTCTTTAAATGCACCCAGAATGAATTTAAATACATTTATTATGATCTCTTTTTTTTAATCAATGTATGTGCATGTACCTTAGAACCTTATGTTCTGTTACATTGTATCTCTTTACATATTACTTTAAATTGGCCTGGAATAAAGTATATACTTTGGTAAATACTGTCTATTAATCTGTTTATGCATTTTTAATGAAACGTTCAGTATATTAGACAATGTATTGTATCTAGACAAATAAACAATAGGTTTTGTTTCTTCTGGAACAGCGTATAATTACGTCATCCGAAGAGGTTTCAAAAAAACCTTATGATGACAAGAAATTGGAGGACCGTGACGTCGCCCGGTATGGCGCAGCCGGGGCCCCACCCTGGAGCCAGGCCCGGGGTTGGGGCTCGTATGCGAGCGCCTGGTGGTCGGGCCTCCCCCCATGGGGTCCGGCCGGGCTCAGCCCGAAGGAGCGACGTGGGGCCACCCTCCCGTGGACCCACCACCTGCAGGAGGGACCGTAAGGGGCCGGTGCAAAGTGGATCGGGCGGCAGTCGAAGGTGGGGGCCTCGACAACCTGATCCCTGGACGCGGAATCTAGCCTTAGGGACATGGAACGTCACCTCTCTGACGGGGAAGGAGCCTGAGATTGTGCGTGAGGTTCAGAGATTCCGACTAGCAATAGTCGGGATCACCTCTACACACAGCTTGGGCTCTGGAACCACTCTCCTCGAGGGAGGATGTACTCTTCACCACTCTGGAGTTGCCCATGGTGAGAGGCGGCGGGCTGGTGTGGGTTTGCTTATAGCCCCCCAGCTCAGCCGCCATGTGTTGGAGTTTACCCCGGTGAACGAGAGGGTCGCTTCCCTGCGCCTTCAGGTCGGGGATAGGTCTCTCACTGTCTGGGAGGGGTGCTGGAAAGTGCCCCGACTGGGGACTCCGTCGTTCTGCTGGGGGATTTCAATGCCCACGTGGGCAACGACAGTGACACCTGGAGGGGCGTGATTAGGAGGAACGGCCCCCCTGATCTGAACCCGAGTGGTGTTCTGTTATTGGACTTCTGTGCTAGTTACAGTTTGGCCATAACAAACACCATATTCAAGCATAAGGGTGTCCATCAGTGCACATGGCACCAGGACACCCTTGGCCGGAGGTCGATGATCGACTTTGTGGTTGTTTCATCTGACCTACGGCCGTATGTCTTGGACACTCGGGTGAAGAGAGGGGCGGAGCTGTCAACTGATCACCACCTGGTGGTGAGTTGGATCCGATGGCGGGGGAGGAAGCTGGATAGACTCGGCAGACCCAAACGTACTGTGAGGGTCTGTTGGGAACGTTTGGCCGAATCGCCTGTCAGAGAGATCTTCAACTCTCACCTCCGGCAGAGCTTCGACCAGATCCCGAGGGAGTCTGGAGACATTGAGTCCGAATGGACCATGTTCTCCACCTCCATTGTCAACGCAGCCACTCGGAGCTGTGGCCGTAAGGTCTCCGGTGCCTGTCGAGGCGGCAATCTCCGAACCCGGTGTTGGACACCGTAAGTAAGGGATGCCGTCAAGCTGAAGGAGTCCTATCGGGCCTGGCTGGCTTGTGGGGCTCCCGATGCAGCTGACAGGTACCGACAGGCCAAGCGGACTGCAGCCCGGGGGTTGGGGAGGAAAAAACTTGGGCCTGGGAGAAGTTCGGTGAGGCCATGGAGAAGGACTATCGGTCGGCCTCGAAGAGATTCTGGCAAACCGTCCGGCGCCTTAGGAGGGGTAAGCAGTGCCCTACCAATGCTGTTTACAGTGGAGGGGGGCAGCTGTTGACCTCGACCGGGGATATCGTCGGGCGGTGGAAGGAATACTTCGAGGATCTCCTCAATCCCGCCGTCACGTCTTTCATTGAGGAAGCAGAGGCTGAGGGCTCGGAGGCGGACTCGCCCATCACCCGGGCTGAAGTCACCGAGGTAGTCAAGAAACTCCTCGGTGGCAGGGCACCGGGGGTGGACGAGATCCGCCCTGAGTACCTCAAGTCTCTGGATGTTGTTGGGCTGTCTTGGCTGACACGCCTCTGCAGCATCGCGTGGCGGTCGGGGACATTGCCCCTGGACTGGCAGACCGGGGTGGTGGTCCCTCTTTTTAAGAAGAGGGACCGGAGGGTGTGCTCCAACTATCGGGAATCACACTTCTCAGCCTCCCCGGGAAAGTCTATGCCAGGGTACTGGAGAGGAGAATCCGGCCGATGGTAGAACCTCGGATTAAGGAGGAACAGTGTGGTTTTCGTCCCGGTCGTGGAACACTGGACCAGCTCTCTACCCTCTCCAGGGTGCTGGAGGGTTCATGGGAGTTTGCCCAATCAATCCACATGTGTTTTGTGGATTTGGAGAAGGCATTCGACTGTGTCCCTCTAGGCATCTTGTGGAGGGTGCTCCGGGAGTATGGGATTAGGGACCCTTTGCTAAGGGCTATCCGGTCCCTGTACAACCGGAGCAGGAGTTTGGTTCGCATTGCCGGCAGTAAGTCAGACTTGTTTCCGGTGCATGTTGGACTCCGGCAGGGCTGCCCTTTGTCGCCGGTTCTGTTCATAATCTTTATGGACAGAATTTCTAGGCGCATTGTTCACGAGTGAGGGAAGGATGGAACGGGAGATTGACAGACGGATCGGTGCAGCTTCTGCAGTAATGCGGTCGCTGTACCGGTCTGTCGTGGTGAAGAAGGAGCTGAGCCGCAAGGCAAAGCTCTCGATTTACCGGTCAATCTACGTTCCTACTCTCACCTATGGTCATGAGCTGTGGGTCATGACCGAAAGGACAAGATCCCGGATACAGGTGGCCGAAATGAGCTTTCTCCGCAGGGTGGCTGGGCGATCCCTTAGAGATAAGGTGAGAAGCTCGGTCACTCGGGAGGAGCTCAGAGTAGATCCGCTGCTCCTCCACATCGAGAGGGGCCAGCTGAGGTGGCTCGGGCATCTTTTCCGGATGCCCCCTGGACGCCTTCCCGGGAAGGTGTTCCGGGCATGTCCCACCGGGAGGAGACCCCGGGGAAGACCTAAGACACGCTGGAGGGACTATGTCTCCCGGCTGGCCTGGGAACGCCTCGGTGTCCCCCCGGAAGAGCTGGAGGAAGTGTCTAGGGAGAGGGAAGTCTGGGCATCCCTGCTTAGACTGCTTCCCCCGCGACCCTGCCCCGGATAAGCGGAAGAAGATGGATGGATCCGAAGAGGTCAAGCCCAACCCTGATAATGATTCACTCCTAAACTTTACTAGTATTTTACACTCTCCATATTAAAAGCATGTTACACAAAACTCGTTCAATTATGCAAAGGGTTTTTTAGTACTTAGAAATAACCTACTTTACCTAAAATGCACTTGCTTGTCGAGAAAAGCGACAGAAGTTAATTATTTATCATTTTCATTATGTATGAAGCAAGTCCAGCATTACTAAACATTGATGAGACGAAGAAAACCCAACGAGTTACAGATTCCAATATTCATTAACTGAAAATTGTGATAAAAGAATGCTTAAGAGAAATTTAACATTCGTATCCAGCTGTAATAAGGGGTGTGGTGACAAATGTGGAGGTAATGATCAGTTTCGGTTAGGCCAGGTGTGTTTTCTTCAGAAATTGCTCGCCAACCATGTCATGTTTTTATTAGGCACAAGCGAAACAAACTTTTTTTTTCGTCTTTATTTTTGCAAAGCCAAACTCGAAAAACAGAATGTAATACATTAAAAAAAGTCTACCATGTTTATGGGAAAAATCACAGAGAGAAGGCAAATAAAATGTAACCAAAACATAATGGTTTGAGTGTATATGGGAATGTCAAACTAAAATAGAAAATACCTTTAGGCTCCGTTCTGTGTAAAAGTCTGTATTGTGACCAACACAAAAAAAACACTAAGCAAGTATTTTCTACCTTTCTACTGTTTGTTCCCGGTCTAGTGTCAAACATTGACTTTTACGTTGCATTGTTTTGCAGATTTGACAATCTATGTTAAGTAAAGGTATGTACTGTGTCTTTCAGTGCAATATGGACAGCATGTTTGCTGCAAATTAAGGCAGTTCAAGAGATGTCTAAAGTTGGCACATTTATTCATTTGAAACAGAGACAGTTTCTGCTAAACATGAACTCGACATGCGTCAAAATGCTTACGTGCCTGTGTTCACCCGCAAGGATCATTCACACTGAAAATACAAAACTAAGAAAAACTGAGGCCACAACATTCTCCATTTACATTACTCTGTGCTAACACCTAACATGTCTAACAAATTGAACGACTGACACCCTAAACCCGGTCATAGTAATGATGGATGAGAATGTAATTAGTTCAAAGATGATGTTAACAAGATAAGGTGTGTCCAGAATGTGAAGAACAGTTATGTTATTTTGGTTAATCAGTTTTGTTTAAAGTAAAATGAGGCTGATTTTTTTAATTTAACATCAAAATTCAGCGAATGCTTCAAAGAACACGACTGTTTTTTTATCTAGCTGATATGGGTCCATTATTCAGATTCATTTTTTAACATTTAGCCAGTAACTTCCAGTCACCATACCAGCAGGTTATTTCATGTCATTGCTTGCATTTGACTTCAGGAAATTAAAGGCATTACATTGCCGATCTCTTCCAGACCGGCGTAAAATAAAACTACATTGACAAAGTAAACCCTTAAACTTCTGCAGCAATTTCTCACTGCATGGAGTCAAACTTCTTAAAGAACGAGGTTCTTTTCTTCAAAGCCTTGACTGACGGGTGAGTCTTACATCTCATCCAAACCATAGTCCTCTTCAGGGAAGTCTCCCACGCATACTGAGAGCGGCTTCACGAAGGCGCCATATTTTGGTTGACACTCAAAGTATTGTCTGCCATTCACACTAAATCAAGACAAACAGTTGTATATGAAGCATTAGTTAGATATTCTCAAAACGTTCATGGAAGGGTGATATTAGTCATCTGAGACATTCTGGTCCTATGCATACGCAAAAATAACTTGTTCTTGCACTTACGTTCCATTATTCTTCCCAAGCGGCTCGTCATATTTCACACCTACCCAACAGCCTGGCTTGAAATCTGTTGTACCTGTAAACATTGCAATGAATCAGAACCCAAGTAACAACAGGGCAATACGGTGTATTGTTGTGCACACTACCAAAAGTGGTTTAAATTTAAAATAAAAATTTTTAAAATAAATGTGTGTGGTAAATCGGATGTGATTAAAGCGGCTACAAGCTCCCAAAACACCAGATCCGTCTGGACGAAATGCTGATACGCGTTACAGCGAAGCGCGTCCCCGTGTTGATGGCCTCTAAATCAGGTCATGCAATCAGCCGTAAAAGCTTTAATCTGAGAGGTGTGGTATGAAAATGAGGGTAAACTTACCAACATACATAACAGTGCCAATCTTGGTGGGTTGCCCGACAATTTGAATTTTACAGCGGTTACCAACCGCAATGGCTTCAGCGGCTGCCTTCTCTTCCTCTTCTTTCTTAGCCAGAGTCTCTTCTTGCATAGCCATGTTTTCCTCATTAAATCGACCCAACTTCATATTCTTCTTGAAGTTCCGCACCGAATCTGACAAGAAAAACTGGAAGTAAAGCTTTTGCTTTTTCTAACATTTTGTAGTGTACAGTGACAGTAAAAGACAAAAAGACAATTTTGGGCCATTTATGTAATTCTTGACATTAACAAACAAATTATACATTATATTTTCATGTCAAAGAGTTTATTCTTGTATAAATGGTCACAATATAACTCTAATTAAAGTTGCTGTTAGGTAAACAAATTCATAAACATGTCCAGGGATGCAAACTCATCCGGGTGACAATGATGCAAGACCTACAATGCAGATAGATAGGCAGATAGATAGGCAGATAGCTAGCCCGCAAACTGGCTAGTGATTTCACATCGTTACCAAAACATCTGGAAATTATCTCATAATTTCATTCACCCTGACCTCGTCCAAAGACTCGACCGTTTTCAAAAACTCATTGGATCACAATGATGACAAATTTCGCCAAAAGGTGACAAGTTGGCATCCCTGTATGTTGTTGTATGTACCTGATCTTTTTTCGTAGGCATCATCCGAAATCTCAAATTTATCCACTTTGGATACATCGGTGAACTCCCCACTTTGTGTTCCACTGGAGTCTGTCACCTGCAAATAAAACAAGTACATTTAAATCATCAATGATTAAAAACAGGTTTATTTTTAAATATCCATCTTCATGTTACATTTACATTTTGACTGAAGATGTTCTCATTTTGTTGCATGGTTTGCTTTGTGTGTGGAAGAGTATCATACAGAACCTACGTGTATTCTGCAGTCATCGTCTACAGGATAGGAGCCAAGCAGGGCATCATTGTTCTCAAGCTTCTGTAAAAACTTGTCTGAAGCATTGTATAGGTCAAGATCCATATAGGCTGCTGGGGTACCCACAATCATCTCCAGTTTACTCTTAAGAAGAAAAATGCATGATATTTGACAAGTTTCATAGATCAGAGACTCACAACTGCCCAAAAATGTAATTATTATACTGAAATGCATGTGCATTTAGCTTTACCTTAAGAAAACATGCTCAAAACCTGTTTTTACTACCACCTTATCCATGCCACACAAAGATTCACAAGTCTCAAATTTTTCTGCGCTGTTCACAATGCATCTGTATTCTGCATTTATTGTTTGTTATCACAGAATTTGGCAACTTGAAATTTCAGATGCAAGACATGAGTAGTATGACAGTGTGATTACTAATAACTTATTTACCATATGGATTTTAAAATCAGCACATGTTACTTGTGGCAATAATGTTAAACTTATTGGGCTGGATCACAGTGGTGACGCATGAAGAATCCTTTCATTTGCTGCACCTTAAACTCAGCGATCGAGATGCCTCGATTGAATCTCCGGTTGGACTCAAAAGTGCTGACGGTGCTGGTGACCCGCACGGAGACGGTCGGGTTGGTGATGACTGTGACACTCGCCTCCATCTTCCCGTTACTAAGCAAAGCGGCTGATCAAACTATGACTCTAGTCAAACGGCTAAAAATCAAATACATCAAATTAGTGTATGTACACAACAACATACATATGTAATGTCTTATTTCTAAATACAAAAATACAACGTAAAACTTCACTAAAGGTTTAATATATAGCTGGTTGCTAAGACTAATAAATAGTAAGATGAACTCACGTGAGAAGACTTTCACTTTATTCACTTGTTTAGTCAATTCAGTTAGCTGTTTGCTCTTCCAGCTTTCGTCGGTTTAATGTGATCCGCTATTTTCAGGGTCCGCGTCCAGAATAAAGCCCGAAAATATCGGGCAAAAAAGAACTTCCGTCACAAACCACACCAGTAACTTCTGGAAGATTCTTCCCACCCATATTCGCTTCTGATCCAATAGAAATTGGCTGTTGGGCGGGACCTTGTAGTCAACCAATAATAATCCTCTTTTAATCCTTTTGCGGGCTGGAGAAAACTAAACTGTCCAATCAGACTACTTAGTGACACGTTTCTTATCCAATCATTGTTTGCGTTGTTGGAACGGGCCGCTCCCAAAACTGCTCGAGAAATACCCATGCCTGCATTTCTGAATGTTTACCACACGATGGTGCTAGAGATTTGGAAACGCATGAATTAAAGTTAATTCACTCCAGCATCTCTAGCATTTACTCTACACTACATGCATGCTCATCCCCTTCAATATGTATAGTCTTATTAGGTTATGCTTCTCAAAGCAATGGTTGAATTTATTTTTGCAGCACATTATCAGGTTGTTAAACTTAGTTAAAAAAGCTTAGAAAAACATTTATGTTCGATCACGTAACTAAGATGATTTACTGTATTCAAAGGCAAGTGTGCGCACGCACAAAGCCGAAGATAAAAGGGTGAGGGTAATGGACTAGACTACAGGACTTAACGTTGCGGGATGGGGGTGGTAGGATACAGCCTGCTTTACTGAAAACTCAGTTTACATACTTGCAAAGGAATGACATGATGGTACTGAACTCTGTCTCGTCTCATTCTGTCTTTTTGATTCCAGGTGTGCGTGTCCTCTTTCACATTAGATCCCTTTTTCTCCCTGTCCATCAAGCATGCAAAATTGTAAAACACACACACACACACACACACACACACACACACACTGGTGCACCTATGATCACAAAGACTTTCCATTGACTAATGGTTACTTTTTAATTTCAAACGAAACCTTTCTGCATGCTTAGATTTTATTAAAAACACACTAGTATATTATGGTTGTGTTTATAGTATAAATGAGATTTGTGACTCAGACAGTGGCCAGAGATTCACTGTTTCCAGAATTGCTCTTCCTGAAATGAGTTGTTGAAATAGTATGGTTTGACTAGTATATTAGTGAGGACACATCACGCAATAATACAATATTTATGTACTTTATTTGGCACTCACAGTAATCATGAACAAACACACTTCTCTTTTTTTCACTTTTAGTTGAATTCTCTCTTTGACCAACTAAAATAGGCCTTACTAGAATCGAATATTTAATAAAATATTAAAAACCACTTCAAATATGTCAAACTATAATCTTTGACGAGTTAAAAAAGTTTTAAGGCAAAAGTGATAACTAATATGAGCACAAAATGCCTCTTGAACCGCAAGCCTATCTATTAGCTGACGTCATAATTACAAATGCATTATGCATATGTTTCTGGATTGGGTGAAAAGAGAATTGCGTGGAAAATATATTTCTGTAATTTGCTCATGAAGTTAAAGCAAGTGTGTGTTAAATTCTTTAATGCATACATAACAAACAACGGAAGCATTTTATTGTATGCTTCTCAATGTAAAGCGTGTGATTTTCAAATAATCTTAAAGCGGTTAGATTGATACTGTATGCAGCAGGCCCGCGGTGGATGTTTAGATGGGGGAGGTTGACGAAATCCAGGGGCGTGACGCCTCAGTCTGTAGCAGGCACTCGCCTACGGGGAGAATGGGAGAGGGAGAGAGAGAAAGAAGGGGAGGGAGGAGGAACTTAAAGGAAAAAAGTTAAAATAAAAATGGCTTCCTTGTCTTTGGAGCCCACAGAACAAACGGAAAACGGTGCAAAGGAGTCCACCGAAGATGAAGCCAAAGTTAAAGAGGAGACGGACCCGGACGAAGTTTCGGAACAATTGCTGCAAAGCTTCCAGAACTCGTCGCTCAGCTTTTCCACCGATCAAGTCGCGTGTCTGTGCGAGGCGCTCCTGCAAGCGGGCAATGTGGATCGCCTGTGGAGATTTCTCTCCACCATCCCTCCATCGGCCGAAATGCTACGTGGCAACGAGACCCTGCTGAAGGCCCAGGCTTTGGTGGCTTTTCACAGGGACGAGTTCAAAGAGTTGTACGCCATACTGGACGGTCACGACTTTCACCCGAGTAACCATGGGTTCCTTCAAGACCTCTACTTAAAAGCGCGCTACAAGGAGGCTGAGAAGTCCCGGGGTCGCAGTTTAGGCGCCGTGGACAAATATCGACTCCGAAAAAAGTTCCCTCTGCCAAAAACCATTTGGGACGGAGAGGAGACGGTGTACTGCTTCAAGGAGAAGTCGCGGAACGCTCTGAAGGATTGCTACAAGATCAACAGGTATCCCACTCCGGACGAGAAGAAGAATTTAGCCAAAGCCACCGGACTTTCTTTGACACAAGTGAGCAACTGGTTTAAGAATCGCCGACAGAGAGACCGAACCCCGTCTGGTACCAACAGCAAAAGGTAAATGCTCTGAATTTCTATTATATTGACAGTGGGAATATACTTTCTGCGTAAGAGCCGAGAGATTTTTCGAAGGCCTCGGAGAAACATTCCAGAGCAAGTTCGACAAACAAACAAACAAATCTCTATTGTTTAGCAAATATGTGTGGTTTACAATGAGGGAGGGGTTGTAAACAAAATTTGAAGCAAAATAAAGCTTGACCAGAGAAGTAAACGTGGTCATTCGGACTGTTACATTGTTTCACATCGAATGTAACATTGTTTCTTATTGTGCCACCATTTAGACCATGTGTGCTACAATAATATATCTTTTTACAGTGTTACACTTGTCCTGTTTCACAGGGACTCTAAATTACCCAGGACATTTTGTGTTTGTGTGTGTAAGGTCATACATATAAGAAAGAAAGTTTACAAATATTTGTTGTCTGTCACCATCATTCTTCCCATCCGCCGGTATGATGAAATGTTTGACAAGTCCAAATGACAAGGTCTCAGAAAGCATGTTGCTTTGTTATGAAATGTGAGATGGGGCGACAGGAGTGGCTCCAGTTTCCTGAAATACTGCACCACAATGTCTATCTCTGTAGATCATGAGCAGTAAACCACCATGGTGAGACTTGTACAGCAATGTACAGCAATTTTATTATTGAATTTTATAAATTCTTCTCCAAAATGAAGAAATTGGATGCTTTTTAAAACTGAGACCTAATAAGTCCGAAACGTAAAAAAGGCAAGGTAAGTCAATTTTAGTTCTCACAAATGGTCAAGCATTTTTTGTTTCAGATTTGATATCTTGCAAATCTTTAAATATACTTTTGGTTTAAATGTTCACATAGAAATCCCCATATGTTCCAGTGTTGAAAATTAGGGTTGTCACAATATACTGGTATTAACAAAAACTGTGGTATTAAAACCCACGATTATCAATAATATATGTTAATTCTATAAATATAATAATATAAACAAATCATCACCCATTTCATGGTTTGGCTTACAGTGACAGTTCACCCAAAAGTGCAAATTCGGTCATTATTTACTCACCCTAGTTTCATTTCAAACCTTTATGAATTTCTTACGCAGAACACAAAAGATATTTTGAACAAAGTTGGTAACTGAACACCACTGGACACTTATGACCTCTATTTTATGGACACAAACCAATGCAAGTAAAAGGGGTCCAGTTGACAACATTTTTCAAAATATCTTCTTGTGTGTTCTGCGGAAGAACGAAAGTCATACAGGATTAAAATGACATGAGGGTGGGTAAATGATGACATAATTTGTATTTTTGGTGAACTATCACTTTAAGACACACAATAGTTACAAGTTCTTCAATCCTTATACTTGAATTTTAAGTGTGATTTGTTTCAAAAAAGGAGAAAACGCACTACAAACAAACAAACTAAAGGTGAATTTTACGTGATTGATTTGTAAAAAAAAGAAAGAAAGACAGGATGCTATTGTGAATTATAATAATTAGCATTTACTGCATGTTATTGTATCAATTAGCAGAGACAATTTTGGCAAGTATAAAACAGCTATGCACAATATTAGTGTCAATATCCAGCTCAAATCAGTTGTTTTTATCCAATAGTGTCAGTAAAGTGATACGAGCAGTTTAACTGAATATTAAATGTCATTAAAACCCCAACTAAGCAAGCCAGTGACAGTGGCAAAGGAACCAAAACTCAATTAGGTTAGAGAAACCGGGCTCAGTCCAGGGTCAGTTCATCTCTGATTATTGAATAAAACGGAAGTTTCCATCCACATATGCCACTCATATTTATATAGCTCATACAGCACATTTTATTCGTTTGAACAACTGAAAAGGCTTCTTGATAGTAGCCAACCATTCATTTGTTATAGGCTTTTTTATTCCCCATCACCTCATGTATGTTGTAAACATTTTTATCTGAATGTAGTGATTAGTGTTTGCTGATCTAAAATATTCAACGCCTTTGGTTAGGCATTGTGCTTTATTTGGTCTAGTTAGTTATTAACCTAAGCTTTCTTTTAACTAAGAATATGGAGAAAGATTTGTTAGGGACTGTGAATAAATAATAGGCACCCAAGGTGGGGCTTTAGGACAATCTGATGAAATGTATGTTTGTTTCTTCTTCTAGTGAATCTGATGGGAACCACAGCACAGAAGATGAAGCAAGCAAAGGAGATCTGGAGGACATTACTGACAAACCTGCTCAAGAGACAGGCAGCTCCACTGCACCTCTTTTCTCTTTCACCGGAGCTCCTGGCAGTACTGGTGGTCAGCTTTTTCTCAATAGCACAGGGGGATTCCTCACAAGTTCTCACCCACTGCTGCTCAATGGGAGCCCTTTACTCTCAGGGGCAGGAACCGGGGTCATCATCAATGGGTTGACCCTAAGCGATGGTCACACCGTCACTCTAAGTCCTGTTACAGCAAACGCACCATTGCTACTTAATGGGGCACAAATGATTACCAAAGACGAACGTAGGTTCAATGACATGGAAGTCCAAAGCAGCCTACCCAATATGGTGCTGAGTCCATATGCCAGTTTAACAAACACAATACCTCTCTCTATCAGTGAAGAGGCAAAAACAGCCAGCAGCAGTGTTTCTCCACTGGATTTCATCTCTCTTCCGGAGGCCTTAAAGAATCTAGACAATACCCAGTCTGTGCCTACAAACTCTATGTCCACGTCCACTATCTCCACTTCGGTTATCTCTTCGATGTCTTTTCCTTCAGTGGTCTTGACCCAAAATAGTGTTTCTACGTCAACAGCTGGCTGTGCAAATTCAGTCATTTCTAGTCCCTTGGTTCCACTACATCCCACACAACCACCAGAGATTGTTGTATTTGCAAAGACTGAGGCCCTGGCCCCCTCCTCAAGCTCCAGCCCTCAGATGCTGTCTTTACCCCAGGTTGTACCATCAATACAAGGCATTCCAGTCTCCCAACTAATGCAACATCAACCTGGGGCCACCCTGTCTTCAAGTCCACAACTTGTACCGGTCTCCCCTCTCAATCCACAGCTACCCCAATGTCCCATTCCTCAGTTTCCAACACAGACCTTGCACATTGGTCCCAGACTTGCTCAAGCTCAGCCCCTAAACAGCTCCAACACACTAAGCACCAGTACAGCCTTATCCCTCTCCCAACTGACCGATAGCCAACTTGCACAAGGACTTGCGGGTCAGCTAGGAGACGAGATTAATTCAGCCACGATCTCACAGACCTCTATGGGAACACCGGCGATTCCCATCTCCTCTCCAACTCAAGTTGTGCCTGTTTCCCACCCCAAAGACACAGGCCAGCCTCAGCTCGTCCCCCTGTCAGTGCCTCAGTTTATGCCTGTGTCATCTATCGCAGGAACTCCCACTGGAACTTTCTCTTTCCCTCAGGTGGTCCCAGGGGCACCGTCTCTTTCAATCCCATCCCCAGGAGGCGCGTTCCAGATTTTGACATCTGGGTCTGGAGCAGGATTAGGTGTTGCCCAGGGGCCGATACGCCTTAGCCCAATAGGTCCTCCTCAGAGTGTCCCTACTGCTTCCATCCCTGGTGTTCAGCTGCTAAATTCAGGCGTTTTCCAACTGCCTTCAGCTTCTCCAGGTAAGGCAGTTGATAGTAACATATTGTTTGGGTCGATTAACAACTTAGATTTTTTTATTAAGATTTTTTTATTCTGATTTCAGGAAATCTCCTATTAGCAGGTGGATTAGGAGGCAGCCCCATTCTGAGTCTTCAGAATGGTAAACTCATCCTTACTATCCCAACTGGCATCCAGTTCACTACCATGCCTGTCAAGTCCGTCCCGGAAAACACAGTTTCAAGCGCCATTGATCTAACCTCTACCGTATCCCCACTTGAAAATCCACCAGTGCCTTCATTCACTGCTCAAACTTCAAATTCACTACAGTCATCTCCTTTGGGATTTATTGGTTCCTCTACACTTTACTACAGCCCTGAGCCAGGAACCATTGCCAACCCCACCCCAGGAGCTTCTCCTAACACTCCAGACTCCTCTAGTACTCCCACCCCTACAGGCATCCTACAATCCCACCAGACCCTCAGCCCTGATAGTATGCTCCCCCTCAGTCCAATCTGTAGTGGTGTGGCAACTGGCACTCACCTCTCACAGCCAGTCTGGAGCCCGGTGCATCTGTCCTCCTCTGCTGGCCTGACATTATTTGACATGCGTGGGAAAGGGGATCTATCGGAAGACCCCGCTTTGTTGGTCCTACCGGGTGGAGAGTCTCTCCTGTTGGGCACTCCTCCTCCGGGCGAGGATGTGGAAAGACATTCTCAACTGGATGATGTAGAGGACATGGAGGGGGACTCCAAAATTCTGACACAACTCCAGTCTGTCCCTGTGGATGATGAGTTGGGTTTGTAATTACCTGTCGTGTTGACAGCCTGCCAGTTGAACAGTGTTAAATCCACGGCTTCAAGAGTTGCAATCAACTATGATGAGAAATGGGATAAGATTGATAACCTCAAAGGTTTGTGAATTTGTCTACTTCGCATTGCATAGGTTGAGGATTAAACAGTGAAAGTATTCAACCTGATTACTAGGATGTTGTTAAAACGTCCTAGGCTTTGTTGAACAAATGATTGTCTGTCATATATTTTGAATTTGTTTGTGAAAGCAGAATTCAGCAAGGGCATGCTAATATGGAAGTTTCAAATGGCACTGAAAAGCCACAGAGGACATGTAACTGATAGACACCTCTAGAAAGTGTCTCTACGTTCAGTCTGATTGGGATGAAACGCAGAGCTTGAGAAATGTCAAAAGGGCCTATATGACTACATGATAAAATGGTTCAATCTCGGAGTTATTGGCATATACAACCTCATCTTGTGTGCCTTACGTATTTTGCATTACTTCTCAAATTTCTATTTCTATTGTTTAAAAAACATGGAGCAGTACTTGTATTATAAACAATAATAAGAAAGTTATATTTTAATAGAGGTACATGCATTTTTTCAACAAAGAACTGACGTCTTGGACAGAAAGAGTCCAGAAAAAAACATAGGTGCATTTTGGATGTGATGAAAATGAAAAGTGAACCTACACCTCATGTGACTGTGGCAACCGCATTGAATTTACTACATCACTGCATAAAACAGAGATTTTTCAAATAGTGTTTTGTCCTAGAATATCAAATTGCTAATAAGTGTTGAGATGGTGGTGCGGACCGTTAATGCAGAACCTTAATAAATTGGAAGCAAATTAACAGCAAATATACAGTTTTTCAATCAAAAATCTGTGATCTTCAATCTGATCTCTCTTAAGAAATCATTCATATAACTTAAATACATTCACGTAAAGCACTCTTACTTTTTGTCATTTCAAATGTACATTTTTTAAGAGAGTAAGTTCTGAATAATGATGATGTGTATGGCATACTTTTTATATTGATATGCGATGGGTATTGACAAGGCCAGGTGATGTTGGTTTCCATTAAAAAAAAACACTGAGGTCTCCCAAGCATTCCAGCTCATTACTGTGGTGATGTGTATTTTCTTTGAAGGGAATTGAAGTACTGCTATAAAAGTTTTCTATGCAACAACGGATCCACATGATAACTGAACTGAGGGTTATAAAGCATAACCCTTAGATTTGTCTACCATCTTGTATCTTGTTGAAAACAGTTCTTACACTACAATCTCGCATGTACATATACAGTGAATCTTTTGTTCTTTGTGATTTATTTTATATTTTAAATAATTTTATTTGTAGAATTGCATATAGCTATTACTGTCATTTGTCTTTTTCTCGTCTTGATTCAAATCAAGTTGAATTCTACCAATGTGATTTTCCACACAGACAAAGAAACCACACAATACTTGTATGTATAACATGACTCTGGTTATTTTCATTACTGTCACCACCACATTTGCTCAAAGCAGAGCACAGCTCTGTTTGTTTTGCACATTTTATTGATGAAGCATTTATCTTTTTCTTGTCCCACAAAATTTGGTGCTATTATTTAAAGGTTAGACCATTCAATTGTTAATCCAAGGTTTTGGGTAATATTGACATTAAAAGCTTATGAGATTTTGGCATGTATCATGGTACACAGCTCAGTATGCTTGTGTCAACTCTAACCTTAAATACCCTTTGTCTTTTTATTTAATTTTTTTAAACAATATTTAATGCATGTATCAATCATTTTGGGGTTGTTGTATGACAACATTCAAGCTGTTACTTTTTCTATCCTAAGGTTTACACTCCATTTTTCATTGAGTAGCATCTATCAATGATTTCCGTTTCATATTTTCTTCAATTAAAGAGTTTGTATTACACATTTATGTTACATAGGACTAGTATCATTGACTTGCCAAAAATATATTCCTTTCAAGCACCTGGACATTATTTTGAAAAGTAAAGGGAATGTGTGTTTGTTTTTGTATAACATAATGTTTGTGTCTTGCTATTTCTTTTCCAGAATGTAGTGATGACTATGTTATATTTTAGTGTGTAGTGTTTTCCTTGTTCTGATCACTTCTCTTTTTGATCTTAATACTTTAGACATCCAGTACACTTATGTAGACGAAATATGCAGCTGATTCAACCAAAGACTTGTTTTTGTCATTTCATGTAGTAAAGGGAAGCTTTTGTTTTTTTGTTATTCTAAACATCTCTTTTTATAGAGATGTGTTTTGTATTTCTCATAGTTATTTTATTTTTTATATTCCATTTTATTGTGACATGTAATAAACAACGTATATCTGACTGATCTTTGTCTGAAATGTACATACGGTAAAAGAGGTTTCGAAGCAATGTGACTGAAACATTGAGTATATATAATATATATTTATTTTGATATTGTGTCTTAATTTTCTCACCCTCAAGTTGTTCCAAATCTGTATACATTTCTTTCTTCTGATGAACACAGAGAAGGTGATTTGACAAACAAACAGTTCTTTGTCACCACCATAGTAGGGAAAAATGCTTTTACATTTCTTTGTTCTGTTGAACACAAAAGAACATATTTTGAAGAACGTTGGAAAACAAGCAGTTCTGGGCCACTCTTGGTGGCCAAGAAATGTTTGATTACAAACATTCTTCCGACTATCTTCCTTCACATCTTCTCTAAGGGCATGTTGTAATAATAATCTATCTATTGTTTTGGCATAGGACCTAGACACCATATAGCAACAAAAGATTAAAAAGAGCAATATTTTTGATCCACAGTTAATATTAACCCCTGAACAATAGGTGTTCATATTATTTTGTCCAACACTTGAATATATATAAACTGTATATATGTCAGTACAAACCAATTCTGCTAACAAAAGGCTGGCACCATGATTTGATTAAGAAATTAGATTGCCTTCACATATTTAAATACGCTCTACTGTGCACCTGACGTTTTCCTAGGTAATTGATACAAATACAAACAAGGCTTAGGTTTAGAGGCATGCGCCTGTGTGTTGGTGCATCTCCGTGTTTTCATAACCCCTATGCTCTCCGGTTACCTGCATGTACCGAGTTGTCTGGGCGGGTCTTTGTGGCTAGAGAAGGTAAAACCTGCTAAAACAAAAAAGTTGATACACTCATCTGCTACCCTTATTGGCTAACACATCCCCAAAGAACGAATAAGGACTATTGTGAGATCTCCCTCACCTGAAAGATTCTACAGCAAACGCGCTTTTTTTCATTCATTGGCTTTGCCTTGAACCCTGTCTCAGCTACCATCTGGATCCCTTCATAGGATTTCAGCGTCTTTCTATTTCCAACTTTTGAAGACCAACTCAGATTGGAGATTCCACCGTTCTTGGTCCGATCATGTCAATAGGCTTTTCTCCAGAGCAGGTGGCGTGTGTATGTGAAGTTCTTCTCCAGAGTGGAAGTATGGAGCGCTTAACCTCATTCTTGTGCTCGCTGCCTCCCGCATCCTCCTCCATGTATCTGGGGATGCCGCAGTGCCAGGAGAGCATGCTGAAGGCGCGGGCCGCTGTCGCCTTCCACCACTGCCGTTTTGCAGAGGTGTACGCCTTGCTGGAGGGGAACGCGTTTTCCCCTGGCAGTCACCCTCTCCTCCAGCAGCTCTGGCTCCGGGCGCACTACATGGAGGCTGAAATACATCGGGGCCGCCCTCTTGGTGCTGTGGGAAAGTACCGCATCCGACGTAAGTTCCCTCTTCCTCGTACAATCTGGGATGGAGAGGAGACCAGCTATTGCTTCAAGGTACGAAAATACTCTACTCTCATACTTTAACACAGTTAACTTAGTGATAGCATACCCATAAATGAAAATTCTGTCATTATTTACTCTCCCTCTTGTCATATCAAATCTTAAGTTCTTTCTTCCGCAGAACACAAAAGATATTTTGAAGAATTCTGTTAACTTGTCCCCATTCACTTGCATTGGTTTTGTGTTCATACAATAAAGTGAATGGTGGTCAGTGCTGTTCGGCTACAAACTTTCTTCAAAATATCTTCTTTTGTGTTCTGCAGAAGGAAGGAAGTCATACAGGTTTGAAATGACAAGAGGGTGAGTAAATGATGACTGAATTTTCATTTTTGAGTAAACATATCACTTTAATCTTTGTATTTACCTTAAATGCTCACTGAACTTCCGTCTGACCATGCATCTGTCCCACATTAACCCTTTTTAGATTTGATTATAATCTCTCACGATGAATTTAACCTTCCTGAACTTTTGGTTGCATCTTCTGCTCTACCTGGTTCCAGGAAAAGTCCCGCAGTGTGCTGAGAGAGTGGTACTGCAGAAAGCCATACCCTTCACCACGAGAGAAACGTGATTTAGCAGCAGCCACTGGTCTCACTGCTACACAAGTCAGCAACTGGTTTAAGAACCGACGTCAGAGGGACAGAGCTGCAACTAGCCATCAAGGGTAGGAGAAACATCTCTCATTTTTTTATATGCATAAGTGGTGAAGAACATGCAGCCCAATTTTAAAAATCAAAGCCAATTTGGTTATTTTTTCTTTGGTTCCATGCTGCCATCTGCTGGACAGGTTACAAACCTAAGAAAAAAATAACAACCTTTGATAATTTAGTTTGCTCTGATTTTCAGATCAAATTTCGTCTCTGTCTTTTTACTTTCAAGAAACAGCTAGTCTTTTTTGTCAACACGTGTCCTATTAATACTAACACTTATTTTTACTATATTTGATTAAATATAAAAAACCTATACTAGTCCAACTGGGACCAGTAACTGCACTTACAGATTGTTGCACTTTCGTTCATTTAATGGGACAGTTCACCCAAAAATTCTGTCATGAATCACTCGCATAATTTGCTACAAACCTGTATATTTTTTTGCTTGGTTGAACCCAAAGAAATATATTTTGAAAAATGTTAGCAACTCAGGCACCATTGACTTCCACAGCAGAGAGTATTATTGTATCATTTTCTTGATCTTTTGAACACAAAAGAAAAGTTCTAGGGGACCTCTGAACACCATCTTCCAAATCTATTTGTTTTCTGTGTTCAACAGAACAAAGATATTTGTACAGGTTTGGGAAAAACTTACGGTTTAGAAAATCATGACAGAATTTCATTTTTGGGTGAACTATTCTAACTTAATTGCTTCTTTTCTCCTTATTTGAATTTCACTTTTGATAAAAGCTTTGGCTTATGGTTAAATGTAAATATTAAATATTCAGACAGTGATTAGATTAAGCCTGGACTAGGCCTAGGCAGACATTTAGGTCGTTTTTACAAACATGCCTTACTTGACTGTAAAATATTAAACTTAAAACATTACGTGTGTGCAGTTTGAGACAAAACAATGTCATTGATATATTATAATATTTGTGACCCTGGACAACAAAACCAGTCTTAAGTAGCACAGGAACATTTTTAGTAATCGCCAAAAATACATTGCGAGGGAAAAAAATACTGATTTTTCTTTTTGCCAAAAATGATTAGGGTATTAAGTAAAGGTCATGTTCTATGAAGATATTTTATGAATTTCCTACCGTGAAAGTATAAAATCTTTCTTTTTGTGAGTGGATGGTCTGCTACAGTGCCTCAGATTAACAACGTCAAAGGCGAATTTCTCAATATTAAGATTTTTTGGTACCCTCGGCTTTGTAAACAGTTGTTGTTCTGCCAGATAGTGTCCTATCCTACCGAACGATGTATCAATAGAAAGCTTATTTATTTATTTCAGATGATGTAAAAATCTCAATTTCGAAAAATTGACCCTTATGACTGGTTTCGTCGTGCAGGGTCACATATGTCAGTGCAAGCTGTTTTTGGGTTTAGGCAGTTCTAAGATGTATATTTAGTCTAGGACTAGTCTTAGTCTCTGTGCGTCAAACCACCCTTTAATGTCCAAGTTTCTTGTGATCCAGCAGAACAACAACAGGAGCGTTCTTGAGCTCTGATGAGGAATTTTCTCCACCAGGAAGCCCGAGCACATTGTTCTCCTGCTCCCAGCAACTGTCTGCCCACCCGCCCCCTCTACGCCACCTGGGACCAACACAATACTAGGATCCATTAAACACATCGCATGTCAAAGCAATAACTCTATTAAAAACAAAATCATCAGTTTAACAAATAAAACCTAAAAGGAAGTAGATGCTCTAGTTAAGCTTAATACAACCTCACTAATGCACAGACAAAGTTTCTTTTCTTATTCTGAACATACAGTTTGCACTGATATCTGTATATAAAGTAAATTTTTAAGAATTTGTAATATTGAATAATCAATTGCTTCAGTGAAGTGCATTCTCTTTGCAAATTCTCTTCTTTGACAATTCTTTTTTTGGAAGTTTGCAAACACTTAGTCAAAATGTAGCACGTCGTGCATAGCAGACATTGTATTGTATTTATATATGCATCACAACACAATACATAATCTGATGAAAAGATCTTGCTCAGTTTATAAGAAAATATCGGACCATTTCACTTAGTATTTTGATTCACAATGGTAACATCTACTAAGGAATGTTAAATATGATATCAATATTCCTAGATCAAGAAATGGTACTCGTCCTTATTATGACCTGATCTTGTTTTTTTCCAAGTGGATCTCCTGCTTTCCCCAAACTAAAAAAATGAAAATAACTACTGGGATACTATATTGGAATACTGTGCCATAGTACAGTATTTAACATGTAGTCACTTTTAATCCGCACATCCAGTGCAAAGATCATTTTCCAACTACAAGAAAACAGTCATAGCTTTGAATTAAAAGTCAAATCAATTTTGTTTCTACAGTACAGAGGTTAAAAACATGGACTTTGTTAAAACAGTCTTTAGTAACAATGTCCACAACAACATCCTCTTTAAGAATTACATTATAATTAGGAATCCTTCATAGCTGCCAGTACATGAGGATTTGCCCTATTATGACGTATGGCTCTTTTCAGCAATAAAATAAAGGAATACATATCTGTAGGATGTAGCATTCACATTCCAAATAAACACACACCATTACTTTGTTCTGTGTCTCATTGGTCATTACGATTTATGGCTTATTATTATCAACTCCTACGCATCCAACACGTTTACTACATTCTGATCACGTGACCTTGGGAGTCATGGCCATGTGGTTAAAAGCCGCTGTAGGATGAGTGGTTAGAGGCTCAGGTACTCGGCTACAAATATGGCCAGGATTCTAGTAAGGTTTTCCACCGTGGGTCTGTGCATCTTCTCCTCTGTGTCGTCCAGTGTGTGCCAAAACAAAGGAAACGGTGTGGGGATCAGATGCAACACAGGAACACCTGGAGACAAACAGACACTGATTCAGATACACACCTATCATTTATTTTAACACAACCTCAAACTCTTAAAGGTGCAGTGTATTTAGCGACATCTAGCAGTGAGGTTACGAACTGCAACTAATGGCTTAACCCTCCCCTTTTGAAGCACTACGGAGGCTGACACAAGACCAAGATGTCGTCTTGTTTTCGCTTCTTTGCCGAAAAAGATAACATATTTACGAAACACACAGTTTATTCATTAAGAGCTACTGTAGAAATAACATGAGGAATTCCATACATTTCTTTCAATCGATCTTTCAAAAAATTACACACTGGACCCTTAATAAACTTAGGATGTGACGGCACCAAAGTCCAGTACAGATAAAAACATGAAAGACATCATAGTTTGAATAACTACAAAAACTAAAAGTGAGATCACGGACCCCTGTTCAGAAATGGAATATGGTCATCCTGCACTGGACCAAGATAAAAATCTTTCCTGAAGTATCTTTGTTCTACTGGGTGAGATGTCAACAAGCCTTGTTTGTGGAGTCTCTTCTCTGAAAAACAGAAAAACAGAGGCGCTGTGGCTGTAGAGATCACTGTCCTGCAAGCGAACTCATTTTGGGTTGTGCTGTGCTTTTACCTGCAGCGATCAGCCGGTCAAACCATCTCGCAGTGTTATCAAAGTGACTGACAATCAATGGCTCCAAACCACCAAGCAGATCCAATAAGACTAACAGATCCTGAAAGAAAATGCATGGAAAACATGAGTTGTTCAAATGCAAAACACCATAAAAGTCCATTTGTATAAAACCCTTTGAGAAATGCATAAATGTAAGAACTCAAGTTAGCACACACAACCTCACCACTGCCTGAAGAAGAGTGGTTTTGGTGGATCCATGAGGATGAGGGGTTCGCTCCATGAGTTCAGCCAGGTGACGAGAACCATAAAGAGAATCTGTATCGGTCCATTCCTCAAATGCCTCCTCTCCGTCAAAAAACACTAGCTGTAATGTCACATCAGACGTCTAGAGAGATAGAGGGAGAGCGAGAGTTTGTAAAGACTATTGTCAATGATCTCATTTGCTTGAATCTATTCTTCGGAGATCATAATATCAGTAATGTTTGATAAGAAATTGAAAATAAATCATTGTGGAGTGTTGATAAGCAACACAACGATAAATCACTCCAAACTTACCTGCTGTTTAAGGGCTTTAAGTTGTGTGTCCAAAGCAGAGGCCAGCTCCAAGATTATAGCACATGGTACAGCTGAATCGCTTGCACCCACAAACACCCGCTGTGGGTTTTTAGGGTCCGGAGGTAAGATTTTTGAGTCATGATGGCACGCTAGAAGCAGCCTGCGAGGAGCTGAGGGGTCCAGCACTGCCAGCACATTTGTGAAGGTCACATCACCCTTTGGGGTGCGTGAAACAAAGGAATTCTCCTCCAGTGTCCATCCCGCAGAAAGCGAACCCAGCTGGGTCAAGATATGCTGCAGTTGAAAGAAGTAGATTAATGCCTAAAGGTATAAAAGATGTGTTTGAAGATATTGTGAATGTAACAGATGTATTAAACCTTGCGTATGATCTGACTCCCCGCAGTTCCAGGAACCCTCTCAATCAGTAGAGGCCGCAGATGAGTTTCCCAAAGCCGATGGCCATTCACATGAGCGGCGAACTTCTCTATTTGTGCCAAAGAGTACTTAGCAGGCTTATGAGAAAGCTGCAGAGACAATAAAGTACAGGTGAGCAGCAGCTGAACTACAAGGCATCTTTATGACAGCATCCACTTTCATTGTATAAACAACATTCCGGCAAAGATCAAAACAACCAGGGAATGTATGCCAAGAGCAGAGAGGCACGTGACACAGCAATGCAATTCATCACAGTAGCTTAGTGTTAACTCACCCTGTCCTTCGTGAGATGTGCGTCATGATGCAGGTGAGAGGTGCCGGGATCTGCAGTCAGGTACAGTCCGAGAATCACGGACAGTGACAGCACGCCGCAGAGACACATCAGAAGCACGCGCATCCAAGATGTTCTCGTCGGATCACAGGAGGCGAGCGCGCGGCCGTTATTCGGCAAAACTTTGGCCCTTCGACTGTTCCTCGACATGTTTAGTCTGATGTAGCTTCAGAGACGCAGGGAGGCTAAACCACAGACGTGTTCCTACAGTGTCGCTGCTGAACGCACGCCCAAGGACACGTCAGTACTCAAAGCTGCCAACTTTGCCCGGTTACGTTTGTCGCCGCGCTGCTCAAGCGGATACTTTGTAAAACAACTCCGTGTAACATTTCCTAGCTCAATATAACGTGGCAGCTGTTTCGACAGGTGTTTTTAAATGTATTGGGAAGTACCCTAGGTGTGTCAGTCAGGTCCTGTTTTCGTACAAGAGACAAGATTACTCTGTTATACTCTACAATACTTGTTATACACTTTCTATGAAATTCTGAAAACTGGTTGGAAAATGCTACAATGGCATAAACTTGAATATCGATGAGAAATATTGTTATAGTATTGCCCTCAGATACGCTAAAAATGAAGTCATGCCTTGCATTCTTACGTTAGTGATGAAATCTGGCGATCACTTGATCAACTCTTTTTGCGCATACTTGACTTCTGCCCTACACCGCCAGTCTCCACCTACAGCAGCTGTTTTCATCTAATAACTGATTCTGGATCTGAAGGTGCAAGATGTTTGTCATTTTTGTACAACAATATTTCGATAAACCTTAACCATGTATTTAAAAACAGATCGGTTCGTTTCTTCTCTTGAATCTCTTCTTCTATTTCATTTATACGCGCGCAGTCTACTGCAGTCTTTATTTGAGTGGACTTCCGCCATGACGTCACCATGGCTGGTTTTATTGTCATCTTAAAGGGACAGGCAAGAGCCTGCAACGTTGACAAAAAAATATGTATTTATTCAGGTTTTATGAACTGTGTTTTATTTATTTCATTCGTTTTATACCGTCTTATTGTCACTTAGAACTGAACAGATATTTTTTTCGTTTCCGGAATTTAGCCTGCTTCTCAAAAGTAGCCGTTTTGACACAAACTTTTCTGGCAAATCCACATACAAATTGCAAAATTATACTTATTTTAATTGTGACTAGTGACTTTTTAACAAATAGTAGGGTTTAACTATGGTTGTTATAATAAATCCGAGATTAAGTTTTAAGAGAAAAAAGTTATTTGTCGTTTAGTGATTAGTCGGCTGTATTTTACAACACAGGCAACAACAGTTTTTCTGTAAAGTAGTTTGTAAGATAATTCAACATTCACTGTCACCTAGTTTCTGGGCTGCATGTGCCAAATATCAGGATTTCAGAATGTGTTGTTTTTGCAGACTTGTTTCAGTGTCTTTGGGATTAAGTAGTTTAGTTCTAAAAATATAATCAACACAATCCCTTTACAGAATAGCAGACTGAACAGGAGAATGTGGGTTTCTTGTTGACATGCTGACACTTGTCAAAACTTGCTGGAATAGACTTACAATTTCTATCATTTTCTCAGTCTAACATAACATTTAACAAAAGGACACAAACAGTAACAAGTTCAAGACTTCTATCATTATGAAATATTTTTAATATATTTTTTATAAAATAATGAAAACATAATTTACACTTATTAAATGTACACTCATTGATACAACATCCCCAAATAAAACGGAAAGATAGATAATCAAGGCATTGGAGCCGCTGTCTCATGCATAAAGCTAATGAAAACAGAGACATAAAAAGGATAATTTGTACAAAAGATCATGAATCAAACAAAAGGCAAATTAAAAAATATTAACTCCGTACCCTCCAATAATGTTACCAAATCTGTAATCTTGCAAACTCGCTTGGAATTTGCTTTAACGTATTTAAAAGAAGGAAAGAAGAGGATTAAAATAAATAGTCACAATATTACACGTAAAAATAAACCTTCAAATATAACAGCTGGACTATATATTTTGCTTTGATTTATGAATGCGCAACACAGATGCACATAAGATGGTTTCACAAGTATATTACTCATCTTTTTAAAATAAAAATAACAAACTTAATTAAAGCACCTCCACCCAACTACAAAACAATCAGAAATTATAAAACGATCCATGGTGTAGATATAACGCCCAGTAATCCAGAACTGAGTGAGACACCAAGAGTCCAAAGAACCTCCCACTTCTTTGAAAATTAAGTGGGTGGAGTTCTTGCAATCACAGCAATGAGAAACATCCCTAACAGTAAATGACCAAAAACAGGGGGACAAAAGAGCTTATAGTAATATGAAAGGTCAAAATGCACCATATGCTTATTAAAGCTGAACAATGGATGACGAGGAATTAAACTTTTTAAGGTGTATACAGTTTTTTCTTTTTATCATTTATTGTGAGGAGATGAAACAAGTCATGTTAGCTATTAGCAGTTGAAAGCTTTATAAAAATCACCCTATGTACAATTACACCACTAAAGAGCACTAAGGAATCCTGCAATGAATAATGTCTCTGTGTACGTGTTACATCTCACACTTACTCCATAAAAAGAATCTTTGCCGTTTACTATATTAATATGGTTATTATTTATATCTGAGCAATGTCATCAGGTTTTCATTTAGATCTATAATGAAAGCAACGACTAAAACAATAAAGTTAACCGACTGTAGCAGTGCTTTTGCTCTGACATGAATAAATAGTTTAAAGAAATAGGTCAGGTCACTAAGAGGGCAGCTTATGGGTCCTGAGAGAGGAGGAGAGATTTTCCAGTTGGATCAGGTTAAAGGGATGGACAGAGCCGATATGAGTCTTAAATTACAACACATCACTGGTCAACGTTGGACTCACTGACCACTCTTAAGGCAGACATGTACAGAACCATACGGGGTACACGATAAACCACATTACATCCAGCCTGACTGTTAATCCAGTTAACTCATTCAATAAACATGGGAGAAAACAAAGACCTCCTAAGATTTTACAGAGCACTGCAGTCCATCTACAGTCTTAAGAATAAGGTCTTTGTATGTAAACATAATGATCTAAAACAGCCATCTATTGCCAACAGTCGTTTGACGTTATAAACCTGAACTAAAACAATACAAATAGAAAAATAGAGTCTGTATGGAACACAGCTAACAAGTGTTTGTCGCCCTTGCATATAGATATACAGTGTCTAAATTCGACAGAACAGCCGGAGTTTACACACAGTGCTGTGCCAAAACAATTCAGAAAGAGCAAATGGCATTTCCTGTCACATGACACTGTCACTTAACAACTGACGGATGTCCATTCACAGAGAAGTGAACAAAGACTTGGGTCTCACATCACAGTTTTAGTAGCAGTCGCTGTCAATGGTCACGACATTTCCGTTACAAGACTTGAAATTTGTGATTTTGGTCACCATTTTATTTTCTGTCCTTAGTTTGGTGGAGATCTACAGAGCCATTATTGCAGATGAGCTTCAGTCATTATAATCCCTATGGGATTTTATGTTCAAGAATGCCAGAAAAAATGCAGAAGTCTGTTATATGGGCACGGATGAAGCAAGGTCTGATGAATGCTTACTAGAAATCAGCTGAGATGAAATCTTCAAAGTGTAAAAATATCAATTTACAATAAGTTGTTTTTTGATGTTTATTGTACCTGCACACGTATGTGATTCGTAACTTATACTAACAGTGAAACACATCATCTGAGAGTCAATGTACCTCTCCTTGAAAATTACAGTACCGTGTTTCTGCACATGCTCCCATGTTGCATGCTGGGACAGGTAGTCTGAACACAGGATCTCTCGCATGGCTCAAGTGTAGATTTGTTTCGTTGGCCTGCTTTTCTGAGTACCAGAGTGTCGGGTTTTTGGCTGTTGAGCTGACTGTGCAATAGGCCTCTCTGATTTTAGTGTCTTAAACTCGGCTCAAGTGTCGACTGGTTGATTACAAAAATAAATCTACAATGTGAAAATAGTTCTGAAAGGAATTAGATCAGAGTGCTATTTTTGATGAGGAGCTCGCACTTTTCATGGTTGGACTTATTACGCACGTTCGTTTCTTAAAAATAGATATTTTTACATCCGTACGGGCTTTCAGTTTTTCCCAACGTTTCTCCAGTATCACGTCTCTACCTCCCTCCATCGCACTTTGATAGAGCTCACAGTTTTATGTGTGGTGTCAGCTGTGAGATGCGATAAACTGGCAGATCTTTTTTGCTCACCAGAGGACGTCTGCCTTAGATGAGGTTGAACGGGACAGTGAATAAACTGGGTGATAAAAAATGATTTCATACAGCTTTTGGCACACAACGCGCCACATTAGGCAAAGCACAGGTACGTAAGGATCTCCTCCATCTTCTAAAATTCACTCCATTTGCACGGAGTGGAAGTCACTTCCTTTCGGGGATGTTAGAGGACAAGAGTTGGCTAAATTTCCGCAGCTGTTCACTGGCCGAGACAGATTCTTCATGCAGACGCTGGTTATTCTGCTTCAGATTAGCCATCTCTGCTAACAACACTTTTTTGTCCAGTTTCTCCTAAACAAGGAACAAAGAGGAAAGGACATTGATGACATCATCTAAAAGTAGGGATGTAACAATATTATCGATATCTTGTTTTCGCAATAGCTACATTTTCTCAATATTATCGTGGTAACATGACTGTATGAAACGATAGGTCTTCTGGGCCGTACATAAAGACTTTTAGATAAACCTTTATTTATAAATTTGTTTTCAATGCCATTTCAGCTCTAAAGGCTCAGGTTAACCTTTATAGACCAATTCGCAAGATGTAAACACTGGTCCAGAGGCTCTTCATTTTTATTTATTTTATTTTTTAATCTAACATAAAGAATTAAATCTTCAATATATTTTTTAATGATTTGTGTAGTGTTAAGGGGCTAGTTTCATGAAAACCAGACTTTTACCATATTTAAGTGCTATAATCGGGTCTCCAAGCGTCGTTTACATCATTAAAAGTGATCTATAGAAACGTTTAATATAAAGTGCATAACCGCACAATGAATCTGTCCTGCATACATGAGATTTCCTCAACGTAACTCACTTTTTCCAGATCGTTGTTTAGTTGTTTCAGCATGACTTCTAAATGATACAGACGACCAGGCAAGTTATTAGAAGGTTCTTCGCTGGAGAACACACACACAAACACGCAAAGAGAAACAGTGTCAGAGAGGAACAATTAAAAGAACAAGTAGTGTATGTGAAGCAAGTTTATGATGTATGAATGTCATACCTGCTTAAAGTAGGGGTTGTGCGAGGTGTCTGTGGCGTGTGGAAAGGCACCGGGCTGATGACAGGCCTCAACTCATTGCCCCCTGTGTGAGGCTCTGACAGTGAAAACAAAGAAACGGCCCTTTGCACTGTACAAAACAAACACAAAGTTAAACTGTGCATACCTCAAACAGGTTTCCCCAAACATCCATCCTACATACTCGACCTGTTTTACTCACACGTGCATTGACTCGTACCTTCATACGCCTTGGCAGCATTGACAAGACTGGACCACTCCAGACCACAGGCAGTGTCAGGAAGAGGCATGAGTCCAGGGTCAAGTCTTCTGAGGGGTGGAACCTTATCCCTCACCTCGGTCAGAGACAACTCTGAGGCTGACAACGGCACTGAAAATCCAATTGAATAAGAACAAATTACAATCCAATAGCAAAAGCATCACAATGTCTAGCAAATGACGCCCACCTTTCTTACTAGGCATGAGGGCTCCGTGATTGGTGTTGTGGCGTCGTGTAGGCAGCGTGCATGTGAAGAGGAGATCGCTGGGCGGGACCTGTCCATCAAAAAGGGGTGTGCTTGCATAACTAGCGTCTCTCCGGCCACTACACAGGCTCTCATCTGAGAAAGTGCGCTGCAGAGTCCGATGTGGCGACTGTGAGGCGAGCAAAAACACAATGAGTTTCAACAATTTTTTTAATTTTTATATGAACAAAATCTTTATGTGCTCACTGCGTCTCGTGACGGCATTTCCACGGGGTTGTCCATGATGATGAGTTTTTTCAAGTCGTCCTCAATAGTGCTCTTTTGAGCTCTGCGTGGTGAGCGCAGGTCCCTCAGAGAAGCACGTAATCGAGGCTGTCCGAACACGTTTTTACTGTTCATGTCCACTTGCCTTGAACGACACATAACACAATAGTTTAAAATTGAATGTAGAATGTGGGAATGACATTCTTCATGAGGCCATCCACATTGGACACTTACTTGCTGGTGTCAGTTGTTGTGGTGCTGGATGCGGTACTGCTCTCCTCCTGTTGCCATGCACTCTGCTTGCTTTTATTAAAGGATTTGGGGGCGGAACTTGACAGCTGGTTGGAGCTAGATGAAGGTGTGGCAGTTGAAGCTTTGAATGGTCGAAGCTTGTCCGCCATTGCAGGGGTTTTATACCCTTGAGGTGTAAAGGCCCTAAATACACACACATAAATGCACACAAATTTTAACACGTGCAAATATGAACCATCGGAGTAAAATAAAAAAATTGAACTTCATACCTCGGTTTGAGGTTGTCTGTATTGCCTGATCCCGGAGGCGGAAACGTGCGTGTGTGATAGTTCTTGCTTTGACTGGCGGATGCAGGAATAACCGGGGACGACTCCCTACGACGCCCGTCTCCCGTTCCTGACAGTTCCTGAAGGCCGCTGTATGTGGCAGAGCCGTGCAGGGGTTTGTTGGGAGTTCCTACATAACTGCGGCTGGGCTTGCCTCCTTTAGTGTTGGGGCTGGGCGTGTACAGAGATGCATCAATGCCACTGTCACTGGAGCCTCCTTTCCCCATGGGGTCAGGATCAGGATCTAAAGGATCACTCAGGGCCCCTGAAACCCCGCCTCCCATCCCATCAAACCAGCGTTCATCGCTGTGACTGCTGGAAGCATTGCTGGAGAGGGTGTTACTGCTGGAATGACTGGAGTAATGCGTTTCACCCTGAGAGAGAACAGAAGAATGATTCAGATTTATATACATGTATTTCTTTGTGTAAATATATATATACATATATCTGCTATGATTTGTCACCTTAGAGTGGCGGTTTGGAGAGTCCTTCCCTGGGACATCCTGTCGGTTTTGTCTTCTTGGAGCTGAGGCCACCGACACACCTCGTGATGAAGCAGCGACATGCCACATGGGCTCTGTCAAACACAAAGAGGCACAGGTGTTTGATTCTCCTTTCCTGTGCTTCAATGTTTAACCAGTAGAGGGCAGTATTTACGAAGTGGAGAACTGGAGTTTCATACTGGTCGTTTCCACAAAAGCTCTGTTGGTGTGTTTGTTTACCTGTCTTTGTGCGTTCCATCGTGCTCTCTTGACTAGTGAAGCCAGATGATGATTCTCCACTTGACACATCAACCGTTACATGTGGGTCAAACTGTTGGAGAGACCTCTGGGCTGCTCCAAACCTGAACACATATTCCACACATGTATTAACCTACGCAAAGTGGCCAAAACAACATTTGGAAAACAGTCGACTTTACCTTTTATTCAAATATACTATTGTAGATGTATAAATATGTGCTTGGAGTCTAAAGTTAAGCTCAGCTTTACTAAGAATTTTGGGAAGCTTGGCAAAAAATGACACATACTTCACGCACACATCATTTCAATGCCCAGAATGGATCAACAAAATATGAATAACTAATGAAACTTTTGTCAACGTTTGCTTTGTTTTAACGTTTTTCTAGCCATGATCTATACAGCAAAACCCAAAGCTTGTTTTTTGTTGATTAATTTAGTCCAAAAATACCTTTAAGTTTAGTGTCATCTCCTTTTTGTACCATGTAACACATATTTTCATGGTTTAAATGAACCTGAGCAGGCATATATAGCAACTATTGTTAAAAAAAATACCCTATGGACAGCACTTATGGGAACTACTTTAATATTGAATATATATCAAAATCCTGGAATAAAAATGAACTAAGTGTGAACTATCAATGGGGACTCTAAATCAGTGAGTCTTCAGAAATTTCACATCACACCGAATTGTGAGTTTGCTGCAATCTTAATGTGCCGTGGGTTTGAGCGCTGATGCACGGCTCAATCTGATGGGACTATTATTAGCACTCATTAGCAAATCTCGCTGATTCACCGGCATAAGTACAGTCAGTGTAAAATGCTTACAGAACCGGTGCCACAACAGCTCCTTAAAACACGCTAATGCGTCATAACTGCAATCACACTCACTGCAAATAAAGAATGAATAAAACTAATCAGTTCTTTCTCTTTATTTCAACTTCTGAAATGAATGACACAAAAACATAATCACGAAATATTTAAGATGTTTGTCCGATGTTGTTTAGAAAGGATGAGCCAGAATTGTAACTCAAACACAGAATATGCTAATCAGTGACCTACTTTTCTTAACTGTATCAAATGTGAATGCATGCAAGCATTAGGTATAATAAAAGAGGGGAATAAGGTGGTAAATTGTGAAAAACTGTCCATTTGACACCTAAAGCAGAATAATTACCGTCTAATTAGTCAGACAGACACAACTCACACAACTAGTTCCTCTGGTTAAGTCAACCAGCAAACGTACAAAAACAACAGTGCTGTGTGTCTGACTGCCTGTGCATGTCTTGACTTCTGCTATATACAACTGTGGAAAAAATGAAGACACTTCAAATTTTCTGTTTTTCTGAATTTAATTTTAGATTTGTGTTTATGTAAAACTACCATTTTTATTTTGTTCTGTGACCTACGGACCATATTTGATATTCAAATGAAAATAGTGTCTTTTCCATTTAATTTCAGAAATCAGAAAAAGGACCAACTGATCAAATTAAAAAAAAAATCAGATCCTAAATAGAGCAGCAAGAAAAACAAATTCATATTCATGTTTACACAAGACAATACTAATGTTTTTAAATATTTAAGGATCAGTTCAAAAATGTATATATGATGGAATAAGCTTGATTTTTTCACAACATTCAAATCTTTCACATTGCTGTTGTGTTTATGTCACTGACTGTATGTCATTACTGAGGTTTGATTGTCTTGGATTTAGACAGACAGTGGACTGAAATGGATGTAATACTTGTAGAAATGCTGAATAAAAACAAAACCGGAGAGGTGGTCTCTTCATTTTTCCGTGGCTATACAAATGGGTTCGAGTCTCCAACCCACTGATGTGACCTACAATGACTGAAGATGTTTATTTGTACTCTTACTAATATTCATAATAATTTATGATACATTCAGCAAGTAAACCAATAATGAGAATATGTGATGATAATCTCAAACACAACAGAACTGTGTTTGACGGTTTGTATTGGGTCACCTATGAGGTTTGCAAAACTGTAAGAAATACTCATATCCTGTTCAAAGTCAAATTTAAAATAATAGTAACATATTAGACATATAAACTATTAGAGATATAAACCGGACATGTGATAAGCACCGACCTGTCTGGAGAGGGTTTATAGCGAACAAAGGGTCCAATATGTCCTGGCACCACTGCGGAGTTGAACCCGGCACCTGTAGTGGAGAAACTAGCTGTGGGATTTCTATATTGCATCCCTCTGTCCGCACCGATTGGAGATACGCTGTATTGGTTCTCTGGGTAACTGACAGGCCTGTGGGTGGGGACGGAAATAGCTAGTGAGAAGAAAAACAAGCGAGGACCTGGAATCCAAAATGTTTGTCTTGAGGCTTTAACGTTATGCAGGACGTCTCACCGTTTCGCTGGGATGAGCTGGGGTTCTCTGTATGGAATAGGAACCAGCCCTTTGTGTGTTCGACTGGGAACCGCAGGTGGGGCTCCACTCGGGGTCCAACGTTGGGCGGAGCTGTGTGTCGCAGGGGGGCTGTCCCAGCGCCGTACTGGTGTCCGCTGCCCACTGCGATACCCTGCGGCTACTGGCTCCGCTTCTCCTTTCTGCTCCATCATCTTCATCTCGAACTCCTCTGTGCAGCCCCTAAACACACAGACATAACATCAATGATTTATATTCATGACTAGATTTTCATTCATCAACTAGCGGACTCAGGTCTGAATGCTAAGCTTGACATGTGTCCGTCCGGACCTAAAAGCATTTTGACATAATAAATAAATGAACGCCTAACATTATTTTCTAATGCAATCAAATTTATACCAGAAACGCACGGACCGTTAACAGACAGTGGAGTGAAGAGAGCCGAGACAGCGCGCCGACAGGTGTAATAGTAAGTGATTGAAAGACAATGTCCTTTTCAAAAGTTAGAAAAGTTTACGCTGAAAACCATGTTTCCGAGATGATTGGGTCGAGAGATTTCAATTTTTTCTTCCTGCATCAACATGCACGAGGCCAGTTTGTCTCATTCGCTCGGAGTCTTAAACAGCATTAGGAAACTAGACATAGACACCTGCAGCAGTCCGAGGTAAGGACAGGGAAAATATATTAGCTCAAAGCCCAGTTGGAGCGATCTATACGGGTCCACCCTCACTTACCTACTTACTTACCGCCCAACAACGAACATATGAATGTTCACTAAGAATACAGTGGATCCTAGGAAAACAAAACAAGCCCTTTACTGATGGGGAAATAATAAAAGAGTGCATGTAGACTGTGTGTGAAACACTTTTAGAAGGAAAATGAAGACATGAACTAAAAGAAAACATTAAACAAATATTTAGTTCAGCTGCAACAGCCACAAGAAGAGCTGAAATCTTATCATAGGATGTTCATAAACAACTTGATGCTGCTATTTGTTAATCTCAGTTCAGCAGAAAACAACACTTTAGTTTTCTTTTAAAGTTGTTAATGTTGAAATGAATAAATGTTCAGTGCAGGTTTAGAGATTAGGGCATTTTGCACATTTTAATTCTTTATATTGTTGTCAGACATTGTTATGCTGCCATATAGATATGAAAAGACATGTTTATGTCTTTGTTCTGACGAAAACCATCAATTCATATTTTTAGGCATTTAATTGTCCGGACCTGGGCTGGTAAGGAGGGTTCGTTTACTGAACCTCAATTTTTTTTGTTGAAGACTCCTGATCTAGAACAGTGCAGTCATTTCAGTTGTAAGCACTCGATGACAGTGGATCAGGTTCACCCGCAGATCAGCCCCAAATCCCAGTTGACCAGTTCACTAACCCCTACTGAATGCCAAACAGCAGAATAAAACCCTCTCATCAGCGCAAGAATCCCTCTGGGTCTTTGCTTTCTGATGATGATGAGAAACTAAACCCCTTCTGTCTAAAGCCCCGTCAACTGTCAGCACTTTCACACGAGGACTCAAGTCAAGGTCCAACTGTCCTTTGATTTTAGTTGCTTTTGAAAGAGCGCCTTTATCAGCCTCGCCTACATCTATTCAATCTTGTCATCGTCCAGGGCCATTGAGTTTATACAAATCATTAAAACCGTGTACATGAGTATACTCGTATATAGCTTAGTAAATGCTACGACTCCAACCACTTTTTAAAACCACATAATTGTTCACCTCAATTCACAAGTCTATGCTTCTTCTTATAAATACAGTATGTTATTTGCATTTTCAGAGGACGCAATGTTGTGGAGGTTTACTTTCATAAAGGGACTGTTCACCCGAGAGAAAATTCTGTCATTATTTACTCATCCTCTAGTTGATCCACATCTGTATAGAGAAAGATATTTGAAAGAATGCTTGTAACCAAACAGTTAATGGCCACCACAGCAAAAAAAAGTGCCCCAGAACTGTTTGCTTTCCTACATTCTTCAAAATATCTTCTTTTGTATTTAACAGAACAAAGAAATGTATAAAGCAAATTGTCCTTCTATGGAAGACAATGGTGGACAAGAACTGTTTGGTTGTAAGCATTCTTCCAAATATCTTTCTCTGTTCAACAACAAAGAAAGAAATGTATACAGATTTGGAACAAGGTATGAGTTAAATTTCATTTCAACTGTTCCTTTATAAGAGCCCATTCGAAATCTCTGATATTCGGATCGTTCATGTACTATAAATCTAAAGCATTTTTTCACCGGTTTTATTGCAAGCTTGGCAAAAATCCCAGGTCTGATCACTTAAAGTAATAGCACACCTCTCTCTAACAAGCCACACAATTCACACCCATAACACAAACGGGATACGATGCAAACTGAAATTTAATACATGTATTAATAGTGATGGCAATAGCAAGCATCCTATAGAAGAAAATGATTATTGCCTGATGAGGGTTGAGTGGCTAACTCAAGTTCTCAATGGTTACAGTCAATACTCAACCAAAAAATCTAAGTGTCACAATGCATCTGAAATTCTAGCACTTGGTCTAGCAGAACCCTCTGGCTCACGATACTGTGGATCATCTATATTTTACACATCATCTCGCTGCCACCTATTATTATCCTCTCTCCTCGAGGAAGACAGTGGGAGATAAAGCAAAACAAAGACAAACTGTGAGACAGTAAGCCAGCAGCAGAGACAAAGGAAAACAACAGCTCTTCTGTCTAAAACACCCAAAACTCCCTTCTGAGGACCACATGAGAGGAAATAAACTATCCAGACTGACTACACAAGATGCTCATGGGATGGAAACTGAATATTAACTCAACTGTACTGGTTGCTGGGAAAGAAATAATTATCAGCCAATGAAAACTGTTTGGAAGGCAACGGATGTTTCACCACAAAGGATTGACCAAAAAACGACACATCCAGGATACAAGGTTAAACATGTTTACATAAGAAATAAAGTAATCCGATTCGATTCATTTTCAGAGTTTGACAGCATTAACAAGACCTCAAATCCTTCACTAACCATAACACACAAACAGTCAAGCTAGAAGTGGACAAAGGAACCATTAAGGAACCCCAAGCGTGAAAAACATCAGCACAGCCGTCTTTTTCATCTGCAAGGAAGTGTTGTTAGCACCACCCATCAGCTTCTCCCGCCAACCATCCATCCATTCATCCATTCTCTCAACACCTCCACCTCCACTGTTGATCTCCACGTTCATTGTTCCAACACAATCAAGTTCTCGGTTCCAGCACATCACCTCGTTCTCTTTGTCTCAGATACCAGCACTAACCTCCGAGCGCCGAGCTGAATGTTTTCTCGGATGTCCGCCGCAGCTCCATGAGGCTCTAACTGACAGCTGAAGTACAGTCGAGTCTGACAACCACACACACACACCGACAGACTTCTGGCTTTCCCCACCCCTCCAATCCTCTTTCACTACGATAACAAGGAAAAGCGGGAGGGAGAAAGGAGGGGTAGTTCTTTCCCCTCTAAGCTACACCCTCCTACTTTGTTTCCAAGCAAGGAGGCGCTCAGACATGTCTCAGCATCGTTATATCCTCTGCCTGCATTTTAAACACACGCGTCCTCGATGAATCCCCCTTCATTTATTTTTATCCCCCTTTCACAGATTCCAGGGTTTAATCTCACAATCTTTTCCCCTGGTGCTTTCCGAGCAAAGACAGCAGAGGAGAGCGATACCAATAGAGAAAGAGAAAGGATGACAGACAGACAAGCATGTCCAAGCATGCAATTAAAACGCTCTTTCATTCCACCGAAACAGGGTGGACAGGGGTTTTCGGAAGCGTGTGTGCGCAAGGGAGAACGTTAACTGATGCAATTGAACCACAATGAAGAACACGCGTCCCGCCAATCAAACATGCCGGCGTGTAATTGGGCAACGGTAGCAGCCACTCAGGGGGTGCGTTACAAGAACGGCTTAATATCGTGCCATTCTGTTTCTTAACTTATCATTTTACAACTTAAGTTTTTATTAAAACCTTACCTAAAAGGGAACACAGGACAAGTCATTACAGATAAGTGTTTTGCTGTGTGTAACGCTTCAGAAACAAGTGCGAAGAAGCTTCTACTTGACTTATAAAACAAGAAGAGGCACGTCGTTCACACTATGCAAACCGTCACAAGACAGAAACCTTGAGGAGTTTAACAATCCATTACAACAGAAAACATACAAGTTGGAGTTCACTTTAATTTATTTTAAATTAATTGCCTACAGATTGCCAACCCTGCCGAGCGGACATGCGATACCAAACTATAACAAACGTTCACAGCAGACACAATGCATGTGCTTGCAGTATAGAAGCTAACACGCTTGCATACGTACCTTATCAATGCTGTAAAACCGAGGCTTCACATAATCACTGTTTTCATTTAGAAACTGTTCCATCCCTCTCGCCTCTCCTCTTCTAACACTCTTTCTCTCTGGTCCTTTCTCTCTCACTCTCTCTCTCTCCAACACTCCCACTCACTGTTCCCCTGAGAACTGAGGCGTCTGCCAATGTTCTCAAAATCTGGTGAGTGGCTGTGTGTGTGTGTTCTTGTATGCATTTGTGTATGTGTTTACGCATCGGACAAACAGAAGGTACGAGTGAGAGTAAAACAAAATGTTTCCTTTTCAGTAAACCCGATGTTTCCTAAAAAAACATCGGGTTTTGCAATGTTTTTTTCTTTTACCTACAATAAAAATATTTGAAGATTTCCAACACTTCCGGGCATCAGACGGCATTCATTCTGTTACGAGAGCTGTCATTAATCTTTCTAGATTGAGAATGTGTCTCCAGGGTGATGCAGAGTGCAAATAAACCAATAACAGCAGCCCTGTCAGATCTCAAATTTGCTGCAGGTCAGGTTTAGCGCTGAAATGTCCTTTTTATATATATATATATATACTGACTCTTGCTAAGTTAAGCTGTCAGTTTTTCTATTCAGTCTAGCTGAAAACACTGACTGCGGTTAAATGTACAAAAAAATTCCAAAATGATTCCAGATTTGATCATATTCTTTTGCATGGCCCGTGCAAACATGCTAACAAGGCTACCATAACAAACAGGTGTGCGTCCATGTTAAAATAAATCTTCATAGAATTTCATAGATTTCTGCATAAACACAAATAACATTTTCTTTTTCAACAGTCACACCAAACAGAAGAGATTTGTGAGAATTGTGATGCAGACAACAGCATCCTGAATGAGGGATGCAGCCAAAGCTTCTGCGTCCAGACTTTCAGACAAGCTGGAGCCTTTTAATGTTATCTCTGTTAATGATCTATCAAAGCGAAATGATTCTATACGAATCATGAGAGCCATTTGACAACAAGGCTGAGTTAATGGCTTTTTGCAATATTCTAAATACTAACATGTACTTGAGCAGGACTCAAAAGAACGCTGATTCAGGTATTAGTGGATGCCGTGCTATTCTGTTTCTCATAATACTGCAGACATACTTCAAATCCTTGGATCGATTTAGTTTTACTAATGTAGTTTTGCTAAACGATTTTACATTTTCAATTTACCGAAGAAGATGTTCAATAAACTCTGCATTATAAAATAAATAGTGATGGGTACTGGATGATGACAGACTATCATGACCTATCATATCTCTATTGTCGTTCTGAAACCTTGCATCTCCATAATTTGTGATTATTCTTTTGTTTATTATTTACAGATCATTTTTATTATTTTTAGTCAACCTTTATGTGGGTCACTGGGTTTTGCAAATGTATAACCAATTAAAAGTATTAAAAAGTGCTTGTCAACTTTGACAACACAGTATTTAATTATTTAAAAAGGTACATTGTTTTCTCTATTTCCTGAAAATATTTGGACATCCGAGGTTTCGGAAGGTCTGTGACAAAATATAATAACTACTTAATTCTGTTGTAAGCCATTGGGCTGCCCAACATAACCGCATATTAAACCATCTTCTCTCACAAGATGCATCTAAATAATATAAAGAAATGCTCACCTGCGGGCCCCTCCTACTTCATAAGGTGGAATGATGACCACTTTAACAGTGACCGATGTCCGCAGCAGGTCAATCATTTGGTCGTGGGAGAGCGTCACCGCGGCAACCTTGCAGATCTCCACCAATCGGCTGCCCTGTCGTAGACCCGCCTGCCAAGCAAAACCGTATTCCTCCACCTCAGACACCGTTCCGTCCAGACGAACGTGGAAACCAAGCTGACCTAAACCATTACGCCGTAACGTCATATCAACGGTCTCGCAACCTACAGTCAATGTCTGCAAAGACAAACCATAGAAAGACAATCAATGATCACAAACAACCATCCAATAAAATATTTCAATAATCCATGCAAAGCTCTCCGTATATCCTACCTTAAGTCTCTGCACCACCTCTCTGATATCCTGGGCATTTCCCTCGGGCACCCGTAAGGCAACGTGGTCCCCTCTGCCATAGTAAACTTTCAGCGCAAGTCTTTCTGCCGTCCAGCCAATCACGTCGGCGCAGAAACAATTAAAAACCACCTCTTTGGTAGAGCAGTCCGCCAGTACAACATACTCATTGGAGATGGCCAGCACACAGGGTAGCTCGGCGACTCCGCCGCTAAAGTCCTGCGCAAGCACACGCCAAACAAGCGCCCCCATGGCACCCATCTCTGCCCCCTCTCGTGCCCGCACGCGTTCCTTCCGTTTGGAAGCCAGAGAGATGAGATTGTTCAGCTTGCCGGCAGTGTCCAGCGGTGTTGTGGAAACGCAGTTTTCCGCCAGGTCACGCAGGTACCCTTGCCGCGTACGGGTGGCCATTGTGTGGAATTTCTCCGATTTGTGTGCCGCGTTTTCGGCGTTGATGATCTTGGCCAGCAGGAAGGCGCGGAAGGCAGCGGGGTCACGAAACATCACACCGTTTGAGGGAAGAGGCGGACCAAATGGAGGGACGTCCTTCATGCGTGTCACCGCCACACTATAGGACGGAATGTGTGAAATGCGTTACTGCAACCAATTAAAGTAAAGCTTACTGCTGTAAATTTTTATGACATACTGTGAGTTACACGGCCAAAAGTATATGTCCTTGTAAATTTCATTTCAAAATTACTTATAAATTTGCACAAGATGCTGGAACTGTAGGGTTGTGAGGATTTGCTCCAATTTAAACAGACGAGGATCAGAGGTCTGGCACTCATGTTAAGTGATGCTTGCTGACAGCATTTCAATTCATCCCAAAGGTTTTCAGATCTGGGCTTTGTAAAGGCCAGACAGCTCTTGTACAGGCCTCGCTTTGTGCATACGGCAAATTCATGCTGGAGCCGAAAAAGGGCTCTTTTCAAACTATCGCCGCAAATTTGGAAGAACACAATTCTCTAGAACGTCGCTGTATGCCATAGTATTAAGATTTGTTTTTGCTGGATTCACTGGAATAGTCGAACCCGCTAATTACAAGGGAGTGTTCACATAGTTTTGGCCATGTGGTGTAATTCGGTGACTAGCTACAGGCCACACATGCATGAGGGTGCTTAGAGTTGCTATGGAAACAAGACCAACCTGTAGCAGGTGTTGTCAGAGCAAGGGTTGTGCACGCGGACAATCACAAACACGTGCTGGAAGTGTGAGCGAATATTCTGCGGAGTAAACGGAAGAGCTCCAGGCTCCTGGAATATAATAGTGACTATATCATTTCCAATGTGCCTCTTCCTCAGGAGCTATGCGAGAAATTAAAGAGAACAAATACAGTCATTTAATTCAACACATTTACTAGGGGATTCTTAACGTATGTGGATGGGATGCTTTCACTTGTTTTGATATAAGAGAAATAGAAAGTGAGAGAGCAAGATAGAGAAACTATATGGATCGGTCTCTGTTGAAGGGCACTGAATAAATAAATGTGGGTACTGGCAGAAATATCTTCAAACTCGTCTTGTACAATGATTTTCTGGTGAGAAACACAGAGGTGTGAAGAAGCCTTTTAGCACTGCAGCAAGAATCTGTGATACAGTCAGTTACAAAGCAATAAAATGCACTTAAGTTGAACCTGTTCTGCAAAATTTCCCTTTAGGGATGTAACAGTGCTCGCAAAGCACCAAAAAGAATAATGTTAAAGTATTAGATGGACTCTGCTTTAAGC
Source organism: Triplophysa tibetana (assembly GCA_008369825.1). Taxonomy (NCBI): domain Eukaryota; kingdom Metazoa; phylum Chordata; class Actinopteri; order Cypriniformes; family Nemacheilidae; genus Triplophysa; species Triplophysa tibetana. Next base: position 13,004,577 of record CM017903.1, on the reverse strand, counting down.
ACAGAATCAGATGCATTTAGCCGTTGTCATGACACTCACAGGGTATCATTTCTACTGCCGATGCAGGAGAATCAAAACAAAGCCTGTGTCTGAATATGCATATGTCCCAAATACATGGTATGCATAAGCAGTTTTCAAAAAGAGTAGGATTGTTTGAAAACTGTTGCATGTTTAAACACTAAAACAGGTTAATTCTTCTGGTCTGGACGGCCAGTGTTGCTTTGTTTTTCCGAAGTGTTTCCCATGTGATATAACAACAGTTTGGATATAAATGTGATCTACCTACTTATACACAAATAAATAAAAATAAACAAATACATTTAAATGACAATTTCCCTGTAGTAAATCTTATCTTATTAAGCTGCAACTATTATTAGAAATAGAAGAGTATCAGTAAGTGTTAGAGGCTGCCTACCTGTTCACAACAGTGTGAGCCCATCCGTTATATAACCATACAGATTAACTAGACACTCCATGGAAAACCATGGAAACAAAGGTCTTCAGTAAATGTTTACATAAGACCACACCCTTTATCAACGAGTCCTGAGGGGGACGTTCCTGTGCCCTGAGATTAGTCTAAAATCTTGAGACCCGTTCCTATTGCTCAGAGAATTATCTGACAAACACCACCCCCTGCAGGTTGTGTGAGAGGCATGCAGTTAAATGTGCTTAATGTTGACCCAATAATAAAATTCTGTTATCTTTTACTCACCCTATTGTCATTTCGTACCTGTATGACTTTCTTTCTTCCGCAGAACACAAAAGAAGATATTTTGAAAAATGTTGTTAACTGGACCCCATTTACTTGGATTGGTTTTGTATCCATACAATTCAAGTGAATGGGGTCCAGTGCTGTTCGGTTAACTTTCTTCCAAATATCTTCTTTTGTGTTCTGCAAAAAAAACAAAGTCAAACAGGTTTGAAATGACAAGAGGGTGAGTAAATGATGACAGAATCAACATTTTTGGTCACTCTAAAGCTGCGCCATATCCAGTTCTGTTCCACCAAATTATATAACAAAAGTAATTTTCTCAAACAGGTTTCCCAAATAATCCGCAAATCTTTTTTAAACAGACAAACACAGTTTCGAAAGTGAGTCGTGACACAGAACGGCAGCCTTTAGACACGTCTAAAAATACTGATGACATTTTCAGGGAAAATTTCTCAAGGAAAAGTTTTCAAATGAGAAACTTTTTATGATCTTGAATCAAATAAAATAAGCGCAAACTCTGAAAATAATAGCAATCAAAGATATTTAACCCAGGGTTGAAAATTAACACCCATCACAAAAATCAACTGTAGCGGTTAATGTCGTCAAATGAATCCCTGTTTCAATGAAATTGAAATATTTCCCACTGAAAATTCTTTCATATGGAAATACGTAACACTACGTATTTAACATTATTGATAAATATTTTAAAGAGAAAGTACTTAACACATATGCATGTATCCGAAAACACACACTTCCTAAGGGCAAATGATGGGACATTACTGGATAATAATAAACAGTACGGAAACACCAGATGAGAACCGCACCCTGCTCTTATTCATTCATCAAAGAAGATTTAACAAGCAGGAGAACCTGACAAAGGCAAACATAAAGAGAAAGGGCGAGACCAGTCCCTTCAACCAAATATAACCAAAATACAGATCGGTAGAGTGGACATGCAGAAGCAGTGGCTTCTTGTGTTCAGCCAAAAAATCCCCTGATGCACTCCATAAACTTTATGACTTTTCCAGATGTTTCTCTGCAAACTGACTCTGCCACATGCAGCACCCATGACAAACACATTGGCGCATATGAGCAAAGCAAAGAAAACGGAGAGCATGTGAACAACGTGCATAACATTCTGGGAGTATTTCTAAGTGAGAAGAGGAAGGCAGGATCTGTCAGGATAAGTTGGGTCATGCCTCTTAAGAAAACTCTCTACACCGACTCTTTGATGTAATAACATGCACTGATAAGTGTGTGTGCGTCTCACCTGTTGAGGATTATTGGGCATGTATGGAAGCATGGTGGACACATGAAACATGATCTCGTAGTCTTGATAGGTGGTATACAGAGAATTTGTTCCAGTTGAGTCCGCTGTTAGAAAAATAAACACACATATTAACAATTACAGACAACATGCAGTGAAAATACGTTTGTGAACCATGCGGGGAAAAAAATATATGTGCCTTTTTAATTGTACTTGTCCTAATGTTAACCCAATAAAAAATTGTTATATATAAACTGTATATAAAGAGTTTGGTTCCAACTCTGTTTAAAAATCATTTCAAAAATGTTTTATTGTGCATTACAATTAATATCAATCAAACTGCAGTTTTTTTTATTCAAGCCATAATAACAAAAATATACAGCTTACTAACACAATATACACTAAACATAATAACATACCAGCAAACATGATCTTTGAACAATATTTTAAACGGAATAATCTCATTTTGGAACCATACTCTTCATATATATTATATTATTTTATAAGAGAAATACAAAATCAGAAGAATTTTTATTAGTGCTTGAGACATTTGAACACTGTGTGCATTGGGATACAAACATTTGCACGGTTGGTATCCATTCTGGGTTTATCTACACTCTCAAGGCAATTGCTGTCAGTCATTTATAACCTATGACACTCAATAGGAGGATTTGTGAGCTTATCTTTGATGTGACTTGTCAAAATGTTTACAAAGATGATCTCTTAAAAGTGCAGTTACACACGCTTCCACTGCAAGTGCCGTGAGAAATGACACACTGTACATTTAAGAAAGTTGCGCGAGCATGTGTCACAACCTGTACTAACTAGGCACATGTCAGACTGAGCGTCAGTCAGTCTCCTAAAAGTAAAAATCCAGCATGATCCAACAGTCGCAGAAAATATTTGACATTTTTCTAAGTGGTATGCTGTTAGGATAAGAACTCTTCTCTTAACTTAAAAGGGACATGATTCATCACTTGACGTTTTTCTAATTATTGCTCTTTCTAAGAGAGTCATGCTCACTTTTGGTATCCAGCTGGGCAGCATATTTGTTAAAACCCCTCAGACACACAGTTTCTCCCAACAGCTCCATGAAGGCAGTGAACGCTGAAGTGGCTTCTTCGTTGTTGTACATCTCTTCCTCAGTGCTCTGTCCGCCCCGACACAGTAGGATGCCAACTTTGTGTTTCCGACTGAGCTGTAAAAACAAACAGAGCCCAGGTCACACACATGAAACGTATATGAAGTACAGAAATTGTGTTTCCAGTGAATTAGACCTCAAACTCAAAATCTCTTGCTCTCAGCCACGGATATATTTTAAACTGGTGACCCAGTACTCACCCCCTGCTCGTCCAGTTTTAGAATTTGCTCTGTGACCTTGGGTGTGTTGAGGGAAAGTCGCAGGCAGGGCACGCTGAGCTCTGGCAGCACATACTCCAAAACTTCTTTCAGAGGCAGACCTCGAACCGATCCGTGCTTCGCCGAGGATGAAACCGTGTCCTCCAGTATCGCTCCTCGCAACGTGACCATCTAAAGCAACCAAGAGGAGACAGAAACACGGGTCATGTCCCATCATCACATGACTACCCCAATATCTTGATAGCAAGTGACAGTCCACAAGAATGACTGAGAAATGGCACGTTAATGCTAGTGTCCAGAAGTGCCCACTGTGTGGCATCCTTTCTCCACTGAATCCCTGATTCATCACATGCAGCATCTCACATTCGCTGTTAATCTTTCACACGCTTATGCTATTGCAGTCTTCAGCCGCTGGAATGCAAAAATCGGCAAAGTACACACTCTTGGAATTGGTGGATCATTCATAAGGATGTTTTGTGCTTTTGTTTCTGATTGAAGTCACATATTTTAGGACGTCATGAGATTGGTCACACATTAAAATTAAACCTTGATTATCCTTGATTTTAAGTGAGTAAATACTTGAGAGACCACATCCTATAATAATGAATGAGTGTGTGTATGTGTGAACTGAAGACTGCACTGTTTAAAGAGAGTAAGTCTGATGTGTCCAGGAAGCCGTGTAATCTGACTAAAGCCAGTCATACCAATACAGCTCAGCACTTTTCAAACACATTTACTCAACTTCTTGGCGTCACCATACAAGCTCAGATTTTACTTGTACTTAAGTGTGGAAAAATAAGATGGCCCACTAAAAGTCTGGAGAAAAACTTTAGTGCATTTTTTTTCCCTCAAATCATCATTTTACTTGACATGACAATATTCCACCTGCTTTTGTAGAGAAATGTGATTATTTGTTTAAGCATCAGTGGGATTTTTCCAAAAGACCCTTTTATGATTCTTTGTAGCACAAAATGCAAACAACTTTTGTGAAGTTACAATTCGTTTGATGCTACGTTTGTAAGTGTTTTGCAAGCTTTCAAGCAAGACATAAAGTCATGTCCTGACATCCATATAAAGGCGCCTTAAAAGCTACTTCTGAAAGCACGGAGAGACAAAGTGCTCAAAATGAATTAACTAAATCAATAAAACTACAATTGATAAGGTGAGCAGGAACCAACTTTGAAGCACCAGACACAGCTGTTACATTTTACACAGATACGAAACAATGCATCCCACTTGACACATTACATTTTTGAGAAAACGTAGCCATCTGTGTTGATTCTCATGCAATGCTGACAGAAAACAAGATGCTCTAGTTGGTTGAGGCCTTACAACAGGAGAGGCCTTACACGCAGTATACAATAAACAGATTAAAAAAAGGATTAAATCCATTTATACATGTTTGCATTTATAAAAAAAAGTACGTTTTCTCAACAACAGTCACAATTTCCAAATGTCTGCATCAGAAAAGCACAGGACATGCAAACACTATGACATTTTATACCTGTTGAACACCAGGGCGTTTTGATATTCATTTATAGATAACAGAATCGAACCATAATACCAAACTGAGTTGACTGAGCCTCATGTGGAACGTATTAACTTTTACGTTTCCTGTGACCTGAACAACAGCACATTGTCGTCTGGGTCAGGCACCGAAATTTGCAAAATGATAAATGTCAAACCACAGGTCATTTTGTGCACCACTAGAACGTTTTTTATACGACAAACACTCTCTGGTATTTGTTTGTGGACACAGTGCGCAGGTGTTTCTCAGTCATACACACCTCACTAGTGCGGAAGATGATGCGGTATTGATACTGGTCCTTCAAATCTTTGGTATCGTCCAGTTTCTCTCTACGGATGCTCAAAGCCACAGGCCCCAGCTTCTCATCAGTACCAAAGTAGTTCCAGTGCTCTGAGTAGAAAAAGCAAGCAAACAAAGAAAGTCAGATTAATACCATTTAAAAGAAAACAAGACCACAAGTCATTCATGAGATCAAAATAAAAAGGAGAAAATAGTAAGATGATATGAGGGATGATAGATGGAGGAAAAGGACACCGGGATAGATTTATATGGAAAACTTAAAATGCTGCTTAAAGTAGGTCAATGTTGGATAAAGGACATTAGTCAATGTCTGCTTGGCCATAGGACTTCATGTAGGTGCTGTGAGCATTGAAAGTCAATACAAAACCAGACACAAAAACGTACACGATGTTGCTTGAACACATTATGCAAGACTAAAGGAAGTCATTGTCCTTTCAAGTTTACCCACAGGAATTTATTTTAGCAGAACGGTGAAGCTGGGTGTTTAACAAAACTAAGCCTATTTTGTATTTTACTTCTTTTAGTTTTGAATGTATCACGATGTAAAATTACACACAGTCATATGAACAGCAAGTTTCGCTAAGCTTACAAATGTGAATTTTGTGGAAATGAACACACATAAAGCCTGTTCAATTCCAGCAACACTATATATACATATATACACACATTATACACTATGATTTACTGCCGGGTCCAATTATAGCAGGGTTCAAAAATAGTACACGGAACAGCATAAGTGATTTAATGGAAATTTGATATCCTATCGATTTTCCACTCTTCATTTCATTTTGGCATTTACTGAAGTCTAATGTTTCCTTAATCTGTCAAGCCAGAGTCTCGGCACAGGATATGAGTTTAGCTGTTTAGTAAGGGTAGTGAAAGCTCAGGAAACTTGAGTGGAGAGAATTATATGTTTCAGGACAGTGGATATATGGGCTTTCCAAGATTTTGATGCTAAGCAGGGTGCTTGCCCCCGACTGAATCAGTGCTTCATTTCAGCTGGAACTCCAACATAATGTATGTCTACTACACACAGTTTCATCTAAGTTTTTAATTAAATAAAACAAAGTGTTGCTACACTAGAAAATGCAGCAAACACATTAACTGCTGATAAGAAGTACTTGGCGGCACCAGGAGAAATACCTTGGCTGCTCATGACGCATTCTTAGTCATTACGTGAAACATTTAACACCCAAATGTAAAAAAAGACCACCGTGAAAGGTTCTTAAGAAAGCATAGCTTCCAGGTGAACTGTGGAATTTTTCAAATGTCAAAATACTTTTCTAGCTTAGTATGCCGTATGGTATTTGTAGGTTTATTTCCCCCAAAACATCACATTGTTGGCTCGAATATGCCATCAACACTGCCTCAACCAACGGAATAAGCTTAGGGAGGTTTGACAACCCAAAAAGTGTTTGAGCTGTCATCATTTCTGAATGTGTGTTCGATGTTGCTCGTGATGCAGAAACTGCACAATTTGCCTTTAAAAATATCTTGTATCAGGCCTGTTAAAAACAATCAATCGGACCCAGAATAAAAGTTTGTGGTCACAAAAATGGATGTCTGTCCACTGTGTATATTTATTTTGTTTTTATAAACTCACACAAGCACACATACATCTTTAGGAAATATCTGGATATATATTTTTACTGTATATATAGAGAATTTAAATTATATGTAAACAATAACATTTCATTATTTTAATTTTTTTCATTAAGTATAAACAAACATTTATTCATTTTAAATTTTTTATTTATTATATACATGTATCTGCATGTTTATAAAAACACAGACATATATATTATGTACACAAAAACTTTTTGGATCCGATTAATCGTTGAACAGCCCTATCTGGCGTGAACCCTGGAAAGAACACATATCTTAGGGTAACATTGATTATTTCTGAAATATTAACCTTTATCTAGCCAAATCTTCTCATAACAGACATGGACATGTAATTAGGAGCATGATGATAAGGGTGCATGTGCAAAGATTTATCTAACGTGGCCACAAGGCGACGAGTGGGCTATTCTTAGACCTTGAGGTTTTTTATAACACTGGCATTTGGGAAGGAAAGACCTTTAGTGAGATGAATATTTGGTAGGCGGACGTAGTGAGATGTGTGCTTTGAGCATAGCTTCAATTCAACTTTATTTTCTTTGGTTGATAATATAAGACGTTCCTAACTGCAGCATTATTTGATTTCTATGTACTGTGTGTGTGTGAATAATACATCCTTCACTATCACTCACTATCATTACAGACACTCTGGATCTCATGTTGCTTTGTTAAAATGGATTTAATTATATTGCAATGTACTGAATAGTGACAAGTCAAATAAAAACATCAAAAATGTCCTACCTTTCCCATGGAAGTGCACCTGGTAGTATCTGGCACCCAGGTCGACGTGCTCAATGCAGTGATGCTGCAGTCTCTCCAGCCTGGAGGCCTGAACTTCCGGCGACGCTTCCAGTATAGACACACTGGCATTACTGCAACGTGGGTGCAGCCTGGCCTCCACCACGCCAGACTCACCCCGCTCCGCCCATGAACTCTGGAAGCTTACGTTACGCTCCCCAAAACTTCCAGTCTCATTGAGAAAATGCGGGCAGCTCAGCAACAACTGGTGCTTAGAACTAGGTGAACCAGCCTGCTCTGACTGTTCCAGGACTAGGGTCGAACTTTCCGACAGGTCTCTGACACTGAGGTCATCAGTGCTGGAAAAACTGGGCTCTACGCCCCCCAGAGCAAGTGCTCTGGAAACTGCCAAGGAAACAGCAGCGGAGGAAGCAGCGGAGGAAGCAGCTGACGCTCCGGTGGCTGTGTTTCTCCGCTGAGCGGCATAGCTGCGGGAAGCCGCTGCCTCGTGCAAGTCAAAGAGAACGCTCTGAGCGTCATAGTGGGCAAAACTGTGCACACAGAGCCAAGACAATGTTTCTAGGGCTCGAGCATCATCGGCGTCACCACGGGGAGTTTCAATTTCCCCTCTGCTAGAGCTGCGGAGTTTGCGGAATAAGGAGGAGGTGCCGAGAGATGACTCCGTGCCGCCGCTCTTCTTTCGTACGCGATTCTCTGGGCGGTCGTCGGGACGTGGCGTTGATGCGAACGCATGCGAGGTCGGTCCATCTGAAGTAGTCGGCGCACCAAGAAGCTCTCCAAGTTTGGCAGGGGCTGTGCTGCGCTGGTCTGGTCGTTCCTGTTGAAACTGGCTGAGCATATCAAAAAAGCTTTGTTCCGATACCGCCTGCACGTTGATAGAAGAGGTACTGCCATATTCCCGGAACAAACGGCCTTCGACTTCTGTTTCATCTTGTTCACTTAGTGTAATCTCGCTGTTGGAGCGCTGCCCTAATGGAGCAAACCCCGCAGTCCGAAAGCATGGGGATGTGCCCGGAACCATCAAATGACCACCTGATTCAAGAAAATCACCATCCCCTCGATAGGGTAATCTGATCAAGGCCCTACGTGTAAGCCGGTCATCACTGAGGTCATAATGACTTCCTTGGCCGTTCTCAAGCAACGATTCCCGTGACATTGCCCTTCGAGGAGGCCACTCTGCAATCCGAGCTCTGACCCCCATTTTTGGCACTGAGACACGGGATGGGATCTGATCACCCATAGAAGAGTGGCCATTGTGGAGGGTAAGACGGAGGTGGGGAGGGGGTTGGGAGAGAGGCGTGGCACACACCCCTGTGTCTCTGTACATGTTCATGGAGACCAGTGAAGTCTCAGGGCTGAAGAGGGCAGCAGGGGTCGTGTGGGAGAGAGCATCCTGGACAAAGAAGGCTGATATTTAGTGACAGGGAGGAGAGATGGAGGAGCTCCACGCTGCTGTTGCTTCCTCCCACTCCCACATTTATTTGCTCTGTGAGAAATGACACCCCGTCTCTGATCCTCTGGACCAATCACAGCAAAGATTAAACTCCACTCGAAATCACAAACCTGCACAAGAGCAAAAAAAGGAGAGAAATAGTACATTATTACACTGCAAAACTATTAAGTTCATTTCAATGGGATACTCTTATAAAATTAATGCATTTAGAAATGCGGTCTCTATTTGCAAGATTTGAATGACATGCAGTTGCAAATATTTATAATATTGTGCCCTGCAAATATTTTATAAAGTCTCAACAAAGCACTTTTAGATTTCGTCTCCCATATCTCTGAAGAGGGAAGCGTAGTAAAATTAAATATTACTCTGAAATACGAAGACCAAAAAATGTAGGCTGGGAAACTGAGGTTTAATGATTTCAGAGATGAATCTTGCTTATCTCCTGTCAGCTAACCGAACTGAGAAGGCATGTGAAAGGTAACATCAGTGCCTGTGTGAACAACAGGATGTGTTTAAACATCCTGACCAGCGTAACATAGTAACAAGCGTGAAAGGCACAAAAAAAGGTGTCAATCAACAGTCCATCTAACTGACAAGTGCAATGGTTCTGCACCTACATGACCACACCCACTCCTGGTCTATGCTATGGCATGTCAGGGTTACATAGTGTTAAATCTGCACCCCTTGATCGCTGGTGAGGTATAAAAGGGGTGCTGACAGATTAACAAGCAATGAAAGCCTTGTGTAGACTACCAGATGGGACCTCAATTTCGTTGGGTCATCAGGGCAGACCGTCCAATCACCTGAGGGATAAATGACTTAGTAAAAGCGATTTGGACTCAGTACGCCCAAACAAAAAACTGAATACAAAAAGATTACATAACAAGGGCTCGGTGCGAGATTACTTGTATGTAAGAGTGTATTAAACAGGTGGACCCATATACAGGCTAAATCGAAAAAGGCAAAGCATAGGATTGAGAATCAGTCTAGACCGTGAAAGAGCGTTTCTAACTTTGTGATGCAAACCCCCTCAAGTCTCAGCATCTCTTACATCTCTTCGTCCCTTATTGTGAGGAGACAAAATTAATCTGACAGGAAGCCATAGGACTAGACAAACATAAAAAGACAGGATGTATGGGAGAGGTAGAGCAAACAGAGAAGATTGAAGAGAGGAACTCTGACAGGCTTTGTGGTGAAGGAATCCAGGGAGAAAAGCGAGAGGGAATCTGAATTCCATTGACTCATTTTTTTATAATCGTCTGATAGAACCAGGCTGAACTGCAGCAACTGTGACAAACCACTCGGCATCGCCTGTTAATCTATGCAACTTCACATTGTCTAAATTCAGTGAGATAAGTTGGCTATGTAACATAATAATTTATAGCATAAACACAGTTTAAAGGCCATTGTTTAGAGAGCTTTGTACTGTCCTAAGGACGTTCAGCCCAAGATAAATCCCTCCTATAATATATTTCTCATATCATGGCTACGAGTAGAGATTTAGGTTTAATCTCTCCTCAAAGAATCAACCCTTTAGAGAAATGTTATCCAATGCTCTTTGTTTCTAGGTCTGAGTTTAGATTATGACATGAATGTTTCCATCAAGACCATTTCTAAAACAGGGCTGCCTCTGGCTTCATAAGATGGAATCCTTAAGAACAGCAAGAATGACATGTAGGTGGACAAAGGATGGTAACATTGTTTATTCTAAGCTTACGCATTGCAATTAAATGTTTTAAATGCACAAGTTGTATAATTCAAAATAGATTTTGAAGGAAAGTGAAGAGTTCATTTGCAAGAACAGATAGCTCTGATTAATTTTCAAAATCATGTTTTCTTATTGTGCATTCCAAGTACTATCAATCGAACTGCAGTTGGGTTGTTTTGATTAAGTAATAATAACTCAAAGTTCTATAATTATTCCAATAAAGTCACAAGCTTGGTAGTAAAACATTTTTCAAGATGTTAACTGACTATTTTTTTGCATTACAAGTCTTAGAAAATGTATGGCAATTACAGAATGCATTACTTTTAATGAATCTATTTTCAGTGCATTCACAGCAAGACAAATTTGAAAACGTCTCTCTTTCTCCATGTTTTGACCCTCTGTCTATAGCAACAAAACAATACATTATCTCACATTCCTTGGCAGACTACATTTCACAGCTGTACAGCCATTTACAAAATATTTCCATGGGATATTGGTTTTAATCACTATTTATATGATGGCTATCAAATCACAATGTTAACAATTGTTCATTCATGAAACACATCTAGAAGACACAAATTCAATACAATTTAGTTAGAGGAATACTTCACTATCAAATCAAAATTTCCCCACATTCTACTGATCATCAAGGCATCCTAACTGAATATGACTTTCTTCTTGAAAATACTGCAGTCGGAGTTATAATACCATGTATCCTTTTACTTCAAGCCGTGTCAAGCCGTTCTTTGATGAATGGCTTCACTTTTTGGAGCTTTAAAAAGTCAACACCCATTCACTCGCTTCGAAGTAAAATATTACGTGGTATTATAACTCTGACTGCATTATTCTTCAAGAAGAAAACCACATTCAGATAGGATTCCTTGAGGGTGAGTAAAACATAGGGAAATTTTGATTTGATAGTAAAATATCCCTTTAAATACAAACAACACTTAAGTCTATCATGACAAACTGTGCATGTAGTTATTTACTTTCCGCTATGCCATTGGCAACAGTCACTGAGTTCAGATGCACTGTGGAGCAAAGCCACAGAGCTGCATTAATTCTGCCTTTTTGTTTTAGTCATTAAACAAGCACTTCAAGGCGAGTCTGTGAAAGAGCTTCACCCCCAACGTTTGGCTAATACCACATCCCAGCACTCGGCCAACACAGTTCACATAGAGAAAAAAGACCTTTCTCTGTAAATTCCATTTTTTCTAAATGGGTAACTGGGAAAAAAGCACCACATGTGTGAATACACAGATGCTTTTAAACTAACATACTCCTTGGGAAGCTGGCCTACACACAGTGCCAGATCTCAAAGACTTCAAACTGTTTTTAATGGCTCACATAGTAATTAACTGAAATTCTGCTAGCTCATACTGAGACCACACAAACACACGCATATACACCACATCCACAACAGCAGCGATGCTAATTTCATGAGTTTAATGTTGTTAAAACCGTGTTAATCCAATCCCAAATGTCATATTACAAATCCCCTTAACCCTGTTTACATCTTCTCCCTGTCCATTTGGGGATGTTCACACTAATAAACAGGACCTGTAAGCAATTATATTATTTCTGTCCCATAATCATCCGTCCACTTCTATTTCAGTGTTGCCTACAACCCCTTCCTCATCTCATGAGTCCACACGGCTAAAGGCAGAGCCTGGTGTCGGTTTATTGTGAGCCCTTTAGCTTTAAATAACACATACTTGTCCTCTCTCACATACACAACCGTCCCCTACAGCCGATGACTCAGTGTACACCTTCCGTGGACTGCCAAAACAGGATCCGTCAATTATAGCACAGCTTGCTTCCTGCATTGATTTCCTGTCGCTTTGCTTCCGGGGTGTCGGACATGAACCCCCTGGTGGTAGCAGCTGTGAGCGTTGAGAAAAGACTAGGAATAGAAGGTGCGTTTGATCTGCCCTATAGCGTTTACTTCATAGGGTGTGAAGGACAGAGGGATGATGTGACACAGGGATGAAGGGTGAGGGTCACGGTGAAGAGAGGAAGGTCGCTATTGTGTTTCGGATGGGCCTTAACTTCATGTGTGCTGAATCATAATCCCTTAAATCACTGAGATAAGCTACAAAGATCAAAGGTGCATAAAATCAATTGTGAGAGTGAAAGATAATCAATACACTAGAAAAAAACACATGCATACCTGAATTATAGACGACGTTGTGCGAGCACGGGTTGGAGTTCTCTACACATTCTGAATGCAATCGCTATTACCAAGGAAAAACTATGTATTTTCAAATTGAACGTGCTTTAATAACAGGATTAATTTTGAGCTGTGGCACCACTGGCCAGGTGGTCACGAGAAAATGCCTGTGTGTGCCATCTGTCTGGCATAAGATTACCTGATACACAGGTGTTGTAGATTGTAATCATAAAAGTGAGACCAACATTAATCATGTAATCTGAATAAACAATACTCTCCCCATTAAAAATGAATGGGAGTGTTTTTATGAACAGATTGATGATGTCCCAAACATACCCGATGGTGCTAGAATGTAATACGACCCATTAATTCAACAACGCACACTCACACATGACCTTGTAAACCACAGACACCTGATCGATGTTTCATAAAGATAACATGAAGTTAGTTAGCTGGACTGTCAGGCCAAAATCTAGGTCGGAAGAACACACAAGATAACAAAGCAAAGAGGAGGAATTGAATTCTGCTCAAGGGCAACAAAACCCGAAACACCAGTTTGTCCTGAGGGCTGTTAAACACAACAGGGTGAACGCACGTGAGGACTTTCTTTGTTCGGATGGCTGAGAAATGAGCCATTGTAACTATACAGGCACACAACAAGACTGAGGAAAAACAGGTCAACCCACACACCCCAGACATACAAATCAAGTGATGTATCGAAACAAACACATGAAACTGCGTGCCAAGCGTCATTCCATTTGCGCGTGTTTATCTCACAGTTTATCTCTTCAACAGACCTTGTACACTACCAACAAATATCCAGTATTGTGTAACGGTAGAAAACTGTTTAACATTAGCCCTGTCATTGGAAGTCTGGTGACGGCCTAAAGTGCAGTTTTGGACATCAGAGGCCATCTCAAACATTTGGCATAAATATTTAAATTGACCAGTTAACAAAACACACAAAAAAAACTGCCCTCAGTTTACACACATTCCTTTCCAACCCTGTATGAAAATGTTTGGGAAGCACTGATTTAACCTGATATACGGTTCATGTTTATTACTGATCCAAATATTTTGTGTTGCTTAAAAAATCGAATCTATTGTGTTCAACATAAATAACAATTTTAAAGCAGCAACCGCAATACCGTCATACAGAGAAACCGTGATAGTTTGGCTTAAGGTGAACATACCAAAATCTCATACCGGCCCATGTGGAACACCAAAGATATTTTGATGTCTCTGTGGTTTTATGTCCATTCAATGAAAGTCAACGAGGTGCTAATGTTGTTTAATCACCAACGTTCTTAAAAATATCTTTTGTGTTCAGCAGAAGAAAGTCATACTGATTTGGAATGACATGAGGTCGGGTAAATGATGAAAGAATTTAATTTTTGGGTGAACTATCCCTTTAAGCGTGAGTGCATGTTAGTGTTGGTTTTTGAGAAAAACAGCACTAAGATGTGGCACATGACACAATAATAAGCTTCATTATAAACTAAGATTTAAATATGAAACAACAGTAGATGATGTGTGTGTGCGTCTTTGTGTGTCAGTGCCACCCTTCAGGCCTATACTCACTGTCTTCTTAGACAATAGAGTCATAGCGTAGCTGATGGGTATGAGCTGACAGCTGCTGCTTTAGCCTTCATACCGCTAATACAGCTGAGACTTAACACACATACACACACAACCCAATTCAGAAAGCTCCGGAATGTCTTTTCGTAGTATGCGACATCAAAGGAAGATTAAGCCCGATTCATAGCTTACTCATGAATTTTGGGTTTATCTATCACACACAGACACCGCTTGCAAAGCAGATCGGCACAATTAATCAAAAAAGTAAACAAGATTACTATTATTATGGCTGTCCCGTTAAAACTGTCTAAGACAGCATTCCATTAAAGGTTTAGTCTAGTGGTTTTATAGCAGCATGATAACCAATACACTGGAAAATCACAAGTGTTTAAATTCAAGTTTGAAGCACAGAGCTCAAAGTCACGTGAAACTGTACACTTGAAATTACAGCTTTGTTGATAAGAACGGAATGTGAGTGTTTTATTGTCGTGTTGCTCGGCTTTTGTGTATAATTCATTCAAAATATGATTAACAGTTTTGTTTATCATGCTACTAAGAGTGCCAATGTAAAGCTGGCTGCTGTCTTGATTTACTGATGCAATAAATGAACTCCGCCTGTTCTGATGTGGCGCCTACCTAAAGAAATCCAAGTATTAACATTAGTTTTAATTATGGATAGGATTAATTGCAATTATTCAAATCATTGACCTAATCCTAGACACGCAGTTAAAAAATGTGTGTCTGATCGGTCACACACACACACACACAAAGAGGAGACACTCTTTGCCACACAAACATTTCCTGCGGCGATAGACATGACGACCTGACAGACCCTCGCCCATCAATACTAATCAATTCAGCTCAAGTTCCTTCCTGTCCGCACACAGGCCGATTGTTTATGCATTTAAGTGTGTGTGTTTTAGTGATGTGCGTGCGTGAGACGGCCGACATCAGCCATATCTGTAGCGGATTGCAGGGCTCTGCACGATGCACTCCTACGTTTGGGACGCACTGCGCGTTTGACACTCAGCTCGGTCGGTGAGAATTTACAGCTTTGACTGCCACTACTGCAAATCACATTACAGCCCAGAACTGCTTCACCATGACAACACATTACAATATGCACCACTTCATCCAATTAGGCCTGCCAAGGCACAAAATACAGCACACCCAGGCAGTGGGCAGAAAAAGGGTACTTTAAGGTTACGCGCACAGCCGGCATTATGTGAAAAGCAATATGAAGGCTTGTCTGTTTTTTGAGTCACCGACTGAGTGTGAGGGGTTGTGGGCGTGTGCCTGTCAGCTTTACAGTCAGCGCAGGAACATTCAAGGCGAGTTCAAGGCGACCCTCGGTGACCTCAAGAGGTCATTACAACATGGGGCTGAAATTGTTTACAAAAATACTTTCTGTTGGAGATGTGGAACAGTAAGGGCGCTCTCAGGACACTAAGGTGCAACTGTGCTCTAGAGGACACAGGCTAGAAGGCAAAAAGCCAGTAAATACAACTAAATCAAATGGGTGCTTATCCATGTGAAATTTGCAAGGACAATTCCTGGGATGTTTGCCAGGGCATGGTTATGAGGTTGCTAAGAATGGTTGTTAACATTTTGCTAATGTGTTAAAAAAACTAAAAACCTTCTCATAGGAGATTTAAAGTATTAGAAATAGGAGAGGTTTCATTTCGTCACATTTACACCATTGAACTGTACATTTTTCAATCCGAGTTGCATGAATATTCTACAAAACTCGCCTGCCTGAGTATTTTAGTCTCTCTGATTTCCGAGGTTTCTGGTAAGTGAACGAGTTAGTCACTGAAACACGAAGCAGCATCTGCCTCTCGGCACAATCTGCATGATGTAACGTCTCTGCGTTTGTGCTGTTTTGACATTTCAAGAGCTAAAAAAAAAGTCTCCTCAGTACATCTTTTTGTCCTGCACGGCCTCTTCTACTGTCAGACACTTTAAGCAGTTAAAAGCTCTCTGGGAAGCTCTGGAGGAGAAGGTCCCAGGTTTGTCTTCAATTCAGCATGTTAAAAGTAGAGAACTGCGATGATTGTGGAGATGTCGAATAACAACATCCTGACATTAGGACAAAGCTATATGACAGAACTGAACAGAAACTTTACCAGTCTTAGGCATGTGTGCGGTAATAAAGCTTTCTGCAGTACATTTGGCAAAGGCAGAACTTACATCATTCACCGAGATCTGATCATTTAGAATTTTACAAGCTCTGTGGGAAGCTTAAAATGGGTTGAAAGGACCTGAACTTGAAGAGGCTGAGAGAAAAGCCTGCCAAATACTGCAAACTCAAAGTGGGCCCGAAATTTCACTTACATATGTGTACTTTAGAGTATGTGTGCTGCAGGCATTGATGGTAACTACACATCTCTCGAAGTGGGTTCAGTGGTGCTGTGGGAGGAAAGAGATGGTAAGATCATCAGGAAACCTAAACATGTCTTTGAATTTGTTTATAAAATGATATGCAGGCAGTTACAGGGACAGTTACCCAAAAAATGTAATTCTGTCATCATTCACTTATTATTTAGAAGAATGCTTGTAACTAAACAGTTCTTCCCCATCTTTGACCACCATAGTAGGAAAAATTACAATAGTAGTCAAAAGCTTTCCTACATTCTTCAAAATATCTTCTTTTGTGTTCAACAGAAGAAATGTATAAAGCAATGTTTCCTACTATAGTAGGCAATGCTGGTCAAGAACTATTGGTTACAAGCATTCTTCCAAATATCTTTCGAACTATTGGTTACAAGCATTCTTCCAAATATCTTTCGAACTATTGGTTACAAGCATTCTTCCAAATATCTTTCGAACTATTGGTTACAAGCATTCTTCCAAATATCTTTCTCTGTGTTCATCAGAACAAACATTTGTACAGATTTGGAACAACTCGAGGGGGAGTACATGAAGAGAGAATATTCATTTTTAGGTGAACTGTTCCCTTAAGTGTATTTCTTGGTTTATATTATGGGTTTTTCTTAATGTGTATGTGTTGTCTTGATGTGTATACACACTAGACTCAAAAAACGAACAAAGAGCTATTCATGCGACTTCCTTAAAAAACATCTCTTAGCATCATCTTATCTCTTACACCTAGAACCAGCCCCCTTTCTTCTCCAAGTCATGATAAAGCCCACACTGCTTGTGAATTCACAGAAACATGCACTATTATGTCTACGCCACAGCAGTCATGTGGCTCCTCATCAGATGTTGGATGCACATTCATTGCCATTCATATCAAAGTGAAGTTAAATCTCTCTTATCTCTGCCGCACATTTGCTGGCTTAGAAGTATTCATGCAGGGCTAAACAGCACTGTAATAAATGGGTTGAAGGTACTTTTAAAACTATATTATTCGAAACAACCAATTATATATAAGCAAACACTTAGAACAAAGAACAAGCACACATACATCTCAAAAAGATGCTTTTAAAAGATCTCTCAATGACAATCAGTAGGAGAGCTGCCAAAGAGGCAATTTCTATCTATTATGGCAGATGACTAATTACTCTTCTTTCGTTCCAAGAAATGGTAGAAATTATGTAACGGGAGAAGACACTGTTGGTTTCCACCTCAAAGTGTGTTTCAATCGAGCATAAGTGCCCTGCAAGTAGACTTCTACTTATACCTCATGCTGCGGGAACAGTAAACACTGGATAGAGACCTGGCGTATCAAACTCTCAAACATAATAAACAAACAATAAACAGTTTTCGTTTGTCCTTTAATTCACACGTTACACTAAATAAGGGATGCGCCCAAGGGTCAGGTCATCACTACAAATGGATTTTATATGACGTTCTAAGTTTTAAAATAAGGAAGGAGAGGTTATGTTTCCTGGTAGTGCTTACATGAATGCGTAAGCGTTGTGTAAGTTTGGGGAAAATGTGATGTCGTCGTCTTGCATACAGAGTTTGTAATAAAGCGACTTAATGACATTATTGAGCTATTTTTCGTTCGCACTTCGATATCAGAAACATTATCAGACATAAGTAGGTGGCTTGTATGAATTTTTCATACCAGTTGTCCTATTTTTATAGGATGTATGGGCTGTTTGAAACTAAGAGGGGCTGTGTTTGTCCATGCATGTTTTAAGGTTTTAGACCCTACAGACACAAATTTAAGTGAGATTTAGGCAATAAACATTACACACATGAAGTAACAGACTAATACGTACCATAGAAGTAAAGTGAAATATTCACACAAACAAGTTATATTTTTTAAATTGTCCGAGTATAACCTTCGAACACAGACATTTTTAAAAACAAATTTAATGGTTTTAGAAACACACACTTCTATTGTTGAGGGAAATCCTCAAGGATCTCAGGATCTGGCAAGGTCTTTGAGTCTCATGTTTGACCCAGGGCAGGAATGTACTTTAACTATTCAGGCCATTTCCTCCAGCTGTCAGCTTTCAACTCTTCATCCAGAAAACAACACTTATCACTTTTTATTTCTTAATGCTAATCTATTTCCTCTATCAAATTATAATTCATTTTTATCCATCTGATGTATCAATTATCCGGTACAAAAGGCATTATACTATCCGCTCAAATAGAAAATCAAGTTAAATATTCCCAAGGTAGATCACCACTTTTGTCAGGCATACTGAATTTATGTTGTTACTAAAAAAAACCATAAAACAGAACAGCATATCAGAACTGTAAGTAAGGCACAATGGTAAACCAATGGTGGTCTGGATGTAACATCACACCCTGATGGTTAAATAAAAATGCATCAGAGGGTCAAACAAACTCTTCTAGCCACGATTGCTTACTCTCTCTCTCTTATATTCTGTCTACTGGCTGACGTCAGAGACTATGCAAACACCCGCAGGGGTCCCGATAATATTGATGGCAGGCTACAGGACTGAATTACATCCCCACAGCTGCTGGAGATACATCCATTTCCCCAGAGTGAACACACACTACAGAGTGTCCAGTTGTGGCACACAAGACTATTTTGTAAAAAGAAGGGTCAGAGGAAGTGCTGGACAAATTCATTTCTAATCATTTCAGCTGTCAGCACAGAAGGACAGCCAAAGAATTTAAGAGGGAATTAAATACAAATTCAAGCAGGATCAAAGTTAACTATTAACCTGCCAATGATGGTTAAAATGAGAAAATGAACCGTGCAGAAATATTTCTTACCTTTTCCAAAAATGTATTTTTTTCCTTTTTACAATAGAATTATTGAGCTGTTTTCACCGCATCAGCAATGAGCCGCCTCCATCTTTTACCGTATCTGTAACAAAAGCAAAAGCAGTTGTGATTTTCATTTTGTTTTTTTAGTACAGGATGTATTTCACATGTGGCACTTTAGGCCTTCTAGACAAGACTTAATATCATTTTAATAAGTTGTAAAATGCGTGGTTACAATCTGATTTAAGCCATGCTGATTTGCAGATCATAATAAAGTTACCAGGCAACTAGCAAACAGCTCATTTTATTTACATGCCTAAACTAATTTTTAGTCTCTTTGGTACCCAGGTAGCATTAATCTTGGACTTTGCATAAACAAACATGCCCCGTTTTTCATGCATCTTCATTGCTGTCGTAGAATGTGCCTATTACGCAGCTTATTAATGTTATGATACGATAACAAATATAAAAATACTTTATTCATCCGCATGCGGATATGCTGTAAAAAAAATTCGGTTAAAAGACAAACTGAACACTTGGGGACATCTGACATCATAAAATAATTGTATACGATAAGAGCTGTGCCACGAGGAGCCAAAGATACACATGGTTACTGTGCCGCACTGCCGAAGGCCTAACAAGAACTGATGGACCTACTAAACAGGATAAACGACATCCAGCAGGGGACTGATGGGAATCTGCAGGCCAGACTAGAGTGAGTCTACACTGAGAAATATATCCTCCAGTTCTTGCTTTAAGAAGGAGAAAATCTCCCTCTGGATAGGCTGTCACTTCAGATTAACACTGACTCAATCATAGATTAAAAAAGTTCTCATTAAAACACTGAGAGCATCAACAGGCATTGAACAAGGATCATTGGCGAAAGAACACCAAAAGCGTATCTAGCAGAAACATTAACGTGTGTATGTTTGTTATAGCAACAAGCCACCCAATGCCATGTGTCCCTGTAATTTATTGTATTGTAAAACTTTGTAATTTTAGTATACAAGGACAACAGCACTAAATACATTTATTAAAGGTCCAATGTGTCATTTTTTAGAGGATCTATTGAGAGAAATGATGAGGTAAGTTTTATAAATGTTGCAAATAATTGTGGTCCTTAAATAAGGGACTGCTCGAAAAAAGCCAGTGGCTTGCTAGACGCTATACTCTACTTCCGCATTTGTCTATGATGGTGCGTTTTCTACGCCATGAAAGGCGGTAACAAAGGGTAACGCGGATATGACGCCAATGCCAGGCGACTGCACACCCCCATGTCACGGTTTAGAATGGCGATTTTTCCACGATTTACAAGTAGTTGGAAACATTTGAGATATTGTAAGTACTCCGCTGAACAAAATATATAACACTAGCCTGATGCTTTTTGGATATTTTACAGCAAAATTTCTTTAAGTGCACATCATGTATTAAGTTATGACTCTTTTAAACATGCACAGATGCACATTCACCCTCAGAAGAAAAGCTTTAGATAAATTATTTTATCTAATAACTTGGAAGGAAATAAGCAGCTAGGTGACAGGAATACAATACAAACGTTATTGAACAATAACTCACAATAAGTTTTTGTTTACCTCGTAATCTGACGCCACTTCATGCTAATTTTCGAAGGTCAGACAAAGCAAGCGTCTAAATTCTGTCGAACAGAACTGAACCCTCCTTAACCCCAACTAACTCATGAACCCAATCATATACACAATAGCATGTGAACACGCAACTGGCCGGGACATGAGACATTAGGGTGGGGGGTAAGGGGCTTTACTGTAGTTAAACAAAGGGTCTCTGACACGGTTTCTCTTCTGACAGATATTCTCCTCTGTCAACAAAGAACTCTACAATCTACTGCATTATTCTGCATTTTCTAAATTCTCATCTGCATTCCGAAAAAGGCCTGGCTTTGCATGTATTATTGCATGTGCGCAGATTTCCGAATGAGTCTGCAAAGCACTTGTGCTTTCATGAGCAGATCAGTCTCTAGAGATGTCCTAGATCGCTTTCCCTCCTTTTTAAGGATCTGAGTGGGTCTTTGTAAGAAGCAGCTTTTCACAGAAGTCATGAGATAAAGCAGAAGCCAGTACTGAGGATGATGGAGAAAGTAATGCAGATAATGCCACAACTCTGGTCTTAATGAAACGATGCCTTTCTCTGAGATACATCCCCAAACAATGAAATGAGGCTGGATGGACAGAACAAGAGTGAGAGAAAGAGAGAAAAGAGACAAAGAACAAGGAGAAGGGGGCTTTGTGTTCCTTGTTAACAAGGAGAGGGAATTTAACTCCGTTCTCTGTTTGGGACCCAGGGGAGACCGTGTCTTGTTTGTGATCATTTCTTATGATGTTTTTCTCTCATATTCATAGCTGAAAAGTTCAAAGGAAAGCAAATAAATCAGTCCAGCTAATGCAATTCAATGACAAGCCCCTAAGCAAGAAATCATAATAAATCTGCTTTGGAGATTGTAAGGAGAAATATTAGGAAGAAAACAGCCTCAAGCAGATCAAGGTCAGTCATGCCTCAATAACTAAACGAAAGATGACAACCTGGTGAAGGTGTGACGGAAGGGTAGATATGTAATTTTTGAATGCTGAAACTGGAGAAAGACAGAAACAAAAAGGTGATGAAAACCAGAATGCAGTGTGAGTAATAACAGCCTCTCCACCTACTCAATTAAATAAAACTCTTTTCAAGAATCTCTCGTCACAACCTCTGCAGCTTTTGAGATCACCTTGTGTTAAGTGCACTCTGAGAGCCACCAGAGAACACAAGCCAGAACAAGAAATAGAGAAAACTATAAATATGGGAAAATATATTCTTTTTGTTGAAAGACATCAGCTTTGTAACTTACAAATATTTGCACTGCAATCTAAGACAGACATCTAAAGCAAAAAATGTGGCTATGCTCGAGACAGCATACTACCATATTACTTTGAGTTTTCTGCCCTATACAGAATGCATTCCGTGTGCAGTATGCAAATTAATGCAAGGCTGTGAACATATATATCGCGATTCACATAAATTATGCCCGTCTAGGTCCATTCTGAAATCAATTCTATGTTTTATGGACAGCTCTTCCATGAACTACAGCTCTTATATCAGTAGGAAGTACTGCCCGATCACTACGAGATTGAGTCGTTTATAACCTGCAGTTGAAAAAGCAACTCTGCTTCATCAATAACTGCCAAATTCCGGTTCCAATACTCAAGAACGTATGAAAGTACCAGGATGTGTTCTCGATATCAATGATGCATTGTATGCAACCTTGCACACATACGGAATCCGCTTGAGGTCCTAGAAGTCACACCTGCGCGGCCATCCAAGTTCGTTCTTCTGAGGCTGCCTAGCAAGACCGGTCCCCACAAGACCGCAACTCCATTGATTCCTTGCATTCTTAGAATTGAGAACGGCCTAAGTGTAAAAATTGTACTTCTTCCGAGTCCCCTTTTCGGACTTTCTCCGCGAAAGTGTCCTCTGGCTTTCTGATGTGGTGGCAATTAACTGTAATTCATTGAGAAAGAAAGCATAAAAATTGCACAATATAGCGTCCCAGCCCTAAATGAAACACCCAAATGACCTACAACAAATTTGCAGCATACAAGAGATCTGTCTCCCGCAATGCACTTGACTTGACTTACCAATTCTAGTGTGATGAATGAACACCGGTTGCCACTCGCTGAACTGCACACGCAACATAATCAAATAGAAACTGAAACTGTGAGACTAAACTAGTTTTCAAGTAGGATGAGAAGTCATATGACAATGATGTCGCATATAACCGCTGCAAATGTTTAACACATGTCAATTTGGCAATAAAATAAAGATTTGAATACATATATACATAGATTATATTCTATTCGCTCTCGTTTTTTTAACTTTGACTTATTCTCCAATATACACACAGCAGGTAAAAACACAAAACCAATATAAACTGCACTTTAACATTTGTCATTTCACATCTGTTTACACAAAAGCCACCATCTTTTAATTTTCTTAAGGTTTTCATAATGCATAACAAGCATACAGTGCTCTGGTATTCACATAGTGTAATAATCAAAAGGTCCTGCAGTATTTATGCGGGGTGACCGTCCAGGCGTCGAGCTGCATGGTGATCAGTAACAGAGCAGAAACAGCAGTGGGTCGCAATAATCACTGAGAGTGGCTGAATTATTCATGTGCTGGGCTCCTCCTGCCTGTGTATGTGTGTTTGTGTTGTAATTCAAGGACTGCCAACCTACCCACTCCCACGACTCTTGAGTGTATTCCCTCTCCGTTTCTAGATGCATAACGTTTGCCCTCACAAGAATGTACCACCACGTCTACGGTTCCACAGCCAAAACACGCATTCTTAAAGAGAGACGTGGGTCTGCTAAAATGAATGATGTGGACTGATGTGATGCAAGGCAACACGTTTAACCCCACCTACGAACCCGTACACGTCTTGACATGTCTCATATCTTAACGTCATTATTTTAACCTTGTCATTGTGAATCAGAGACCAAAATGTACAGAGAAAACTAAGCAAGCAATTCAAAGATATGTAAATACGACCACTTTATGATAACACATTCCAAGGTTGAGAGTCAAGTCCATGGATCTTTAACTGTTGACTTGTTGTTTGTTGCCAGGTATCTACATTAAAAATGAATTCTGTGTTACTACACATGATGGACTTTAGATGTTCATCGTTATAAAGTGCACTTCCAGAAGGACATCAAAAGCAAGTGTGAGGTGTTTACTATTGACCCACGAGGTCTGCAGTTAGCTTTAAAACATTGCTGGCGGCAGACATTTACAGGGCTCTGCGTCCCTTTGAGACATGTTGTAATCTCATTCCCCTTCAACCTCTCCTCCTTCCCTCATCCCTCCTTCCCAAGGCCAGATGGACAGAGTTGGGAAAATGGGAGCTGTAAGCCCACTGGGTGGCCTTGGTTGTTAGCAGTTTGCTGCTTAGCACTGTAATGAAGTGAAACTTCTGCAAACAATTAAAGCCAAGGGGAGACATACTGGAAACCAGAGACTGCTGCCTGTTGGCACTGCAAACCAACCAATGGCACAGAATTGACCAAAAATACTCCATCCAATAAGTATTTCCTGAGCAATTTCTTTTTTCAAAGTGTACTGTGTGGTACTTCACACACTTTCAGTGTCAAACCGAAATCCATATACAGTTTAAAACTGTTGTGTATTGGCTTGTCCATTTAGTGAAAATATCATATAAAAGGTGCTTGGAAGTATTATATGATCCAAAGCTTCAATGCTACTACAGCCTGTTTTAAATGCATGCATCTAAAAATGTTATTTATAAATTTAGATGGTTTTAGTTTCATGCTGTATCCCAACCATACAACTGCAAAAGACGTTATTTTATTGGTCGTAAAAATGTGCAAACTGGAGCAAATCTGCAAATTATAAAATTTGGCCCAAAGTATTAGAAAAAAAGCCCCATCAAAGCATTAGTCTCACAGTTTCAGTTTTCAATAAGAACAACTAATATTGGCAGTACTGTGATAACAAGAACAGAATACTAATCTACACTTGGCAAAATGACACACGCAGCATCATAATCCTCTGTGAATGAAAGAGATTCCCCTCAAAGCAGAGACAAAAACAAAATTTTCTGTCTCCCATGCTCCAGCTTCACGGGTACATTTCTCGTTTGTTCTCATGACAGAAGCCAGACACAGAAAACCACAAACACTGACTGTCAGCAAGCAAAATCGCATCTATGCGGGTGTACGATGAGTATATGCCTCTGATGCTTCTGAGCTTTAACAGCACAGAAACACTGATGCAGCCCACAACCAAAGCATTAGAATGTCCTTAACAGCTGCTTTTTTTTTGCATTTCCTGGCAAAACGCGAGAACGTAACCGCCTTAATGAAAGTGCTTTGCTGTGTTAATCTAGTATGCATTTCGGTGCTTTAGGTTGACATATAGTCTCTGAACTTCAGCTACATCTTCTGCCTGTCCTCTCGTGACCTCCGGAGTGTGTTTGTTGTGGCTCCCTTCGAGGTTTGGAGGATGCAAGAACAGCCATCCAGCAAAGAGCCCAGATGGCACCCGGGCTGCCCAACCCTGCCCTTACCAAGCTGCCCTGCGCCAATGCCAGCTGCAGCGTTGGCCTTCAGAAACGGGCACAGACGGGGGCTGCAGGGTGCGGTCCTCAGCACAAGCAGGGGCTGGAGACTCATTGCGCACAGCAATGGGTTCTTTACTACTGGGAACCCAACAGCCATATTGGTCGAGTCATATCTTGTTAAAATAAACGGAGTCTGACGGGACCGTTTATAAACGTCTCTGATGTTGTTAGTGACGGTTATTACAGGCATCCGAGGTTCCAATCACCACCATTCCTGTTTGACAGGGTCACACGTTTGATCGCTTCAAATCTGACAACTTCCTCATGCACATTGACATCACAAGCAGCCACAACAAACAAAGTGTCAGCCATAATAAGTAGATACAAATGTGGGCTACTCATGGAAAATTCAACGCAATTAAAATGCAGATCAGACATTCTGCCAATTTGGATAGGCTATATTTTAGCCAATAAAGCATTTTTTTCTTCAGTTTTCTCTTTACTAAACTCATCTCTGGTTAATTATAAATATCTGCAGATTATTCACAGCCAGTTTGTCCTGGTGGTAAAGGAGAAAGGAGGATTGGAAAGGGGGTGGGGTTGACATCGGAGAAGGATACAGAGCGAATTGCTTGACCCGGTTTCTACAGAGCTCAGCCGAAAGGCAATGTGACAGAGCCCTGGCTCAGATAGAAACCACACAGCCTTCAGTAAGCCAGGCAAGACCAAACGGTACACATTCATACACACACAAGACCACTTCAAAAGTAGAACTACCATTAACTTCAGATGGAGGGAAGTTAAAAAAAAAAATGATATTTGTTTTCTTAACTACAGTTAAAGAACAGTCTAGTGTGCAGCACTATGAAGAATAGGTCTTACAAGAAAATGTCATCCAAGTATGTTATATTAATGTGCATAATGGAAATGTGTTTAGCAAAGAATTCTAATTACGATCCTCAATTTCTTCAGCCAAAATTAGCCTGCGATGACACTAATTCAGCATGTGCTTAGTAAATGTCTCTCTCTGTCAGCAATAAAAAAGGCTTTTGAATCTATAATGTTCTGGCATCTAAAGGCTGGAAAAATCCCAACTAATATCCATCCAAGGTAAGTAAAGGGGTAAAGGGTAACGTGCACAAGGTTGAGGACAATTAAAAGACTAGCCATAAAATATAAGTGCATGACTAAATTTAAAAATGTAATTTTTAACCATTTCAAGCATAGAGGTCACTACAGTGGACAGCTATAGTGTCTATTCAATAAAAACAAAATTAATACGATTCTATCAAGTGGAGGTTTTAAACTTTACTAAAAAAATTGTAAATAACTTAAGAAAAATATAAACACACTGTTTTCATGTTTTATGGGGAATTTTTCATACATATAAAGATTTTTGATACTGCATTAACTGTATATGATATCCCCTAAGACTACCCCTAAATCGAAACATCACACAAACTAATTTGCATTTTAACATCATTTAGTTTGATTTGACCAAAAATGTCCCCACAAGCTGATATTACTATCTTTGACATTTGGTCCCCACACTGTAGGGTTTATCAGAGGAACGACAATTGCTCACACATACACAAAAAAACATTCTGCTTGAGGTTTTCACAAATTCATGCATGAAAGGGTTGAAATGCTTAAGAAACTGTATTTTTTTCGAAAGTATATTGTAGTAGTTGTCGATCGACTCAAAATTGATGACCACGTTGATTCATTGCTGACTATGTAAAATTCCAGTTGTTTTCAATGTAATCTAGTCTGCAAGAGCATTAAACAGTGGCTATGATTACAGTGGAAGTCCCCTCAGAAGTTCCAAACACTCCACCATGAGAGAGAGAGAGAGAGAGAGAGAGAGAGAGAGAGAGAGAGAGAGAGAGAGAGAGAGATGGAGAGCTGAGTCAGCTGGTCTGTCCAGTTAAACTTACAGGTCTGTATCAAATCCCATCAGGGAAACCCTCAACATGTTTTACAAGCAGGAAACAATCAATGGTGGTGAAAACTGTTTCCAATTCCCTCTCATCCTCTTTTGAACTTACAAAACTCTCAAAAATGCAAGTATCCAGACATGAACATAAACACAATCGTGGGCAGTTGTGGATAAGAGGAGGAAGGGGATTAGTCGACTAAGCTACAAAATCTGGCAACCACCCAGTGTTAAATGGGTTAAAGTACACCCTCCTAATCTCACACACACCTAAAGCTCTGCCCTGCCACAGCAGGCCCGCCTCTGCATCAAAGGAGCCTTTTATAAAGCGACCGGGGTCATAAACATCACGGCGTATGGGACCCACACACAAACCCACACATGCTCACTTCCTTCATCCCAGGTGTTGTGGTTTTTACTAGGCAGCTGGATCAGTTCCTCTTCCCCTCGCTTTTGTTTTGTCTCAGTCACTACTCAACCAAAACAAGAACTTTGAAGTACCAGAAATGGACAATAATTAAAATGTTTAATTTGAATAAAATGGAGCGTACAAATACAAATAAAGACTTTTTACAGTTAGAAATGCATTACAGTGGTGCTCTAATATGTCATAAATAGGTTGAGACAGTACACATATTTTTATGAGCACATATTTGATTTTTAATTTAGAGCTATAGGTGATGGCGAGATATCCATTTCATCATGCTGAAAAGAGAAAGCAAGCAACCATAAAAGGTTTGGTTGGGACAAAAACTCACTAACATGTGAACAATTCTACGAAAGTCTAGGTTGAGATGTATTAACATCCTGTGCAAGATAGTTTGGAGCAGAGCCCTCTGAGAGAGAGAGTTGGGCCAACGGATTCATGGAGCCTTCGTATAGTTCCAGGAAGATGCGTTTTCTCTTTAAATGCTTTATTTCTTTCATTTTTTTATTTCTTTTAAATGACTTGTGTCTTTAACTCTTCACCGCCATTGACGAGTTCTCGTCATTTAAAAATGTGACGCTATTACACACCTTTGGGAAAAAGTACAGAATCCCAGAACCTGAAACGTATATGTTTTATCGGTTTTAAATAATAGTTCTGAGTGTAATCTGGGCGGAATCTTTGAAAAAAAACTTTAATTATCTCAGCAGTTTAATCAAAATGATGCATTTTTGAAGAAACCTACCCACATCTAAGGAGTCATAAAAAAAGAACACATGAAGATAGAAGAATACGGTTTCTTTGGTTTAAAAGCAGAGACACTGTTCTTTCATTGGACATATTGTTTGTCCATATATTCCTAACAGAAAATGTACTGTGAGCAATTAAAGTTTGGTGAAAATGTTAAAAAACGCTGGCATAGGCTGACAACTTTTTTTTTTAAAGGCTGGCGTAGAAAGAGTTAAATGGGTTAAAGTTTATTTGAGTTGGTTTGTTTAGTCGAAGCTATATGCATTACTAGTTGCTTCCGGAAACTATTGAGAGACTCCATTGCTGTGAAAAAACTGTTCCATTGGAGTCAAAGGAGTTGACGCAATTCTCTCCCAATGGCTCTGGTTTGGGAGTATCTGCAATATCATTAAAGTTACATTACAGTGTTTGGAGCCTATTCGTTTAGGCTAAATGCAACTCGATCTAACAGGAATGTGTAACCTACTTTACAAGATGGCTATTTTGTATGAATTTGTAAGATGTGAAACATACAAAAAAGAAACGTCCCTAAAACAGATTATAAGTGGCGTAGCAAAATTTGTACATTCATAAGAAAAAACATGCTCATAAGAATTAGCCGCCTTGCAAATTAGTAACAAACTGCTTTAAGATTGTGTTGAAAATGCTTGAGATTGTTTTGTTATTGCATTGTTAAAAATAGGCGAACCACAATGGAGCAAAAAATAAGTGCAGTATGCAGAAGTATGTAGTCACTTAAGTCATTTGGAACATCTACTGCTTGTAGCCGAGATGGTGATGATGTCATTTAGGCTTCAGTTCAAGAGGACCCCTGACAATTCTGACATTTTCCAATGATAACGCCTCTTCACTGCCAGTGTTTTTTCTATATTTTCAGTTACCTTTATTACCAGGTCTATTTTCAGTTCATGTTGTATAGAATGCAAAAGTGAACATCACACTGCGCATTACTGTGTATAACATAAAGCTATTGGTTAACACTAACGCTTAAAAATCCTTATCGATCCATTTGGCTGAGGTTCCCAACACATCCTGCTCATAACCTCTCGCTTCTCACAACAGACAGCGGTAACTCGAGGACACAGTGTTTTACTGTTAGCTGCCAATGCCACACATTAGAACACAGTCTGAGCTGAGCTAAGCGGGGCAGGTATCACAACTGAACACAATGAGACACTTGTGACTGAAGCGGCACTGACTGTACCTGAAACTGAGGATCTCTGCACTGTTGCGCTGATCTGAGAACAGCTTGACTGCTTCTCAAGGAGCAAGTTCTTAAAAGGACCTGGACCTAGATCAGGCTCAAATACAACACTCCTTTCAGACTCGACCCATTGTGAGGTGGCAGGTGTTTTTTGCAGACTTCTATGACCTCTAGCAGCTTTCCCAACAAAAGCAGCACTGACTGATAGATATAAAGAAACAAGGTGTGGCTGTATTTCGGTGTGAGAGGGGAAAACACAACAAAAGCAGTCAGATTTCTTTTGAAGGTGAGAGAGGAAGAGAAACAGAAAAATAAGTGACATGGACATGTATGGTTTTCTTTACAAAATAAAATAATACAGTGGCGCAAGAATGGTATATCACATATGTCAGTGAGGGTAATATTGTATTGCCATGCCACATAATGCAGAAGACGAGAGAAAGAAAGAGAGACCTTGTGTGTTTGTGTGTGTGTGTGTGTGTGTAGCCCCAGGTGGCTCCAGTAGTTCAAAAAGTCACAAAGCTCTATTCTGGAGGGTAAATGGGAAGACAGTAACTCAAACCAAACTGCCTTTAAGAGACAAGTAAAGTGCCTTTCCAACTGTGCTCAGCCATCAGGCTCTGAGCTTCTTGCATATGTTTAAAATATGCGACAGCAAATACTGAGGTCTGAGTTTAGTCGGAACTCATTACAGGCCTTCCATTTTTTTTAAAAAAACGCTGAACTTCCCCAGCCTTACTCAAGTTCTCTTTTCAATGCTGTATGCTGAAAGATGTCCTTTGCATATGTATTTAGAGCAGCCAGAAGGAGGTGAGCCATTAAAGGAACACTTCATGCACTTATGAAAATAAAAACATGTTTGACTTTCTTTTCTCCGTGGAACACAAAAGCTACTGCAAATAAAGATAAATATATAATGATATACTGTAGAATGTCATATAAATAAAGACTAAAGATGTAGTGCTCCATAAATTACAAATAGCACTACAAAAGTAACCTGCCAAATTTGGCTACTATGCTTTGAGTATTCTCAAGCCATATATAGATGAACAGAGCAAAAGTTCAAGTTGTTTAAACTGAAAATCTTACACCCACTTCACCGTTCAATCTCATGCAAACACCTCAATTAAAATATGGTCCTTTAAAATGAATTGTCTAGTGTCTCGTTTTTGACCAAGTGCAATGCATCTTGCTACAAAAGTGCTACATTTGACAAGAATTAGATATCCAAACACTATTCCCGAGATGTAATATGATGGTGGACATATTTGAGTTTTTTGCAAAGATTATTTCTTGAAACCAAAGCCTATCCTTAAGGGACAGTTCACACAAAAATTTAAATTCTGTCATCATCATTTTGTTCATCTGATGAACCCGGAGCAAGATATTTGGAAGAATGCTAGGAACCAAACAGCCATTATTTACTACCATAGTAGAAAAACTTACAATGATAGTGAAAAGTTCCACGGAACTGTTTGGTTGCCTACATACTCCAAAATATCTTGTTATATGTTCAACGGAACAAAGAAATTTATGTAAAAAAATCCTACTTTGGTAGTCGATGGTGGCCAAGAACTGTTTGGCTACACGCATTCTTCCAAATATCTTTCTCTCGTGTACATCAGAATAAAAAAATGTACACAGATTTGTATAAACTTGAGGGTGAGCAAAATGAAACCAGAATTTTCGTTTTGGGGTGAACTATCCCTATTGTTATGACAATTTTCGCCACTGGATAGATTGCATGACACTGCTAAAAGTAGTTCTTAGATTGCATCCCATGAGGTCATAGTTTCTTATCTCCATTTGCAACCTACACTGTTGCTAACAGGGATTTAATGTGTGTTTTTAAAGTGAGTGTTCTCAAAGATAACCTCAGGGCAATGTTTTGCCATTTGGTAAAGCGTCAATTGATTGCGTGGTTTTATTTGGAGAGGATCAAACAGATGAAGCAAACAGCCAAAGAAAAAAGTTGAAATAAAAGCAGAAATGGAGCGCTGAAAATGTGTCTAAAAGCTCCCTATAGGGCTAGTAACATTCCTGGGAGATTGAGACGTGGGAACGGGTTGAAAGACGCACCCCTGCATGAGCGTGACCATGTGTATGTTTATACTGCTGATGCGTGCAGGAATTCATAAAGCTCGCCGCGCATTTTAGCTCGCCGTACGCCCCTGTCATCTATAAAAGAGTGTAGACAGGGGAGGAGAAGTATTGCTTGTACTCATCAACAGTGGAAGAATAAAAAAATGGCCAGCGTGTTTTTTTCCTCCTCTCTTGCTCTCACTCTCTCTCACGGGCAAATTTATAACCGTGACCTCGTTCATGAGAATGAGACTCCTCTCCTTTACAAAAACCCTCTATCAATCTCTCACACACACCCTCCAATGTGTTTTGAATCTCTACTAGACAATCTAGTGTCCCCTGGGATTTTCTTTATGATGGCGTGACCAAAACGTGTAACTATGTCAGGCCGATAGGATCAACACAGGAAAACAAAGAAATTCTACAAGACAAACAGACACAGAGTTGAGGTAATGGGCGACGGAAAGCTAGAGACATCGATGAACCGGAATCAAGACAGAGTGCATATACGAGCTTTTGACCACACTGGAGCTCATGTCCACCCTTTTATCCATCCACATGATTTTGTTTTTTCCCTCCCATATTCTCCTCGCGTTCTCTGTGGTCCGGCCATCTCTCATCCCTAATCGGACAATCTCTCCCTCTCCCACGATGATAAGAGCTCCACTGTTCTACAGAGAAAACAACCCATTTCCCTCCCTCTATCTCCACCGGTGTGTAGTGGAATTCTCCTGAGATACACGAACACATCAGTCAACACCCCGGTGTCATAACTCTTCATTTACACTCTACACAGTTCACATCTATGTGTGTATGTGTGTGTGGGACAAACACTGAATATGAAAAAGTTTTAAACTGCTTCGACACACTCCTGTACAGTGTGGGACATAAATTCATGGTGAGATAAAAAAACGCATACAAGCGCCACCAACATTTTATATGTGCTCACATTGACCTGAAAGAAGACTAGGGGATTTACCTTTGACAGATCTGCTCTAACCGCCAGATACACTGTGATAACACCACAAACGATAACAGCTATCTGTTCCATGGAAATCTTAGTTTTCTTCCTAACAAACAACGACCACAAAGCAGCGAGTGACAGGACAGTGTCAGGTTTTGCACTTAGTGTGGACACACAAACTACTTGAAAGCGTCTCAGGTCTGGTGTTTTAGTTCTAAATTCCATACAAGCAGTCCAAAAATGGCTTTAACTTTCATTATAAGTGTATAACTGCAGTAACTCCTTATGCATTTTTCATTTTTACAAAGTGAGGGAGGCAATATTATTTAAATGGTAATCGACAGCAGGGCAAACGGCTACTTATGGGGCTTAAGTCGAATTATCCACCTATTTTTTACAGCCCTGAATGAAGGCAGTTTATAACAGTCTTTAAAACTAAACTTCAGAACATAATGTAAAAATATATGCACAATTGGTTATTGTGTTAACTATGGCAACCACTGTCTATATAAGCAATATCACAACCACACTCAAACATTCTGTGGAATTTTAGGTCCCCGTGAAATCAGAATGACAATTTGGGGCTTTTGGTATGAATATATTAGCCTTAAGCATTCATTATGAATCAGTACACCCCCAAAACATTATTTTGAAGATCTGAGTTTATAAACGTATAGATAGTCTCACATTTCAAATTAAACGATCAAGATTTTTATGATATCAATAAGGGCTGGGCGCCGCGGATTCTTGGAATAAATTCAATTTAATTTATATATTTAACCAGGATATCCCATTGAGACTTCACAGTCTCTTCTTCCAGGGAGACTTGGTCAAGACAGCGGCTCACAGTTTCACACAAAACAAAGACGCATAAAACACTCTTTAACAAGAAATTGTGATGAACAGAATCAAAGGCTTTTGAAAGATCTACATATAATGCTGCACATGATTTTTTGTTTTCTATTATAAGATTGTTTGTAACTGACATTTATGGTACTATGACCTGCTAAAAATGTCAACCGTAAGAGATTTTTCTATTCCGTCTATTCCGCGGAATTTAAATAAATGGTTAACTTGGCGCTCTGCAAATTGCGAGTTATACTGAAAAAACATGTGAATTAATCTACTCATAACAGATGACAGTATCAAATATTCTTTCGACCTTCTTTCAGTCTGTAGTTTTCTGATCCACTCCATGCGTGCATATAAACAAGCACATTCTCACCGTATTTCAGAAGTCAGATTGCTTTGTAAAGCTGTTAATGGTTTTAATAAAGTCTAACTTTAGGGGGGCCCAGGTGAGTTTGCGTTGAAACCAGTCATATACATGTACTCTCATTGTTTGCGCATATATATATTCATACTTCATTTTTATACATGTTGTCTATCTTCCTACTGTATAGATATAGCAAGAAGATAAATATTATCATTTCAATTATGGTGAGAATTGTGGTGAGAATTGAAATGAAATAAATAAATGAAATAAATAAATTGAAGAAAAATTAGGTGTAATATATAGAATTATAATGGGATATTGTCAACGTGAAATAAAATAACTAATTCTGTGAAATAGATTTTTGTCCATTCCGCCCACCCCTGCCATCATTTTATGACATCTCGGCAAATGGCATGACTGTGAGGTAAATTTAGGGGCTGTTAAATATGCCCAGCCCTTACTTTCTGTTTCAATGGAGATTACGACAATGCATCAAACAAATAAAAAAAATCTGTTGCTGTCCTTCTGAAACCTTGAAAAACTGTATTTTTTAAAACACAAAAGGTACAGAGAATGCATAGAACTTCACAGAAGATGCATTAAAACAAAGTTTTGTTCAATTCAATTCTTGTAATGGAAAAAGGCATGTTAAAAACTAAATGGCATTCTGGGATTGACCACATGCTGCAGCTGTACTGGAATTAGCATTAAAACAATGACTCTACAGTTGCTGGTTTTCACCTATGAACAGTTACAAAGAACACATACAAATCTCCAGACAAACACTGTAACACACGCATACACAACTTCCTGTCAAGAAATTCCAGACTGTAACAGTGGCAAGAAAAGAGGCCCTTGGTGCTTTTGGCACTGGCGTCAATATTAACCCTAATCCGGGCGTTCAGGCATTTTGGAAACAATCTGCAGCTTTGTCTGAGCCACAACCAGCGTGCTAACAGAAAGGAGACTTTGCAGAGCAGAAACGGCTCGCTCATGACCAGCCATTTATGAGTGTTTTACTAGCCGATGTGCTTTTCAGTGCACCGACGTCACCTCTTTGAAGCGGTTCTAGAAGCGGCTTTGTTAAGCACATGCAAACGTAGCTCAATAGAAGTCATATTTGTTCAATCTGGTCTGTGCAGAGACTTGAACATAAAAGGCCCAGAAGTATAAAGAGAAATAGCACATCCACAGGCCACAATTCAATGCTGGACGCTGTGGGCATGAACACCTACAGATAAATGTAAAAAACAGAAACTTATAAAAAGGTAAACATATCTGCCATGGCTTACATGTCATCAATCCAGTGGATGAATTCCTAGGTTAATGTTGCAGGACAGACCAATCCAGAGGTTATTCGAAAATACTTACATTAATCAGAACCGTTGAAAAAAGGGTATCCCATATAGGTGGCGTGGGCGTGCTACACCGGTGTGGTCAAGGCCATTTTGATAAGGCAATCAAAAAATTATGTCAAAAATGAAATACATTGCAATATAATGATGAAGTGAATGCAGAAATGCTTGTAGGCTGCATAAACGAGTGTTGGCATATGCGTGTGGGTGTGCACAGACTACACAGAATGGAAAAAAATTGTTGCCCTTGAGCTCTGACCACATCAGGGCCCTCGAAGGAGGCAAGTGAGTGCCTTCTGAGAAAAAAATTGTTGGCAAATCCAAGCGGTTAAACACAATACTCCCAATGCTTTACGCTGAAAAACCACCTCACTCCATTTAAAAACTGAACTCTTAATGGCAAAAAAATTAAATTTACAGTGTGTTTTGCTTCGTCATGGGCTTCAAATTCCTAAAATGAACAAAATTCTTGAAATATGTGACTGTGTGACAGGACATGGGAGTAACTGCATTTTTCCTCCAATGTTCACTTAGGCAACATGAGCTGTTTTAAAACCCTGCGTTTGATCCTGACCCATCTTCTGAAAGTAGGGGTGATTCATGGGTCTGTCATCTCCCTGCACTCATTTCCTGTCTGAGTTACCCTCCTCTCCAACAGTGCAAAAGGAACGAACCAGCATGACGCACACCGCTACCACACTTCCCTCTATCAGAGACAGATGGAGGAAGACAAGACTAACTGACCACTGGATGAAATCTATGAAGTTCAAATCTCATTTATTTCTGAAGGGAATGATCGTAGTTTATAAGTCATCTTTCTAAGATGTATTTACTCTACTGAATGTCAGTCTGGTTTGCATACAGAAACCATCCCAGAGGACCTGGGATGGTAGTGAAGACATACTAGACTGTGTCCATTCATCTAGACTTCCTTCCCCGTATCCGTTTGACGTGCTCTCGAGGATCCCCTACTCGCTCTGACAGTTTCCTCTCGACGTCTCTCTTCCTCCCCCCGCCTCTCCAGAGAGAACAGAATAAACTGCTCTGCCAGATCAATAGGAAATTCCTTAAGAACAGAAAGTTGTGAACAAGGAGATCTCCAGGGACAATGAATGGCCTACTTCCACAACTGTGTGGGTCTGAAACATCTGGTGTCATTAACTTCATTGAGATCCTCTATAAAACAAAGAGCCTTTTCCCTTCTGAGACACTTATTGGTAAAGTAAATTTCCAGCTCAAATCCCTCAAGTACTCTCATATTCACAAATGGTTCTAGGCTAGAAGTTTAAGAAATCAGGAGAGATCTTGGAAAGCTCTTCACGTTACATACAGAACATAATGAAAAGCAATTACAAAAATTGATACCTCAGTTAAAATGACTATTAACGCTCAATTGCTTTGCACATACACCCTTAAAAATAAAGATCCGTCGCGATGCCATAGAAGAACCTTTTTTGTCTTAATGGTTCCATAAAGAACCTTTAACATCCAAAGAACCTTTCTGTTTCACAAAAGGTTCTTTGTGGCGAAAAATGTAATTCAGATTTTAAAAAGATAATAATAGATGGTTCTTTAAAGAAGCTTTGACTGAATCGTTCTTTGAGGAACCAAAAATGGTTATTCTATGGTATCGCTGTGAAGAACCCTTTAAGCACCTTCATTTTTAAGAGTGTAGATTTTTTTATGATGGAGGAAAGTATCGCAGGCAGTGTGTAAATGTGATTGATACAACGTAAGGTCAAATTTATTTTTTAACGTGCGGAAATTTCGGACACAATTTTCGGACTAAGTGCAATGGCCATTTCTTTAAAACTAAAATCACTGCAGGTCTCTAGACTCATTTTTCCCCACTGTCACCAACTTACAATTTGGTTGCACCCTTTTTAAAGTAATCATAATGACCTTGCATAATGACCTCAGTTGATGTTTCATTCTGTCTTTTAAAATAGTCAGCTACAGACCACTTCACATTTGCGACTTTAACACTTTCGAGCCCAATAAATCCAAAATAAATGCAAAGAAACTTTGTAACTTTGTTGTATATTCAAGTTATATAATATATATTACTACACATTGTCATTAGTAAACTTTAAATACTAAATCCTACTAACCACTCTTGTTAAAGTGTCTCAGCACGCTAGTGTTCTGATCTGTTTTGAGTCACTGATTTGATGTGTTCAATCAGCGAGTCTAATAAGTTCAGTGTTTGACAGATGAGTTGTTTCAACAAAATAAATCTGTTCAAATGAGTCATTTGAACGTCGTGAATCGAACATTGGCGGACATTGAAATAGTATGTTAGGACATCACAAAAGATGGAAGTTAAAAGCAAAACACTTCAGCTCACTGGAC
This sequence comes from Triplophysa tibetana, assembly GCA_008369825.1. Taxonomy (NCBI): domain Eukaryota; kingdom Metazoa; phylum Chordata; class Actinopteri; order Cypriniformes; family Nemacheilidae; genus Triplophysa; species Triplophysa tibetana. Next base: position 12,966,592 of record CM017903.1, on the reverse strand, counting down.
AGGAGTTTTCCTTTATGTCAGCTACATGTTCCGAACACTTGTCAGGAAAGAAAAGGCAGCCGGCTACATGTTTTTGAGCACATTACCACTTGGCTGTAATATATGTAAAAATATTCTCCATGTGAAACATATATTCTGTCAACCGACCTTGCTTTTTGGGATAATGCTTGAGGGACAGAGACAGTTCAGAAACAAACGTTTTCCACTTCATTAAGCACTGGTATCATCTTTAAATGATGTATAATTCCAGAAGAAAATGTTTAATCAAGAAAATCTACAAATGAATACCAATTTTAGCTCCGTTTCCATTTGTCTACCCTACAAATTAAATTAATAATTAATTGAAATTAATTGAAAATGAAATTTCGAGTTGAAAAAAATGCCAACGAAAACATGTCATTTTCAATTTCGGCAAAACTTCCAAATATGGCAAAAATGTTTTTATGCTTAAATGAGGTGTTTTCCCAGAAATTAGGAATCTTTGGCAAAACTGAAATGGATACGCATTTGCAGATGACGTGGTGTACGAAAGATATGATCATTCAAGATGGCGCTGTCTAGTTGGTTCGCGAATCGCAACCCGCCTTTAAACCCAAAGAAGTTTGAAATGAGTGACTCATCGAACAAATTTTTGTTGCATAACTTTGTTTAAGGGAAATACTGTCATTCTGCAATATATTTTTATCCACACTATTCGAAAATATTGCCTAAGTTTCGCAATAATATGTGTAATGGAAACGTAATACTGTTTATGCACAAGCTCTCACCAAACTCTATGCAGTTGCGAATATTTTCAAAAACATTTTTTCACCTACATTTTACTAAGAATGTCAATGTCAATTTAAACATAATACTGTTTTTGCACAAGCTCTCACCAAACTCTATGCAGTTGAGAATATTTTCAAAAACCTTTTTTTACCTACATTTTACTAAGAATGTCAATGTCAATTTTAAGTTTCTGCTACCTTTTATTCAGTTACGCATCTGACTTGTTTTTATATGGCGGGGGGGGGGCATTTCAAAGACATGTTTTGTTATTTGCTCCACTCCCTCTCTGTGGGATCTCTCTTGTCAATCAGGTCTCTCTGGTTCTGGAGAAGAGCAGGTGGAGAGACGAAGTGAAACAGGTGTAAAAACAGCATGGCAGCTAGTTTTTCTCTCAGGAAACCATGTCAACAAGTCATGACACTGATCTGACAAAACTACTTGTTGCCTTACGGTTGAGCAGCATTGTAATGTCTGCTAATAAAATGACATTTCCTATGCAGTGTCACATTAAAACATTGTCCGTTTTACTGCTCACCGTAAGAAGAAGAAAGAAAAGTAACAAAGCAAATTCCACCCAGTTAATGTGCAATTTCGAGACTAATGCAATATTTAACAACCTTGCACGCTATCAAATCAATTATACACCTAAATGTAACTCTATCAGCTATGACCAAACAAGAAAACCAGGCGGAGAATAGGTCAATGAGGATTCGGACAGAGTTGATGACTGCATTAAACATTAAGGTTATCATGATGACTATCAAATAAGTTATTATTGAACCTTTTTTGTTATTTTCTATATCTCTAGGAACATATGCATGGGGTGAGTTCACAGTGGCAAACAGGACTATTCGACATCTGTGTTTATCCTCGAGCAAAAAACCAAGCATGCTATATTTACTCTGGCCAAGCAGGCAGAATGAGAGAGCAAAGAGAGAAAGGGACAGAGAGAAAAGAGAGAAAGAGTGACAGAGAGAGAGAGAGAGAGAGAAAGAGAGAGAGCGAGAGAGAGAGAGCAGCTTTAGGGATATTTTTGTCCTATGCAGGTAATGGATGTTAGGGCCCAATTCAGACTTTTCCGTCCAACAATATTGATCCATTCCAAAGGGCGTGTTGTTATAAAAGATCTTAATAACTTTAGGTTTAAGCTACTTAACTTCAAAGTTGTTTAAAACCATTCTTGAATTTTGTAAATAAAAGTTTGCCAGACCACAAATTTCTGTTGTTTCTTTCGGCCAAGTGCAAATAATATACCTGACAGAAAGCTGATGTATGTTCCGATGACAAAACCAAAATTATCTTAAATTGACAAGCAGGGACTCAAATTACAACATTTAAATCCCACAGACAATCCCAACATACTCTCAACTCAGTTTGTCTTTTCAAAACCTTCAACTAGCAGTCTCTCAACCAGCCGGCTGCAGAAAGCAGTGGTGTTTTTGCACAGAAGTTAAAGGGTTGTTTCTGGTTAGCGGATGGAAAAACAACTTGAGATTCCTCAAGAACTCCAAGTATTTCTCCCAGCACGCAAATATATATTGCAACTTTATAGGGCGCAACTGAAGAATGGACTTTAGCCTAACACCTGGAAGCAGTTATTCAGATTTACAACAGCATTCAACTCCTCACTAAAAGACATTTTGTTTTAAATTATTACTTTAAAGAAGAATTGGCTCCAACTTTGTGACTTCAACAGCAGCAGTGACTGATGTCCACATTTCCCCCTTCAATTTTGTCTGCATAAGACCTGTTTGGACATTGTAAATGATATCAGTCATCTTAACATGACTGAATTAGCTCCGAAAAAGGAATTTACCAAATTAAAACCTTTGAACATGACAGCCTGGATCTCTAATATGAGATCTTCAACACATTATCTATAGAGTTGATAGCCTACCTTCTCTGACAATAGGTGAAGTGAATGATTCAATAATGAACCAAATAAACCGCCTATTGTTTCGAGAATTATAAGGATGTCACAACATCTGCAAAGATATAAAGCGACATAAGGGCATTATAAAGTTGTACTAAAGACTTTTCTAAATATTAATTATCAAAACATAAGTGCAAGCGTCCTTTTCTGCTCTGTATATTTCCAGATCAATCACAAACGAGAAGCTCGTATGAAACAGTTTATTTAAATCCGAACTAATTGTAAGGCAACTGTTGTGTTTATGCACGGAGCTTTTATGTTTCGCTTAAAGACATTTTGTCTGTTTTTTTCAAGAATACTACATTTGCTGAAACTTCAGACAATTTCCCCTCACTACAGGCAAACACTCGTCTTAAGATGCTTTCAGACATCAAATTAACCTTGGAACAAGGGAACCATTGTATGTAACTTGTAGTCTCACTATTGTCGCATGGACTGACTCCAGGTGAGTAAAAACTACAAAGTGCTGACGCATGCGCGCTGATTCATCAGGAAGGACCCGGTTATTTTCACTAACGTTAAACACTTAATGAAAAGACATCACAATGATCCCAAATCCCTCACAATGACCAGAGCCCGGTTCCTAAAAAGCTCCATTACCCGACGTACACCTCTGCATGTAATGAGAAAAACATGACAAAATCTAAAAGCTGTCTAAAGGCTCCTGAGTTTACTCGCCACTTCGCATTGTTGATTTAAACATGATCGTACAAACTAATGATTCCCGCTGAACGCCTCTTACCTTATACGAGCCGGGCATGCGTGGGGAAACTTCAATTTCCAAAGCAAACATGTGTAGTCCGTAAAAAGGTTTCAGAAATCCTATGAATATTGTACACTTCTCGCCCCAGCGCCGTTCGCCAACGAGGAATTCTTCTTGGCTTCCACATTCGTTATTCCTCTTCCTCCCAGCCAACCGAAACCACGACGCCCGGCTGCTACTCGCGCACACACGTACATTGCACTGCGCATGCGCACGAATGAATTCACAAGTGTCAGTAGTAATGCATGAAAGAGACCGAAGTCCGCAATATAACGTGGTGAGCACTGAGGATCAATCTGCTGTGTTAAGAATCCAACGCCATTAAACAGTTCACACTACTGCGCAATCATGAAAAACAGACTGTGCAGCATATGCATAATGTAGATATTAAAACATCAAAGCTTAAACGAATTCAATATCATTTTGAATATGTAAACAGCACTTTAGGAATGTGTTGTACTGTGCCGAGCTAATATACGTAAGTAAGTACGCCGACACAGCACGGTTAGGATTTCCTTTAAGTAATTTGATTTGGTGTGCTTGCATGACGTCAGACTGCAGTTACGTCTATTTTCTCGGGTTTTAAAAAAAGTACGTCTGCAAAGACATGTGGTCTGATACAATAGAGGCCTGTTAAAATGAAAACGTTTCGTTGTAAAGGAAGTTATTATGTGAAAAACTTAATCGTAAAACAAAAATTAAGATACCACGCACGTTCACAATTTAGTAGGATTCAGACAGTGCAGGTACAAATTTAACAGTGTATAGCACAGCTTTGTGGACACTTTTTTCATTACACACTCGACTGCAGTACCACGATACATTTTCCATAGTAATATGAACAGAGGAAGATAAAGTGTATTTGTAAAGATACACGTGAAGGTGGGTATTTTTGTCATTATAATTGTTTTATTCTATATAAATGTAGATAGAATTAGGCCTTTTTATTTCAGAATTGCGTCATACTCTAGTATGTTCAACATTGCATAATAATGTTATTTTCCATATAGAAACGGTTACATATATGGCTGGATGACCTTCGGTGTCTGGAAAATACAAAGGAAAGTGAAGAAACCTAAAAACCTGAAAAATTTAGACTTTGTTTTCAGTAGTGCGGTACTTGACTACTCTGATGTATTATGTATGTACAAAAAGTCAATTAAAATGAATGTGAACATAATTAACATATTTTAATTGATGACTGTGTGTTATTATTTACAAGATTTATCCAACAGTGCGTTCTCATCAATAAACTTATAATGATCTGTAGTTTGGTATAGAAAATTTTAAGAGAATTTAAAGCCATCATTGTTAAATCTTTTATTTCCCATTTCCAGCCATGCTTTTATGACATTAATGTGCCTGCCTTAAAACTTAGCACACATATGTTTCTATTAGTATTTGCATAAGCAAAAACATTTAAATTAATTTGCATGTCCATGAAAACCTTAATAATCTACAAGTAAAGTCTAACCAAACTCTAACATTGATAACAAAAACTTAATTTTGCGGATGAGTTTCTTAAAAACATTGGTAAGAACTGTAATGAGAGGGGTTAGATAAGGGTTGGGGTGGGAGGGAATAAAAAGATTTTAGAACTACTACATTCTTTCCTGTATGAGAGGCCTTGAGGCCGAAAGTACAAATTAGCCACGTTGCCCTGAAACCTCACGGCACCCCTGGATAGAAGAGCCTCTAAAAGCTTAACCTCAGATGGCTGTCCCAGTTCCCCTGGTCATCATTAATCCTTCCACCTCTGAGATGAAATTGACGAAAATGCATTCTAGACAACATGCCCCCTGTCATGGTCAGGAAGAAACATTTCCATGTTATATAAATTCTCAGTAGGGGGCAGTATAACCAAATGTTGATGTTTTACATTGGGCTTTGACTAGAACATCTTGTGCAGGTCAGTTATTTTATTAAACAGCATCATAGATATTTTCCCTGTACTTGATTCTAATGATACAAATTAGGAAATGTTTGCCTGCATAGGAAAATGCATTATATTTACATTTTGCCAGAAGCTTGTGTTATCCATAGCGATCAGTGCATTTAGCCTTATGCACTTGCTCGACTAATATAAATGAGAACATTCAAAGTCAACATTTAACACATAACACATTCTTATTATTTTTATATTCTAGTATATGACTATAAAAATGATACATATGAGACCTGATTCATCGAGTCACATCCAGTGTGAACCCAACATAAACTCCATTTCCCAGCATTCCCTATGTCCTCCACCCCCCAGTCCAGCCGGTGTATTTGGATACAAAGTCAGCCCTTGGAGCTGACAGCTTGGTCCATGGAATAGCTCGCATTTTACAGGGAGAAAAGAAACGGGGCCAATGAACGATTCGATTTGAGATGGAGGACAGGCTGACCAACTACAACATCTGAGCGGAAGAATACATGTTATCGGCGGAATTAAGTAATGTGTACAACGAATGGGAAGAATATTCCAGCGTTCTGATACGCCCATGCGACGAGGTGTTTGGATGTTGTGATGTACAGTGAACGATCAAGGCAACAAGAAGAAACACACATGAATACAGAAAACCGGATATTTTTAGAGGACGCCTGGAAATACGCATGGATACAATGTCACTAATGTCTGGATTACAAGATTTTTGTTGCAGTTGCTGCAGAATATAAGAGAAACTAGGTGGATATTTATTATTATTATTATTATTACTATTATAAAGATGGTGGAGGCACTTTCTACTGGCTTAAATTTAAACAACAGAAACACATTATGGAGAAGACTTTCGTCGCTTAATCACCATCAACACGTCCAGGATAAAAGTCGCCTTAATGCAAGCCATCCGCACCTCTCTCTTTTCTCATAAAAGCAACATATCTCGAAATTTATATAATACTAAACAGCCAATACCAAGCCGAAGTTTCTCTAGAGTGTCTTGATCTATAAAAGCTGACTATAACAGGTCTGCTGACAAAAATGACAATCATGGAAAATGAAGAGGAAATTATCGGATGACCTGCACATGCGATTCACAGAAACCAGACGAGGTCCAGTGGTCACTGGCTTTGACTTCGACGTGGATTAAAATGCAAACCACCGTAGACCTGTAGTATCGATAGTAACATTTATCTTATGATGAATTCATTTAAATACCCATAGATGCTTTTTCTATTAACGTTACGCCAAATGCTAGAAGTGTAGGAAATATTCAGCGTCTGCTTAGGCGAATGGCACTGCCATCACTGTTGCGATTCACATCTTAAAATGGAAGCGCGCTTTCTTTAAAGGCTATTAACCAACGTAAACGGGCTTAAATCGTTAACGATTTACAAGATTTGCACGTGACAAATAGAAAGGTGAGGACAAATATGAAGGATATGGCGATATTTAGGAGTGTTTTCATCTCTCGAGCAGGTGCATTTCTGTTAGCCAATCACATTTGAGCTGGGGGAAAGATGCCTAGAGATGCCTTAAGCGAGCGCGAACATGTCTTTTAATGCTGTTCATGTTAATTCAACATATATTGCAATGTGTATTCACATTCATTAATATTTAAAGTTTTCCAATGATCCGGTTATGTATCAATTGATTATTTAAGACAACATTCCAATACAAGCTCGTTATAAGTATAACTTGTACTTAATCATAATATGATGTAGGACAAATTATGAGACGATCCATCTAGTCCTATCATAATTCTGTTTTGTTGCAAGTCTTTAGGAAGGAGACTTTTCTCCTAAACGTCATAATCTCAAACACTTTGGATCTGATGTTTCTCTAAGAAAAACTTGTACAATGGAGAACTCTCATTCACTGAGGTCATCAATCATATTGGACTGAACATTTGTCTAGAGGTGCGATGCTCTTTACATGTTAAGACACGCGCAAAGTGCGCTGCGTACAATCAATGAGAACAGTGCGGGGTCAGCCCATCACAAGCATTTCTTGTTGATTTCTTTCCTCATCAAAAAGGCCTATTCGGTAGATGAGCCCTGCATGGATATTGTGCGTGAGTTGACACAGGGCTTCCTCCAGCTATTGAGACCACATCGCTGACCTGTGCACTCAGTGATGGACCAACACACAAGAGGGAGTGGAGCAGGAGCTGGAGGCGGTAGAAGTGACACGCCTCTCCCTTGCACCAGCAGTGGAGGCTCCTGTGGACCCCCACTTCCCCCAAATACAACTACAACACCCTGTCTGACACAGGAAGAGACCAGCAGTAGCTGGAACTCCTCTACTCTTTCATCTTCGATGGGATCCCCAGATTCTCATCTTACCAACCATCACGAAGGGAGTAACCCTTTCTGGATGGCCGTGTTTGATTATGAGGCCACGGCGGATGAGGAGTTGACCCTACGACGGGGTGACCTACTGGAGGTCCTCTCCAAGGACTCCAAAGTGTCTGGAGATGAGGGCTGGTGGACCGGCAAGATCCAGGACAAAGTGGGCATATTTCCCAGTAATTACGTTACCCGACGGGATGCCGGCTACCCCATGCTTCCTCCCGAAGGCCTGGTTGGTGGGGAGTCGCCATTAGAGATTGACTTCTCAGAGCTGTGCTTGGAGGAGGTGATTGGCGCCGGTGGATTTGGAAAAGTGTACAAGGGTGTATGGAAAGATGAGGAGGTGGCTGTTAAAGCGGCCCGTCAGGATCTAGATGAGGACATCAGTGCCACTGCGGAGAATGTCAGGCAGGAGGCCAGACTCTTCTGGATGCTACGACACCGCAACATCATCGCTCTACAAGGTGTTTGCCTACGTGAGCCAAATCTTTGCCTGGTTATGGAGTATGCCCGTGGCGGGGGGCTTAATCGAGCACTTGCTGGGAAAAAGGTTCCCCCTCGGGTGCTGGTGAATTGGGCAGTGCAGATTGCGAATGGAATGGACTATCTGCACAACCAGACATTTGTGCCAATCATCCACAGAGACCTCAAATCCAGCAACAGTGAGTCACGTTTGAATGTGTTTTGTAACCAATGAGGATTCATAGTTTAAAAAATAAAAATTTTGTCCATAATTGACACATTCTCATGCCATCCTATGTAACTTTCTTTCTTCAGCCGGGGAAAATTTGAGTAATTTTTTTAAATATCCAAATTTGATTTTCGACACAGAGATAACTGTAGCCGGCATGCTTCCATCATGCATTTAGTTTTCTCATCTAATGTAACGTGTTGGCTACATACACTCAAAATATGAAAGATTTTTCTTTTCCTCAAGAAACATATAGTCATGTGGATTACCTTTTACGATTGATACATGCACTTTTTTGGAGCCTCAAAACAGAGGCACTTTTAAATGCCATTGGACAGCCCGGAAACTACAAGCTATTTTTCAAAATACTACTCATATACAAAAAAATGACATGATTGTGTGTAAATTATGGATTAAAATACTTTTTTGGTGAATTTCTTTAAAGGGATAGTTTACTCAAAAATAAAATTTCTGTCATCATTTACAGATTGTTCAAAACCAATCTAAATGTATTTTCCCTACTACAGAAGTAAATGTTGATGAGATCTGTTTTATAACTGACAATCTACCAAATATCTTCCTTTGTGTTTAGTAGAACAAAGAAATGTATACAGGTTTTGAACAACCTGAGGGTTAGTGAATTATTTTTGGGTGAATTAATCCTTTAACATACTCTTAAATGCCTCTGGTAGATTTTATATTTGATGTAGAAACTTGAAACATGAATAGAAAAGACAGTTCCAAAAACAGACCTAAAATAGTATCCAACAAATAATTAGGTTTCCTCAAAACTGCAAAGGAAACAGCATGCAAATTTTGCACAGGCTGGATGAACACGGTGACGCAGGTCTCACATATGAAAGAAATGGGGGTCGATGTTATGTTTGAACTTGTATTTTTTGGTCTTTTTTGTCCTCAGCCTCCTCTCATTGCGTTGCTTCCTCTGCTTAAGGAGCGCTGCTCTGCTCTGGAACATGCCTGTCTATTTTTGGTCCTTTGTGCTATTTGCTGCTAAGCGCAGTTAGAGTTTTTGGTTTACTGGGCGGAAGAAGACAGTCGCCGAATGGCTGTGTTAGTGTATGTATGCATATATGGGTGTGTGTTTAGATGGATGGGGAAAACAGCACTGCATAGTACTGACTGTTTACCATGTGCACTATTAGAGCTTGAAAGACACTGCAGCCCAAAAGCTAGAGAGAAGATTTAGCAAAGTCCAAATCCCTGTCCTTGTCAAGTCCCCAAAAACAGTCACCTCAGCGCTGCTGCCCCTCCTCGTAGAGATGGGATGCATGTTTACAGTGCCCCTGTAGACACAGGAGGGGTGAATGCATTAGCTGTCAGAGTTTTGAGTTTCACAGCTCCTCATTATCCAGAGGCTCTGAGCTCAGGTATCCCTTCAAACTGTAGACGTACTTGGAGATTGGCACAGCTGCCGTGGCAACAGAGGCGGATTCCAAGCCCTCCAGCCTCTTCCCAGCTCCCCGCTTTTGCACCCTAGATATCCCCTCCCCCTACACTACAATTCTGTACAGCGATGCATCATATTGCAAGAATGGTAGAATATCTACCTCAGTGCTTTAACAATTGCAATACTTTGTGTGTTGGTGTTAATCACATTGTTAGTGACACACTATTTAAGGGTTCAAAATTATTTGATCATTTATTCACCCTCATGTCATTCCAAACCAGACTTTCTTTCTTTTGCAGAACACAAAAGAAGATGTTTTGAAGAACTTTGATAAGCAAACAACAATGGTCTCCATTGACTTTCACTGTACAGATACAAAGCAACTGAGACATTTCTCAAAATATCTTCTTTTGTTTTCCACCGAATAAAAGAGTCATATACAGGTTGAATCTGAATGATGACAACATTTTTATTTTCGTGTGAAGCTTAGGGAATTTATTTGAGGAGTTACAGCATGCTTATTTGAATATCAAATACTATTAAGGACAAATACGTGGAATTTAAATTGGGACACATGGCTTGTGTTTAAAGGAGCTTTCCTAATGAATCAAAATCCAGAAACAAAGACTTTGGGCACAAAAGAATTAGCACACTAAAATAACTGTAAAATCTGCCCCTCGTGATGCCTAGGGGCTAATTTCAACATACTTGCTTGACTGGTCAATGCGTCTGTATAACTGGGATAATCTGATTACTGTGACCTGCTTTAAAGTGATGTCACTCTGTATTTGTGAGTTGATTGGCTGCACTCATTGGTCAGTCCATATTGTTAAAGAGCTCACACCGGACTTAAATTACTCCTTATCTAAGAGCGGCCCACACGCCGGCAAAAACAAAAAAGAAATGGGGATCAACTGGAAGCGTGAGTCAGCTGAAATGTAATGCTAAACCACTGATCACCTTCCCCTGACACTCCTCAGGCAGGCCTTTACTGGAACACCTGACGGCTAATGGTTAACACGCACTGTTTTGAGCTATCAAATAGCCGTGGCACACGTTCAGTACTTGTTTTTTACTTGTTGATAAAGATAATATCTGTAGACTTAAATTCAAAAGACACTGATGTTAAAGGTAGGCCTATCAGAATGGGTTTGATTGGCCGAATAGAAGTGGTCATTTCAACTAGTTTCAACTGAATAATGTTAAGGTTTTGAATTCAGACTAAATATTGCAGAACAGAACAGATGGCAGAATGCAGATCTGTTTTTTAGTTGCTGAACATATAATTACACAAAAAGTTTCTCTATGTGGACATTTGGGAAACAATGTAAATATGTCACTGCACAGGCTATGTGGGTTGTTTTGGATGTCTTGGCTGTTTTCTAATAGTAACGCAATCCATATCTGTGTACTTACTGTACCATGTACAAACTGACTACAGTTCAGTCATTGGCCATGTGATGCCATGCCATCTTAACATGCAATTAACTTTTAAACTAAGAGTTTTATAACAACATTTTACCAGCAGATGAAGAAAACAAGAATGAGGTATAGAGAGAAGCAGAAAGGCTGGAAATACATCAGCACAGCAACAATGACCCCTTTATCGCACGCCCAAGACAGCGATGGCTCGACAATGACAAGAGTCGCTCGCCTGGCAGGGGGAGGGGAGGATAGATATGAGAAAATGACGGCCTATACCTCTCATGAGAGTTCGTATGGATACAGGGGAGAGGGCTGAGGAATGTATGTGGATAGATGTATCTGTGTGTGCGGTTAAATGCCCTTAAGGGTCTGAACTCAATCAGGGGGAGGATGGGGGTCAATGGTGGGTTATAAGTACCGGGGTCACCAGGGTAAAGGGACAGCATCACAGAACTGAAGCTGTGCTGGAGGAAGACTCATTTGTCATTTGTATTGCAGGCTTCAGTTTAAATGACTTATTGATGTCTTTGTAATTGTCCTTTAGCTTTACTGGTTGAACATGACTCTGAGAACAACAAGGTTATAGGTTTGAATCCCAGGGGTGCACATATTATATGTACTTTAAGTCACATTTGATTAATAAGTGGAAGTTTGGAAGGGGAACCGTGCCCATTGTGGTAAGATATGCCATGTACTCATATATCTACTTAAATGTATTGTAAATAGGTATTGTCACATCGCTTTTACTACCTGTCTCTCACAGAGTCATTATTCAAAAGTTTTGATCTTGGGGCTACAAAAGAGGCCTGACAGTTTCACCACCGCTCACTTGCTCTTACGGCAACACTTCGCATTTATCCATTGCGCAACTGTCACTCAGAATTTTTAGGCGTGCCATTAATAAGTAATATTATGCATTCTTTTCCCACCAATTAGAATGAGTCAGATGCACTAGACTCTAGTAGAGTGTTCTCACTCATGCAGGTCTTGCAGGATAATAAAAGTGGGTCTTTTTTAATGTTTGCTTTTTTGGTTAGAAGACATGACACATTTATTTGGGTATTTATATATTAAACATTAGGGATGTATTGAAAGTGAACCATGACCTCGGCGTCGAAAGTGCAGTTGTTTACCAGCTACTGGAAGAGCTACTCTTTATTTTCAGTAATCCTTCAACTGATGTGTTTCGTCATTACTTGTGTTAACATGAATACAATTTCCAAGCATTACTTGAGAGAAGGAATTTTCTGTTAAAGTGCTTACTCAGCTGTGCCTCCGTGCACCTGTTAAAAGAGCAGAAAAGTCTTAAATTGACTTGTTACCAATGAATTTAGATTATTGACATTGTTACACATTAAATATATTCATCACTACTGCTCATCGATCGGATTTGAAACACCATCCACTTGATGGGAACTCAGGCATCTGCGGAAGAGGTGTGTTTTGAGGCCATGAGTTTCTAATAATCTTTTGTCAATATACACCTAGGCGTGTGAGAGTGAGACGGAGAAAAATCCGAGGTCAGTCTCTCTTAGTTTAAAGGGACAGTTCACGTAAAAATTACAATTCTGGGATCATTAAGTCCACCTCAAGTTGTTCGAAATGTGTATAAATGTCTTTGTTTTGTTCAACACAGAGAAAGATATTTGGAAGAATGTTAGCAATTTTTGGGACATCATTCACTACCATAGTAGAAAAAACTTTTAGATCATTTTTGTTTTGTTGAGCACAATATTAGATATTTTGAAGAATTTGGGAAAGCAAACAGTTCTGGGGGACATTTGACCTGCATTAAAATTTTTCCTACTGTTGTAGTGAACGATGTCCCGGAACTGAAAATTGCTAACATTTTTCCAAATATCTTTCTCTGTCTTCTCAGAAAAAAAGTACAATATTAAGAAAAACTTGAGGGTAAATAATGACAGTATTTTTCTTTTTGGGTGAACTATCCCTTTAAACTGTGACACAGATCAAATGCTTGCCAGATAGCAAATGTGCACACACACACACACCAGTATCTAACACAGAAATCAATAAACAGACAATAAAGAGTATGGCTGGCGGCCTCGGTTAATGAACTGAAACCCATAGGTGACTGAGTATCTATAAAACACTCTATTGGTTAATACATAAGTGGATAGATTTTACCAGGTATGAGAATTTCTCATGTTAAAGAGTAACTTAGATCGAGTCCAATGTTTGGCCCTGAGCTCACATGACTGTGAGAAAGGTGGGTAAAAGCTCAAAGCAAAGAGGACACAATGTGTACACACAAAGTGGTTATCCACACCCAGACTGAGCATACACTGTAATGCACTGCGCACACACATGCACATTTACTATGTACTGCAGCAAAAATCATGGACAGTACCAGACATCCAATTCCACCGAGAACGCTCAAATATGGAGCATTGTTTTGACATAAATGTATGGTAGTTGCTAGGAACCCACACTGAATGTATAGTATTCCCATCTCTATACCCTCGCAAATGCTCGCTAACAATGCATGCGAATGTCACAACACAGACAGCCACTATGCAGTAGCTCTGTACACAGAACGCACTGACATGGCCAAGTATCACAGATCTTGAAGTGAGAGAAGCATTGTTAGAATGCTGAAAGGATGGCAGGCGGGAGCAGAGGAGCAAGGCCTCCCTTGAAGGGATGTCACACTGGAACAGGTTGTGTTAGCGTGTCCTGTAAACACATCATTAGACTGCAACCATATTTTTATTAACCGGTCTCTTGAGGTCAGCTGATTCAGCATTCTAGAGAATGGTAGATGAATTTAGGTCAGTTGTGTGGGGAATATTGTTCATTATAAGAATATCAATACTGGAAAGTATTATTAATTACACAGAATTTTAAATGGCTAAAAATTGTATTTGGTGGTAAGTCAATGCTATTGTCTGTTGACTGCTTTCAATTTAAGTACCAGCTGAGTTAGATTATGCAATTTGGCCTTTTTATTATTTTGAATGGAGAATTGATGAATAAATGGATTGTGAAATAAAGTGAGCCAGAATCGAACACCATATTTGAGCATCACAGCTTTGTAAATTAGTTGGATGAATGTGAATATCGCTGCTGTCCTTCCAAAACCTTGTATCTCCATATTTCACGATTTCTATTTTTGCCATAAATCATTATTGTTAATTACCCATTATGTTAGTCACTAGGTTTTGCAAATATATAATCAATAAAAACTATTAAAAAGGGCTTGTCAACTTTGAAAACACAGTATTTAACCATTAAAAAAGTAGTGTTTTCTGGATATACAAGGTTTTAGAAGGACAGTGATTATATTTTTGTTTATTTATGTATACTGCCCCAAAAAAGTGTTAACACCCCTAAGCCTAAAGTAAAATGTCTAAATGTCATTAAACAACATAAAATATCAAAGAGACAACCTATATAAATAATAATAAAACTCAATGTGCGCCCCAAATCAAATAGTGATGTACTGTTTTACACTATTTGGTTGTAGCCTATAAGTAGTGTTTTTTAACACTTAATATGTCAACATCAATTGCGAACTGAAAACAACCTGAAAAAATGCAAAAACAAAACCTGAAGAATTATTGTATTCATTTATTTCCCCTCTCGCATTCGAAACCTGTATGACTCTTTTTTTTGTGGAACACAAAAGAAGATGTTTTGAGAAATGTCTCGTGGCTGTATGGTTTTGTGTCCATACAATGAAAGTCGACAGGGAATTTCTTTTCCAAGATTCTTCAAAATATCTTCTTTTGTTTTGTGCAGAAGAAAAAAGGGCACACCGGTTTAGAACATTTCCTTTGATGATTTGTCATTTTGGGGTGAACTATTCCTTTTATCTTTAGATACCTAATACAATGGCAATTTTATGTGTGACCTTTTGGGGCCACATTAAGTTATTTGCATGTACTGACTGACTTTATATTAATATAAAGTCCTTTTTAGATTACTTGTTTTTGTCATCTGTATTACAACAGTAAATAATAATATACAATATAGAATAATGTAGGTTAACTATCCTCTAAAAAAATTCCCAAATGCAAGCTTATAAAACACGCAGATAAGAAGAGCAGCTATGTAAGGCAGGTATTTTGGTGACAGTCAGTTGCTGCTTGTGTCATGAGTGTCTCTTTGCATGTGCCTCAGGTGACATTTACCTCAAAGAGGCGTGACAGCAGCACAGCTGACACAGGGAAAACCGGCCTTCTGCAGGTACAATTAACCCTGTGGGACAGGGAAACAGTGCGGTGTGTGCTGGTGTCCTGTTACCAAAACTCATTGAACAGTACAACATCTAATGAAAATATCTCTTAACATTTCTTGAAGTAAACTATTTTTCTGTTAAGATAATAAAATATATTTTCAATTGTTCTATGAATTATGTCATAAAGAAAGCCAATGCTGTACTCACAATGAAAAAATGTAACACCAATATTTGGAAAGCGCATGGAGAGAGAAGGAAGTAATAACTTTAGAGTTCATCAGCAGTTTTCACGTCCCTGCTCCCTATTCAGGCAAATTTTCATGCAGTTCCTGGTTGGTGGTTTGCATTCCAAATGTCCCGAAAAAGACTCAGTGTATGTCCAGAAGTCAAGGCCATCGCTGCGGCACTGGTTGTAATTACACTCATATCTATTGACATTTCAGGCAGTCTAATATTGACATTCGAACAGAGTAAGAGCAGAAATTTGACTCTAATCGTGAATGCGTAACCTCAAGGACTTCTTAAAAGCACATGCAACAAAAGCAGCAGCATCTAATGTCAAAATGACTGTAAGTCACCATGCAGAAGATTGTATGAGTATAAAGCCAAAATAATATCCTTCCTGCAGGGTGACATTGTGCCGTGATGAACAATGTGAAAAATCTGACTTTGGTTTTGCATCTGGATCCAAGTAAAGGTATCGGTGACATGAGGCCTTCGGATGTAAAGTCCCAGCACACGCTATGAGATTGAGGCTTGCGGTTTCTTGTGATGTCTGTCATGTCGGAAAACTACTCCGCTAATCTTCTATACTAGATGTGCCCATTACAAAATCATTATACCAGAGGTTATGATTCTAAAATTTGGTCTCACTCAAATATGCACACATGGCAAACTTTTTTTTTTGACTAGAGTGTCAACATGCAGCATGTAGGAAGGCTTTGCAGTCGCAGAATGGAAATATAACCAAGATACATGAATGTCACAATAGTTGGGAGGCAAAAGCAGCAATTTCATACTCACAATGTCATTGCACACCTAACAGCTGGTCAGTCAGATTTTTCACTGTTTAGTTACAGATTTGTCGTAGATTGAAAGGTCTGTGTAGGAATTTTCGCGGCATCCACCCCTGACACAAGACAACGATGTCATCATGTTTATAATTCTTTGCTGAAAAAGATAACGAATTTATGAAACACACTCTGTAGAGCAGTTGTCCTTTTAGGGCTACTGTAGAAACAACATGAAGGATTGCATGTAATGGGACCCTCGATGTATGTAGATAGATATAGCTCGTTCTAAGGTGGTGAAAACATCATTATGTAAGGTCTTTATACACTATTGAAGACATAGTTATGTATATTATATTGCATTGCTCTAAATAGATCTTCCGAAAAATATATAAAAGTGGGACAAGGTTCAGACCACATACAATATAATTAAGTTATTGTGGTGATTGCAGCTTTATAGAAAGCATAAAACGGTGATAGTCAGAATAGAGACTTCAGTTAGAACTGTGCGACAAATATAGCTTCTCTTTTGTCCTGTTTTCATCATTATGTTTTCCACCTCTTTTATTTTCTCTTTTACCGTCTATTTTTGTTGCCAATGTCTAAAATATCTGCGTCACTCCCTGTGTACTCCCACTTATAAAGCACACAAAGCCAGGAGCACATGAATACAAATTCATACTTATGGAAACACAAACACAGATGATATGCCCCATTTCCTCTTTTCCTTTTCTTTTCTCTTTCACTCATTCCCATCATCCCTCTCTCCTACTCTTTCCTCTGCAGAATGGATGCATGGGAAGGCGACAGCTGGAATATGATTCAGACAGGAATGGAGGAAAATAGGCAGGGAGGGAGAGGGTGAGAGAGAATATCTGTAGGGCATGATGAAGAGGAAATGTAGTCTCCCGGAGACTGCTGAGGATAGGGAGGAGAAGGGGGCCAAACTCACTGATTGGTCCAAACAAGCCCCACCCAGCTTAGTCATGGTTCTACTGATTGGTCAACAGCCATACTTGCCACCAGCACTCTTAGTCAATAACCTTTTCTGTGAAATGCTGCTTTGATGTCTGGGCATGAGCTAAATATTGTCTAGATAAGGACCCTATCAGTCCACAAATACCATCAAATATGAATTTCTGCTACACACCAATGTAGCAAGATACATGTCATGCAATTAAAGACTATTGGGTTAAAAATATGGTCATTTGATTATTTCTTGATAGATGCATGTGATATAATATAATTTTAAGCAATGTCAAAGATTGTGTGATGAGTGCAAGAATGAAACGTTGCCAATTTATCCTGATGGACACTATTGAGTGTGCACTACAAATGGTACTTAAAGGATACCCAAAGGTTATTAATCACATTTCAAACATTTTTTATTGAAGTTCATTTTATTGTTTCCGTCCTCCTGATTGGTTAATCGGTCTTTGTCAGACACTTTGGTTTATTGTGTGAGACGTCACAGAGGCGCCATTTTGGAGGTATCGCTGCAGTGAGCAGTGAACTGAAAGTATACGTAGCGGTACAGTAAATACCAATTAAATCGCCATACTGGAGAAGCAAGCAAACCAAGGACATACGATACTGTAATAGTCTCACCAATAATATCAGGAACTGTAATTTATGTAATTCGTCATTTATCAAAAACAGAGATCCACACCACCTGGCCGCAAAAAGTCGAGTGCTCCAGCATTGCTGCCTCCAAACTCATTTTTGGATATAACAATCTTCTTTACGGTGTCAAAATATACAAATATTTATACTTAATTATATGTACTCTATTTGTCTACCATTGATTTGCACACAATTGTAAGCAATATAGCTTATTTGAGTCTCTAACGTTACCAATAAACCTTACGCTGTTAGTTTAACATGTTCTGTAATTCATTTGGCTGTCAAGTAATTAAATACACATTTATAAGAATTCCATATATACTTTATTATTAAAGCAGCGCTGTGTTGAAAATCAGTTTTAAAATGCATAGCAGAATGTGATATTACATGCTGTCCGTAATCTTTTTTCCCAGTTGGAAACCTAAAAAAATATTTCCTAGTGTTTCGACTGTTTCTATCGTGTGTCTTAGTATTACAACATATTTCACTATAAGAACGTACCATTTTATCTCTAAAATTAAGCGAAATTTAATGAAGAAGATAGAACATCTCATCGTTAATACCTTACAAATGGCGGCGATACCCATAATGCACTTCGATTCTCACATTATGGGATTTCAACTGTTTTAAAGTATGTGATATAGTAAGAGACTATTAAGAGTCATTATAGTTATAATGACTGCACAGGACCCACAAAGGCCAGATTGTAACTGTATTAACAGTTTTTGTTAGTAAATAAATTGTATAATGTTCAAATGCCACATTATTAAATAGTTTAATTACAAAGTGTTTTCATATTACTCTCCTTCAAATGTGTATTATCTAGTATCTTGCAGTGGAAGAGATTTCCGACGCTCTGCTGTGTATCGTGTATAACAGCGCCCTTCAGCCACGACTTAATTTACAACCTCTTGTACCTTATGGTTTTATTATAAATCAGTGACTAATCAAAAAAAATGTATCACCCTCTTGACTTGTAAGAGCAAGGTGAAGACATTGTGAAGGCTGGATTATGTGGTGTTTTCATGTGACCATTGGTTTAATCTTCGGTCAGATCACTAAGGGTCAAGGGTCAAATGGCTCGCTTGTAATGACAACAGTTAAACATGGTTTGTAACGTTTGACAGATGTGTTTGCCCTGACATTGTACCGCATTTTATCATTATCAGCCTTAAGTAGCTCCAGATGGAGACCTAAACAAAGGAAATGCTAAGGAAGTTGTAATCTATGTAGAATGGGATCCACAACTGGGTTAAAGTGTATAATCTGATGAAAGACAACCGTATCAACATTTCCAGTGTCATCGTTATCTTATACATATGTATCGTACATATTGAGACATATCGGTTTAATACACGTGGGCAAATATTAAATAATTATGAATGGAAGTTATGGTTGATGTCCTGCCCTTACGGGTTTGAGGGTATTTGACAGACTTGTGAAACCTGTGCGACTGTCCTCTTAGATATCATCCCAACACATAAACAATCGGTCACACACACACACACCCTGGTTGATGTCATCATTATGAGGAGTTTGCATCGGCTCTGTTGGTTTACAATGAAGTTCACAGAAGCCTTTTTAACATTTTTTTTTAAAAACATTTATTATTATCACTGAAGCAGAAAGACACACACAGCCGCACACATAAATTAAATGAGCAGTGGGAGACTTAAGTAAAGACCCAAAACAACAGTTCATTGGAACAAGCACGCATGTTTGAAGTGTATACATATTTAGCATCAATGACACATCCTCGCTTGTTCAGCATTCAGCATGTTCAGAGAATCTGCTTATTCACTCTCATGAACTTGTTCTGTTTTTACACATTCTCACAATTCTATATATTCTCTCTGTGTCGTTCACACATATAATCATCCTCTCACATGACTCCGGTGGCAGCTGTTCCTCAGGGTGATATGGCCATTAACACAGCTCTGTAACAATGGCTTATTAACATTGGGAGCAACCATCTCCTATTCCTCTAAACCCGCCATACAGCCCAGCCAGAAACACACACACAAATACAAAGCTCAGCAAAGCAGACTAAACTTATTCTTAGCAGTGGCGGATCTAGGATTTTTAAAAGCAGGGGCCACATTAGCGCCAGGTATAGTGCGCAATTCTTTTTCATTTTTCAATTGCTGCAGGCACTACCAGATATCGCAACAAAACACTGGAGATGAGTTAGAATGATACTGGTTTATTAATGATAAACAGAGATGAGTTAAAGTCAGTAAGCACTAACACAACACAAAAGTTTTAAATAGCCTACTTATAAACATTATTTCGGTATGACCAAATACTATAGGGTTTTAAATGTCAGACACTATTTTCCGTCCCTGAACTAGTATAGTCCCTATTCTCCGTTTCTCTACTCCAGGTCTCACAGTATGTGGTTCCAAAACTGTCATTGCGAAAGGACGCTCTGCTGTTGCGGTGCACTACACTTAAAAAAAATTCCAATGACAAAAAGGTCACTTGTTCATTGTTTTACACATTATTGAGCTTGGACACTGGATGCACATGCAAGCACCGCGAGTGCGGATGATGCGCGCATTCTTATACTGGCCGCGTTCATGAAGTCGCGGCTCTCTGTCATCCGCAAATATAAATTACAAGAGTGAGCAATGGGAGATGGTGAGAAAGTGGCAAGCATTTTAAATATGAATGGCCCCTAAACAATAGACTACACACTTTCTGCAAGCATTTCTTAATTTTCTTCCAAAAAGTGGTGGGGACGTGTCCTACCCGCCAAAAACTCCTGTGCCAAAATTAAATACTATCTAATACTACAGCAAAAACTATTGACCTAACAAATGTAGAAGTTCAAACGTATTTAAAGATCCGATCGACCAAAATGCATATCAGATGTAGGCTACAGAGGCCCTGACAGGACAGTGGCACTTCCGGGGCAAATAAGGTTTCAACTGGGACCCCTCTGCCCCAACCCCTAGATCCGCCAGTGATTCTTAGTATAGAAACAATTCTGTATTAAAGAAATTTAAACACATTCTTACACACAACACACACAAATTCTTAACCAGTAACAATTTCTTAATATCTAACCTTTACCTTAAAATAAGGATATATTTACCTGTAAAGCAATATTACAAGCAAGATCAGGGATATATTTTTTATATTTTCATGAGACTGACAATCTCTCATTATCTCTTAGCTTTTTAATGGCATGAATACTTGAATGTTGAGAGCTGGAGAAATGTTGCTGAGGCGACACACGGTGCAAACACACGTGATCATACACAGAGGTGTTTTGTAAGCAGTGGACAGAGGGAAAGAGAGAAAGGATCCACCTGTTCAACCTGAGCTTGTGATCTGTTAGTTAAACAGAAACCCTGCTCCCTTCCCTCTCTCTCTCTCTCTCTCTCTCACTCTCTCTCCTTCCTCTCTCTCTGTCCCGTTTGCATATGTGTGGCGATAAAGCAATTGCAGACTGAGCTCCACCCTTCTCCACCCCACACAAACCAGTCCAGCTGACTATTGACTCTCCAAACATTTCCATAGCTGCCCACATAGGGAAACACAGCAGGAAACACAGGGAGGAACAGCAAAACAGGGCATCACAAACTACCATCACTAAGGTGACCCGGCCTAGTTGTCACAAAGCTGTAAGGACAACTGGGGCATGTTGTCACGAGATGGTTGTCAGATGTTTAATGTTATTTTATACTGCCCTTCAAAGCTTAAAGGGCTGTTGGGTAAACAGACAAACAAAACAAAACCACATATACTAGCATACATTTATATAAGGATCAACAACTTGTACATTATGAAGCTTAAAAAGTTGAATTGTTTTCTCAGGATGTGGAACAGGTCTCAGGTGTAAGTCAATATTTTTTTAACTGTGGACTGAGCAGAATGTCTATGGTTGAACTCCTTCGAATCATTATGTCATCTAGCGATCCCATGTATTGTGACGATAAACCTTGTTCTTGATCTAACAGGTTAAATGTGTATTGTTGATTGTGGTATTGTGTATATGCATTCTGGTAGTTCAACACAAGGCTGAATTCATGGAGAACAATGAAAGGATCGTTCTCTGCGCTAATGCCACTTCTGTGAAATATTGACATTGTACTCTACATGCACTCAACATCATGTGATGTAGGGCCACTTGTGATACTGGCGTGCACTTTGAGGACACTTGGTGTGTATACAGTAAATGATTGGGCTCTACTTAGGGTGCACTTTACCTCTGTTACCTGTTAAGAGTTGAGAGCATGTGTTAAGGTATAGCTCATTGGTTGCTAGATCTTATTTCTCTCCGGGGCTCTGTGATGCCTGGACACATGCTTCTGACGGATAAATATTTGATAGAGTATAGAGCTTCAGCTCCCTCCAAAAATGAAGAAGCATCCTGCTTAGTGTACAGAGATTATATTAAAGCAGTTAACATGATTAAATACATGATTCTTCAGTGCATATTATTGCAAAATATTTTTTTTTGTCATTTTTCAATTAACGGATAGTTCAGCCAAAAATGAATATTTTGTCATCTCCCTCGTGTCATTCAAAACCTTTATGTGACTGTTTCTTCAGTGGAACAAAAAAGAAGATATTTTGAGAAATGTCTCTGTGGTTTTGTGACCATACAATGGAAGTCAGTGTTGTTGGGGCAAATTTGGGGTGAACTGTCAGTTTAAAGTGTAGTTATATCTGTATCTATTTGCACTCTAGTGTTATCTTGAGCAAAAATCACGGAAATTGTTTTCTACCTGTGCACTAAGCTGCTGTGAGCCAAGTCATGTTATGAACATCCTATCTGGTTTGACTCCTAATGAGGACCACTGAGACTCCTTTTTGGATGATACATGCAAAACTGAAAACTATTATGTAAATCCACAATTAATATTTCATAAATATCTTATTTTACAAAATCCTCGTTGGTTTGATAAGAAATCTGTTCCAAAATTCACAGCATTCATCTTCATTGCTTCGCACAGACTTTGGCATCTAATCTCTTTGTTTCTCATCATATTCCTCCCTCAGTTCTGATTCTGGAGCCCATTGAGAGAGACGATTTGACAGGGAAGACTCTGAAGATCACTGACTTTGGGCTTGCACGAGAATGGCATTGCACCACAAAGATGAGCGCTGCCGGCACGTACGCCTGGATGGCACCAGAGGTCATCAAACTGTCCCTGTTCTCCAAAAGTAGTGATGTGTGGAGGTGAGCTTCTGTGTTTAAATAAGTTCTTTGCTCCTGGAAAGTGACACACTACTAAAAAATTATTATTATTTAAAAATAATATGTACATAATAAATAAAAAGTGATTTATCATGATTTTTTTCAACACAGTTTTGTCATTGTGGTATAATTTATATCTGATGAATCCACCCCTAAACACACTAACAAACAAAGCAACCTGATGAAACAAAACAAACACACTAAGGCTTGTGTTTCAGTTTTGGAGTGTTACTCTGGGAGCTGCTGACTGGTGAGGTCCCATACCGTGAAATCGATGCTTTGGCTGTGGCCTACGGTGTTGCCATGAACAAGCTGACCCTCCCCATCCCGTCCACCTGCCCTGAACCCTTTGTACAACTGCTCGGAGGTACAAATAAAGTTTGTTTTCAATAACATGACATTAGCAAGTTAACTTCAGCATTCTTCTTCTTACCAATCGCTTTATCTTCACAAACCCTTTACATATCTGTCTTCTCGTTTCTCTGCAGAGTGTTGGTTTCCTGACCCACATGGTCGTCCATGTTTTGGGAGTATTTTGAAGAGACTCCAGGCCATTGAACAGTCATCCATGTTCCAGATGCCCCTGGAGTCTTTTCATTCCCTGCAGGAGGACTGGAGACTGGAGATCCAGCAGATGTTCGATGAGCTACGAGCGAAGGAGAAGGTAAACAGTCAAAGTCATGCTTGTTCACATATTGAGGATTTTAGAGAAAAACAGAGGTAAACTTTCCATTGAAGTATTGAAGTTAGAAGTACACTATTGTTGAAGTTCCAGTGTTTCATTTTTTGAAGGATCTATTGACAGAAATGTAATGTAATAAACATAACAATATATGTCTTCAGAGGTGTATGAAGACAATTTGCAACGGTTGCAATTCGGAATTCAACCTCACCGATAGATGCCGATACAATTTATGAACTGGACTTTTAATCTGTTCTTGTTTTTTTAATTTTTTATTTAGTAAAATTATAATACAACAAAATAATGTAAATTAATATTATTATAAATTTAATTAAATGTGAATAGTTATATTATTAGACACAAGCCAAACACAAACCGGAAGTTAACTGGGGGTCAGGCGCGCACGATTCAGATTAATCGGTCTATGATACGTCTGCAGATACAAGCACTGTAATAATTGATTATAAAAAGAGTCTAGTATGTGAAAATTGAGTCAATTAGGTTTAAATCAAGTACTCTAGATAAAAATATCATACACAATAACCTGCTGCTTTAGTGGTGTAAATTACCTTGTGTTCATTAGGAGTTACGTTCTTGGGAGGAGGCGTTGGCACGGGCAGCTGAGGAGCAGAAGGAGCAGGAGGAGCATCTGAAGCGGCGCGAGCAGGAACTAGCCGAGCGGGAGATTGACATCGTGGAAAGAGAGCTCAACATCATCATCCATCAAATGTACCAAGAAAAGCCACATGTCAAAAAGCGCAAGGGCCACTTCAAAAAGAGCCGGCTCAAACTGGCCCGGGACAGCAACTGCATCAGTCTGCCCTCTGGTGGGTGGAGTGTGAATTTGTACATGTTTTGATATTTGCAAGAGGTTTTTCCTTCTTTCTTTAACTTGAAATTTTTTTAACAGGCCATGGTAATCTAGGGTTTTTACAGGTGTATTTTATAGTGCTTATGACGGGGACATTTACATTCAAAAGTGTCAAACAATAGTTTAGCTTTTGAACAGGATTGAACTTAATGTTAAACCGTGGAGTACTAATGCACAACAAGTCAATCAATGTTATGAATGTCACGCAGATATGATAAACTGACTAAAGGGTTTGAAGCATGATATAATAATACATATATTTTCCTTATATCATGAAGGTTTCGAGCATAAGATCACAGTTCAAGCTTCTCCTAGCGTGGACAAGAGGAAGGGTCAGGGCAGTGAAAGCACCACTCCTCCGGCCAGCCCGGGAGTCATTCCTCGTCTACGAGCGATACGCTGTAAGTAACAAAGAGTCTAGTGCATTGATCTGGGGTTATATAAGAGATTAAGTAAAACATGAGTAGATTGCTGAACAGTTTATTAGATATGCATGCTTGCATTGCCTTGTGCCAAGAATCAATTCCTGGACACTTAAAAGAGTGTATTGTTTCTGTTAAGTGCCTTGAGTCTCTACTTTATGCTAGTGTATTTCTTTTTAATCATCTCTACTCTACATAGTTCTGTAACTTTATGATATATATATATACTCATTTAAATAAAAACAATCATTTTCGGACATATTTGTCATCACTGACGTTTAGTGACACCGAGTGATGGGAGGAAGACATGGGGCCGTACTGCAGTGTGTAAGAAAGAAGACCTTGCAGGAACCAAGAAGAAGGGCCGAACATGGGGACCAAGCTCCACACATCAGCGCGAGAGGCTAGGTGGAGAAGACAGGTAAACCATACACTGAAAAAAAATTGTTTTAAATGATACTTCATTACTTAACTTCATTTTAGTTTCTAAGATTTTACAAAATACGACTAGATTTTTTAAGCCAGTTTTATATCATTGACTTGACATATGACTTGCAAAGCCAGGGGTCTTATAATACATTATATTATCTTTTTCTAATCTTAATTTAAGTTCCTTATCACTGGAATAGCATTCATTTTCATACATTTTTACTTTTACTTTTTATTTTCATGCTAATCAGGCATTGACAAAGCATATTATATATATGTTCATATGTTAATATGTTCTGTAGAGTAACATGTAATTGTTTGAACTAATGTTTTTGAACATTGAGGAGGATGTTTTTAACTGTCGGAGCCCTTTTGAGCCTTCACATGAAAACGAATGTTGGAACTTAAATGGCGGTAACTCACACCAAATTCTTTGGAATACAGACTTAGGGTTGGTCTCGTTTGAAAAAAGAAAAGTAGCTGATTATTGCAAAAAAACTAAAATCACACACACACAAAAATTAAAGGTATGTTGCTAGGTTTATTGTTAAAAATAAATAAAACATGTTTATGTTTTTTTTTGATTAAAAAATATATAAAAAAATACGGGTCGCAAAAGGATAACAAAAATCTAAGCACGCTCTTTAAAAAAAAGAATCAATGACTCTCCCTGCATGAATATTGAAAAAAAACACCAAAGAAATCTGTATTCTAGAGTCTTAGATCTTTCCAATGATATATAGTTTGTCATGATTCAATTAGAAATTACATGCACAATATTGACGCAAACTTAGGTGTCCCGTTTACGGAACGGGTGGCAGTAAACAGGCCAGGTTAAAGTATGTTGACAGTAATAGTCTTTTTGAGGAAATATGTCCTGATATGACATTATTTAGCTTCTATTAGGTTCATTTCTATTAGCTGACAATAACAAATGAAAAGGCCCTTTCACAGCGTAATGTTCATTTTGTAAACTGTTGCACATTTTTAGCACTTTTTTGCTCATTTGGTTACAGACTAAAGTCTCTTGGGGAGGGGAAGGTGTGGTCCTCCAGTGCTCCAAATCTAGGGAAGTCCCCAAAACATGCTCCCATGACAGCGGGATTCTCAAGCTTAAATGAAATGGGTGAGTCAGACTAAAGTTCTCAGGTCTGATGACCACCATGTCAGCACAACTAACTAACAAATCTTTTACTGAAATCAGAATGTATTTGTTTTATCCTTGTATGTAGAGGAGCACAGTGAGTTAGAAGATACTTCCCCAGCTGGACTGCCGCCTGAGTTGAGCAGTAATGGAGCCATGGAGGAGATAGGCTTAGGGTCGGCAATGGGCTCGCAAGATTCACTTCGACGATTTAGTCAAAGAAAGAAAAGTGACTTGCTGATGTTGAGATGTGCTTCTATACTGGCTGCTGTGGGCCTTGGTTCTGACATCTTCCAATTGGGCCGACAACAGGTAACCAACCTGAGAGAGTCCATTCAATCTCCTTGTTCTGAAGATTTCATACAGTATTTAAAGGGATAGTTCACCCAAAAATAAACATTTAGTCATCATTTATTCATTTTCATGTCGTTCAAGACCTGCATGACTTTCATTCTTCTGTGGAACACAAAGGCAGATATTTTGAGAAATATCTCAGTGTTTTTGTGTACATGCAATGGAAGTCAATGGGGCCAATGTTGTGCGTTTACCCACATTCTTCAAAAGATCTTCTGTTGTGTTCTGCAGAAGAAAATCATACAGGTTTAGAATGAGATGAAAGTGAGTAAATGATGACAGAATTTCCCTTTTTGGGTGAACTTTCCTTTTAAACTCATTCATTTTCATCTGGAATCTGTCATCTGTACAATTTTTCTCATTCGAATGCAGTAATGTAGTGAAACCATCTAATATCATCATTCCATGCAGATGAATCAAGATGAGCAAGACCAACGAGAGGAACAGAGGAAAAAGAAGGAGGGCCTGTTCCAGCGCACGGGCCGATTCAGACGTAGCACTTCTCCGCCCAGCCGCACACTGCCGCTCTCCCTCTCCCAAAACCGCCATCACGACTCTACCCTGCCCACCATGGACCCGTCTCCCTCAGTAACGCTCCTTTCTCTTTCTTCCCTCTACGACTGCAACTCCACCAAATCCCTGTTGCCCTCCGACCCTGATGATTTCACTCCGACCCCGAGCAGCACCCTCTCGGTGGTCTCTCCCGCTCCATCATTAAACCCTCTGCTGGATCTGAAGGCGGAGAGCTTTAAACGAGAGCCCAACCAGTCTCTTACACCCACACATGTCTCTGCAACAATGGCACTGAATCGCGGGCACCGCAGGACGCCCTCTGACAGTGCCATCCGTCCACGAGCGCAGACAGTCGTGGGGCATCGCCGCACACCCTCTGACGGGAGCATGCCCTTTCCTCCTACACCTGCACTTACCATCACACCCCAGACAGGTAACAAAACATTTTCAGTATTTGGAGAACAAATGTTTAGGAAACAACAACTGAAATCCTAACAAAATATTTTAACCATTGTACTTGAACGATACATTATAAGAAAACAAATTTAAAATTATTATTTTGCATACAGAAAATGAAACACATTTTCATCTTTTTTTAATCTTTTCATTAAAGCAATCTTTTATTTCTATCTTTTTATTTCCAGGTGAAATGTGACCCATCCTTATCCTATTGCCAAAGCGTATGCTTTGACATAGTTTTTAAAAAGAGTGAATTTTCTTTCATTTAAAGATTTTTTAGACAGTGGTTTTAAAGATTTAAATGCAAAAATGAATCTAAACAAACATTTGCATGTTTCCCCCAGGTTCTCGTGAAACTCTGGACATTCCACGCCTTCCCGACCCATCTATCATCCACCCCCCTGCCCATCGACGTAAACCCCCTCCTCCTCTCCCAGTGCCTGATCCGGAGAGCCACACCGGCACGCTCGAGCGTCCAAAAACTCTCGAGTTCGCCCCCCGACCTCGGCCGACCCCAGCTCGAGCACGTCCCGACCCCTGGAAGCTGTCATCTCTGTCACGGACCCTCAGTTCATCTCCAGGTAGCAGCTGCGACAGTCCGCTGGGCTCGGGCGACAGCGGAGTGAGCACCGGGGCCGGCCTTGCCCATCAAAGCCTTCTTGACATGGACATGGAAGGCCAAAGTAAGGACGGCACAGTTCCCCTGTGTGGAAAAAACGAAGAACCCACTCTGTGCGATCAACATTTCTGATAAAAATACAAAGACCCCACATTTTAGACTGATGCACGACCAGCATATTGTGGTGGTCTTAAGAATCATTCCCCACTGTTTGTCCGACGATTCAACCAGACCACATTTTGTTGCCGGCAGCTCTCACAGAATATCTGTCCTCTGCAGTGGCTAGACAGACGCCTTCTGAAAAGGTCGGGATCGAGTTAGGAGATAAATGACCTTGATTTGTTTATCTCAGGCTGTCTGCAGTGACTCATTGTCTCCGAGCTTAATGGCTGAGTTCGGTTGGTTAAGTGCCAGCCTATGGTGATGTGCTTTAGTGAGAAGTTTTATTACCAATGGAGCACGGGCAGTCAAACTACACCCCTATTTCTCTGTTGGTCTGTGACCTTCCTTGTTTGTTCATATCTCCGTTTACACTGGGCATGTCTCTGTTGTCTGCTCCTTGTCACAGTCTCTGCAGGTAAAACCTGTTTTTGGCCTGAAAGAAAAATTACATTGTTCAGCATTATTCCCTCCAGTGTGTACATTGTAATGCTTTCTTTATGTATAATCGGGAGACTTGGGTATGCAATTTATTGCAATGGCATAGGATTATCTTTGCAAGTTGCATTGTAATATATTAACGAAGTACAGAAATAGGTGTACTATAAGATTTTTTTTCCTTTTAAAAAAACAAAAACATCTTAAGGACTCTCTGCAAGACCTAATCAGAATGTGAGAGAGTCCAAATGTGAAGCGAATTAAATGAAAATTCAGTCTTCATTTACTCACTCTCGTGTCACACTGATGTGAATAAATGTAGATTTTATTCTGCTGCTTTCAGGCTTAAAACCCCCAGTCCCCATTTATTGTGATTGCCTGGAATTGCAGTTCATAACTTGAGGGTGGGTAAATAAAGACAGAATTACAGGTGAACTGTTTCTTTAAATGTGATGTGATTGGCTGTGCTCAGAGCAGAGTCTTTCTCTCTGTTTATGATGGTATTCATTGTGCGTGTGTTTGAGTGCATGTCAACCTGACAGACAACCGGTTGAGCAAGCCGCTGCTCTGCTCATTTCTTCCTCTTCTAAAGAGTTAAAACCACATTCAGCATCTCTTCTCAACACAATAACAGCTCCTGTGAGGAGCTTAATGAGAAAGGACCAAAATGAATTTCTTTAACAACTTGCAATAAAAAGCAGACGAGTACTTCCTGTTTTTATGATCGTGTACCAAACAGTCAGAGTGACACTTCCTCACCGTCCTAAGTAGTAGTAACATCTGATGTATTTCCTCAACCAATTCATTTTAAAGAGTAATGAGAATACACAGGATTTTACCACGAACCACCTCAGAGAGCATTATGAAGCGACATGTGGACAGAGATGTAATGACATCATACTGGTGTTACATTTGTGCAGGAGATGCAGGATCTTCTTTCGGTGGACTGTACCGTGCTGAGATACACACACTGGAGGGTTCTTAAATTCTTTGTGCTGAACCGATAAACCTGGTAGTAGAAAGTATTTTTTTGAGTTTTTGACTGTCCACAAGTATGACTGTATATGCGTGTGAGCGTGATTGTGTGTCTGTGTTGGTTATCATTTGTATGGGGTAAATCTCTGTGCAGGGGTTGAACAAACCCACCCCTTATTTCCTGTGTGAGGAACACTAAGAGTATTTATTAAAATAATTGTTACAACTAAAGTAGTGATGTGTTTATTTTGAAACACGGTTTCTTTTAGAAAAACATGGTTTATATTTTTTAGTTTTCGGAAATATAGAAAACCCTGTCACAATATTGATAACAGCTTTATTAAAACAATGATTTGAAATGTTCCATTACTGACGACATCACTGAAGTGTTGTTGTGGTAAATTATTAGGCTATATTTTTTAAAAAGTGTATTATAGTCAGTGTTGGGTGTAACTAGTTACTAGGTAATTAGTTACTGTAATTTAATTACTTTTCCCTTGAAAAAGTAAAGTAAGGGATTACTCATATGTTTTCTGTAATTTAATTACAGTTACTTTTGATGTAATTAAACTAAATACTTTGTGAAATATATGCGTGTGCAATAGTGTAATTGACATCAAAATTCAAAGTCTTACTTTAAAATCTGTGCTTTAATGTATAATTCTCACATTTGTAGTACTTTGGTCAGTTAATAATATTATTTATTTGAATTAATTAAATAAGCCGTTTCATGTCTATCCTTGAATCACTTAACTAATCAAGGTTGATGTAGGATATAGAAAGTAATTAGTAATGAGTAACTAAATACTTTTTGGACAGAGTAATTTGGACAGTAATCTAATTACACTATTGAATATGTAATGACTAACTAGTAATTAATTACTTTTTCAGAGTAACTTACCCAACACTGATTATAGTAAGCATTTAAATACATTTAAATAACTTAAAGTAGGCCTAAAATCTACAGTTTTACAGAATGGTAGTTACTGGCCAAAAACCTATCGATGCAAATCTATTATTTTTACTTAAAATTTATGGATATGTGAAGATATGTCAGCGTAATCTTTAAGAGCTATAGACAAAAACAGTGAACTTAGAGTGGTGTATTTTAAAAGCGGCCACTAGATGTCGACAAAGTCACGTACCGTTCTAGATATGACGCAATTCGTTGATGGTACATAATTTATGTTGTGTTCACAAAACAAGAAGGACCTTAAAATTGTTGTAGGCCATAAAACGATTGTGATAAACTTTCGAAAAACTCATAAATTATAGAAAATATAAAAAATAGACCAGTGGACAATAGCATGATATATACTGTATGACGCGCAGCAGCCGCTCCAGGGAGCGCGCACACAAACGCGCGCTCACGTCTGTTTACAACAGCGAATGTTCCCTGACTGAGGACAATGGGAAGACTCCACAATGAGGCATCCCTGAGAGAGACGTGAAGAGAGAGAGATAAAAACATAAAAAAGGATATTGATGCGTAAACCCACTTTGGATCTGAGCATTAAACCCTTACCATATAGTATGAAAGATTCTAATATATATAACAATACATTCAATGTGAGTATCATGGTTAAATTGTGGTTCCTTTATTAAAACCATAAGTTGTGACGAATAAACTGTATAAGGCTCTACTAACCACTGCTCATAATACTACACATGTACATATACACAAACAGTAACATAGTTTTGCTCTTGTCTGCGGAAGCAACAGCCACTATGAGCTTCCAGACGCCAGCCAGTTACTTAGCAACCACACTTCACTTCCATGGCAATGCTATAAAAAGCAACAACAGAGAAAAAGTGGGATGATGGTGGACATGACAGCAGCGTATGAAGTACTGTGTCAAAAATATTTACAGCACATGAAAGGCTATGTTTTGACATTTATTGTTTATTTTTATGTAATAAAGCATAATAATGCTGTTGCATTATATGAAGACACATTAACGCTATAAATCTACATGTTGGCTAACTATAGACATTTACAATAAATGTACATGTTAATGTAAATAACTCTAACTCTATATGTGAAAAAAAACCTTGTTGTTCATTCTCTCCTTTGCTTGCTCTAGCTTTAATACTCATAGCATGGCCTTGTAAACTAATGGTACTGTTTTATTGTGTTGTCAAAATGTTTATGGTCTCCTACTTGTAAGTCGCTTTCCTTCAAAGCGTCTGCCAAATGAATAAATGTAGATGTAAACTAATTTGATTGAAAATGAGATGAAATAGGCTTAGTAGACATAATTGTTGCTCATTGATCATTAATAATTTGTCATAGCTAGTTTACCTAAATAAGGTTTTAGAGCTTTAATGTGTAGAATCTGTAGATCTCTTTCACTAGGATTTTATTTCCCTTTTGACTTTTCTCATGTAATTTTGTGTGTTTCTTTAATATTCACAGCCCTGGATGCCATAATGGAAAGCAGTCAGTGGTGACAGACCCAGCTGGCTCGAGAATTCAAACAAGTGCATAAAATCTGTGGATGCTTAACCTGCTGGTGCTAGTCACTGTGACTAGGTGACAAGAACACACAAGCACGCACGCTCATGGACACTTGCCAGAGACTTTTATTGATTTTATAATGACCCATGTTATTTTCTATCTCCAAGCTCTAACCACACCCTTTAACCTAAACCTCACAGAAACCTTTTTGCATTTGAACATTTTCAAATAAGCATAATGTAGCCTACTATGCTGTTTATTAATCATTTTACTATCCTTGTCAAGACATTTGGTGGCCACACCTGTACACACGAATCATTTCTCTTCTTTTTTGCACTGGTAATATTTTAGCATTAAAACACAAACATATACTCTTACAGGTTCTCTTTATTTGTAGACTACCAATCAATAGTGCACTCTTGGACTTGCAGGTACATTTAACCAGCTTGCATATCTTCCGATGTCAGGTCGAAGTAAGAACTTCTCAATTAGGCAATAAATGATTGGATTAATGCACTAACATTGCACCTGGTCCAAGTCTCTCTCTCTCCAGAATTTGCAAGTAAAATATAAACAAACCAGTGGATTTTCTGTCTCTTCTGGGTCACAAGGATGCCCTCGCCCCTTTTTCCTCTCAAAGGAGTCAATATTGTCACTCAATGAGCCACCCCAAGATGGCCTTTCCTTCTGGAGGTCAAAAGGCATCAACTGAATCCTCGGTCTTCAGACAAAAAACAAAGGCAAGACATCACAGATAAGCCGAGGTACAAGAGGAAAACCAAACATATACACAGGTACAAAGCCGCCCCTCACAAGTCAAACATATTTTTCATAAATATCTTTTATTTATCCGTCTCGTTATCTCTCTGACATATCCATACAAATAATTTCATAAAGTAAAGCTTTCGACAACCATTTTAAACCACACGAGTCTACGTTGACATTCAACAAACACATACCTCAATTGACATCCATGAAAAGTAAAGTACAGTTAGTTTATTTGCTTGTCCATTAACCAGTTTGTGCTTTTGTTGTTGTCTATTGACTACAGTCAGATTTGATGTTTCTGCATCTGTGCAGAGAGAGATCCAGCACATGGGGACATGTGGACCACAGCTGAAAGAGGCATAGGTGATGACCGAGATATACAGAAAAGCACTGCTCTGTTACGGACAAAAATGATCTTTTCCATTTACAGAAATAAAAATAACAGATTTGTTGGGTGTAGAGAGAAATGACTCGAAACTGAAGAGACGAGACAGAGCTGAAGATCTTGTCTGAACATTACAGAAAGTGAGAATGTGATTTCTCCTTTCAGTCAGTTTAAAGGTGCACTTCTATGGTTTTGTTTTACGTTTTGCTCACAATTCTTCATTCAAGTGCTCTTGGATTTTATACCGACACCTAAATGCATGGATTCATGTATTAATGATAACTTGTGAATATAATATTTGTACTTGTGTTATTCTTTTTCATATTGTTAATTAATTTGCTATACTTCTTTAATCTTTGGTGGTCACCAGCATCATGTAGGAATTTGGGGTACAAATGCGATACTCTATCATTGTGGTGGCTATTACATATTTGTATACGTCATTGAATTCTAGAAGTACTATTAAACATTTTTGACCCTGGATCCCAAAACCAGTCTTAAGTAGAAGGGGAACATTTTTAGGAAAAAACTAAAAATACATTGTACGGGTCAAAATTATCGTTTTTTTCTTTTATGTCAAAAATTATTAGGATATTAAGTAAAGATCACGTTCCATGAAGACATTTTGTAAATTTCTTCCATAAATATATAAGAACTTTATTTTTGTGAGTAGATGGGCTGCCACAGAATCCGCAGACTCCAGAGTTTTATCTCAGCCAGATATTAACCTATTCTAACAACTCATACATCAATAGAAAGCTTATTTATTCCGCGTTCAGATTATGTAACATCTCAATTTCGAAAAATTTACCCATAAGACTGGTTTTGTTGTCCAGGGTCACATTTGTGTAAAATTTACCAACTGCACCTTTAAGAAACCAACGATATAACAGGATTTGTTATTTTCTCCAGTGTCACAGGAATGGCCATTACCTTTTATGGCTTACATTTGCCTTCCAGCTTTGAATTCTAGATCTCTTAAGCGTTTCTTCTCATTTGAATCCACGGCACATCATCCCCAGAGTTCCAATGACACTATTAAATCTATTTTATATTAGGTCAGATGGATAATTTCATCTGCCTGTCCTCATCTCTTCAAAGCCATTCATCTAAACCAGACTCACTGTCAAATGCATCTGCACATTTTAATGAATCCATGGAGATGCCCCTTGGTGAAGAAAACGTCCACAAATGTTTGATCCATTTTATCCACCACATTGCTAAGAATATAGATTTAGAAGTTTATAAAGTATACCATTAAAAGAAGGACAAGCATTAATGCTATCTTAAAACATTAGTGGTTGTCATTACAACCTTTTTCAAAGCGTTTTATTTGTGCCACAATTTCGTAACACTGATGATTTGGGGTAGATATGTAAATTCTGATTTGCTTGTGTCAGACCTTTACCAAGTGCTGCTGATAGCGTTGATCCCATTGCTTAAAAAACACATCAGGGAGTTTTCAATATGGCTCTATAAGTTATTAACATAACAGCAGGCTGCTTTATCATCATGACATCATCAGGTTGAGGGGGAGGGGTTTATGAGACAGTTCAATGTTACAACATATGCCAGGAGAAATGGACGACATGGTTCACGAAACTTCCGATAACATTAGTACAGAGGATTTTGTTCCCTTAAGAAAGAGAAAGATAACAACTTGCTTAAACTACTACCATTGAACATTGATCAGCAAACTGAGAAAAACAAAATCAATACTGAGGACGAATTACAAACACTTGAATTAGCCCTTGAATTGAAACGGTTTACAAATTGATTCGAGATATGCCCAAATTCAAGAGAGAGAAAAAGAAGGAAGCGGAAAATAACAGGCATTGCAGGCGAATGTGAATAAAGATCTTTTTCCGATACATTGACCTCTCACTTTCTCATGTGTATCGAGAGAAGTGTCTCTTCAAAGTGAGTTCAGCGATCACGATCCTAATCGTTGACCTTTATCTAATGTCTGCTATTTAAATGTCTGCATTTCAGCAGCAATGTTCGATACATGTGCTTTCACTCTTTTCTCAACCAAACAGATTCAAAACTAACAGGGCCCCACATCTCATTTCAACCGCCCCACATTATTTTTCATTCTATAAAATACATTATGCACATTTTGATATCCGTACTTGATCATTTAACTGCTATATCAGACTCCCATGGTTTATATAATTATTATACAGCATTTCCGCCCTTTCATTTTCTTGCGTGTTGTTCATTCGTCAGTCAGAT
Organism: Triplophysa tibetana; assembly: GCA_008369825.1. Taxonomy (NCBI): domain Eukaryota; kingdom Metazoa; phylum Chordata; class Actinopteri; order Cypriniformes; family Nemacheilidae; genus Triplophysa; species Triplophysa tibetana. Next base: position 12,930,375 of record CM017903.1, on the reverse strand, counting down.
TCGCCATACCTTGGAAATGAAAAGCACCGGGGAAGTTTGATTTAAAGGGACAGAGATACCTCAAAGCGAGAAAAGACAGCTGTGGGATCTGTGCTGTAACTGTGCCCGTTTTGAGTCTGCTATCTGAGAGGGACACAGCACACATGTATCCTGGTTGTCAAAAGGATGAGAGGCATTGTGGGAAAGGGAAGCGACTCAGAAAGAGAGCTTTTCTATAAGGATGAGGGCGTGGCATAAGGGGGCGGATTAGGGGGCGGTCGGAGTTAACCCAAAGACTCTTTCCCGCTGTCGCGCACCTGCTGACCGGTCTTGCTCATCTTCATCTCCGTCAGTTGGATGTATCGCAGTACGTTTGTGTCTGGAAGGAGAAAAATGATGCAAAGAAAATAGGATTAAACATATTTTATTTAATTCAGTTGAATTACAAGTCACCAGTCTTGAGGGTCAATTTTTGTAAGAATAGGACAATATCTGGCTGAGATACAACCGATTAAATTACAGGAATCTGAGAGTGCAAAAAAAATCTTAAAATCTTAAAATTGCCTTTGAGGTTGTGATTCAGGGGCACTGTGGCAGGCCATCCACTCACAAACATAAAGTTTAATATATTTAAGGTAGGAAATGTACAAAATATCTTCATTGAACATGATTTTTACTTAATATCCTAATGGTATTTGGCTTAGAAGAAAAATTTATCATTTTGACCCATACAATGTATTTTTGTCTTTTACTGAAAAAGTTCCCGTGTTCCTTAAGACTGGTATTGTGATCCAGGGTCACAAATGTCCATCCAAAACCTTGGACGTCCTAGTTCGCTGTTCTCCAGGAAACATAAAAAACTGTACGTTTTTTTTATCAAAGTTGACATCCACTTTTTAATAGTTTTAATTGGTAAGATATTGGCAAACCCAGTGACTAACATCAACGCCGACAAATAATTATGATCTAGAGAGATCCAAGGTTTCAGAAGGACAGCAGCGATATGATATAGAAGCATATAAAAAGCACCTGTGGGTTCACGGCACTTAGCATCGCGTAGGTAACGCAGGGCACACTCGTAGTCTCCCAGGTGGTAGAAGGCAATCCCAGCACGGTACATGGCCTTGAAGTGATCCTGGTGGTGTCCCAGTACCTTCAAACAGTATTCCTTAACTCGCTCATAATTCACCAGTTCCGACTGCAGCAAGCAAGCTATAAAGAGAGACAGGGGGGAATTAGTTCAATGAAAAGGACAAAACAATAAACCAGGTATATTAGAGGGATCAAAGAACAGCTCGGTAGAAGGGAATAAAAATGGCCAGGAAAATAGCATTACAACACGCTCTAGAAAACCCTGGGCAGGGAGATAAAGCAGTTTTCTCATAGTCATCAGTTATATAAAAGGTCTGAGGGCAGCAGTTTTCAATTGCTATTGGTCTCAGTTAGGCTCCAGAAAACCACATTAGCACAAAGTAAAGGTCTTATTGCATTTTTTAGCAACTGTAGGCTCAGGGAAATAATAAAGTATTTGTTTTGTCGTCTAGTCTAAGCTGTTGCTTACTGTATTGAGTGCATCCGAATATGTTTACTATGGTGCTAGAATTAAACTACCTCAAAACAAAGCAAAACAATAATGAATAAATATTACATAAGGAAAGTTCTCATGTGGAGCGATTACGCGTAAATCTGATGGCAAAACAGATATAAATTACATTCAAGGTACAATGTACAAATTGTGGGATTGACACACATTGTGTTGTCGTCTGGGGAACCGCATATGCTTCCGGTTAGTATAAAACCACTAAGTATTTCATTTGAGACGACATTATCCTTTTCAATTATGTACAATAGATAGTTGAGCGCATAGTACGTGTTAAGTGCATAGTGTATAGCATGTCATTTGGGACACAACTATAGAAAATAAAGCTGCAATTTTTCAAGCTAAAATACACAAATACTGTTATTGACCAAGAATATTCTCAAGCAGTTCCAATCAACATTCCAACAACAGTAAATCTATAATAATATATGTGACCCTAGATCACAAAACCAGTCTTAAAAGCGGGATTTTCGATTTCTCGTAGCCGTTGTTGATGTTCAAATCACCAGAACAGACACACACCTACCCCATCTTTCGATTTCGTCAGCGCTCGGCTCGACTAATGTCCATCCTGTGCACTGTGCACCTTACTGCTGATTGGCTCCAAGGTTGTTTTGGTACTCGGCCCGACTTTGTCTAAACAAGTGTAATTCAGAAATCGGACACCCCGCCTTTAAGTAGAACGGGAACATTTTTAGTAAAAGACAAAAATACGCTGGATGGGTCAAATTGATCGATTTTTCTTTTATGCCAAAAATCATTCGAATATTAAGTAAAGATCATGTTCCATAAAGATATTTTGTAAATTTCCAACCTTGTATATATAAAAACTTTATTTTTGCGAGTGAATGGCCTGCTCTGATTAACAACTTTAAAGGCAATTTTCTCCCCAAATTTTTTTTTTGCTCCATCAGATTCCAGAGTTTTAATCTGTTGTATTTCCGTCAGATATTGTCTTATCCTAACAACTAATAAATCAACGCTTAATTATTTAGCTTTCAGGTGATGTAAAAATCAAAATTTCGAAAAATTGACCCATAAGACTGGTTTTGTTGTCCAGGGTCACATATATTAATTTAAATTGTATATAATTTATAATTTATAATTTGGGTCAGATTTCATAGAAAATGTTAATTTTAAAACATTTAAAATTAAATTAAAGTAATACGTCACAAGAAGCCATGGTTTACAATGATTCTAGAACAACCTCTTCACCTAAAATCACTGTAAACGATGGCTTCTTGTGACTTTTAGTACATGGTAGGGTAATACATAGTAGGGGTTTCATCAAATAAAACAGTAAACAAAATGTAATGATATTAATTAAATTAAAATTGCTTCGCCAAACAATGTAGTTCCTCAGAAACAGAAACAACAAACTAACCACAACGACTAGTGTTATAACAATACGTAAAGTAACCTGCACTTTTATGTTTCAAACAAAGATGGCGATAGACAGAATTGCCGCTTTAAATCACAATGACTGACAGCTCTGGTTTACCTGACAACAGCATGCAAATTGTCCACTCTCATTGCCAGTGCTTTATTGAATGACTTAAACATCGACGGTCGTTGGTTTAAAAAGCAGTAGCTAATTAAATGCATTGGCCCTGAAAGATCATCACAGCAAATGATATACTCCTGTGCCTGCTGGACAGCTGGTGTGTGTTGTCAAGCACTCGTCCAATCAGGGTTATTTATTCCAAGAGCAGATGACATGGCTGGACGATGATGGCAAGGGCTGGGAAACCTAATTTCATCCTTCACTATGATCTCACTGGTTGTGGTGTGCGTGGTTTATAGGCGGTTAGGACACCTCCTGCAGTTTACACAGATTGCTTTCATATCAAAACTGGAAGATAAACGGTTATGATTGAGAATGAAGATTTTGTTGACTTGAATATTAGTCACTAGCAAATTTGTTGATTGAATCAAAGGTCAGATTTTCTGGCCTCGGTGGAAGCACACAAAATGTTCTTTGGAACAATCTCAAGTCATACTGGGATTACATGGATCATCGGGTTTTGAAAAAACGAACAGTTCATGCCATGTATGCTGTCATTTAAAGAAATAGTTTACCTACATTTTTTTAATTTTCTCATAATTTACTCCCTTCTTCAGTCAAACACAAATACGTATTTTTATAATAATATTTGTCGCTTTATGTACACTGAAGCAAGAAGAAAATATTCCTCTGGAATGGCATGAGGTTGAGTAGAATTTTCAATTTTGGTTGAACCATTCCTTAAAGGGTTTGCAAAAGGGGTGCATACAATTTCAAATCCTCTGATAATTTCGTAATTTAAAACGATGGATGTAATACGGAAATTAAACAAGTGATTCCTTTTTCGAAAGTCTCGGATCATTTATGTCAAGATGGCCATCAAAATCAATACCGGTTTACTGTGTCAGCTCAGCATCAACCTGACTGACTAGCAGATGTATGACCCCTGCCAAGGTAAATGTGGATCTGTGCAGCTGAGAGCCTGCTGACCACCGAATACACTGAGCACGACTGCTGCTTTATCCTGACAATCTCCCTCTGTCCTTTCAATCCTCTAACCTTCACTCAGCCTGCTGCTGGCACCTCTGTGTCCAGTCACGAGTAACAGCAGGGAGTCAGCAGACACAGAGCACAGAACGATGAGAATGTATATATATTCATCAGAGAAAACAGTTGTTGCAAACAAGCATTCTTCCTTATTGTAAAAACAGGGCAGTAATACTGGAAGCGCATGACGGGATCAATATTTTGCAAACTATCACATCAGGCATCAAAGACAACCACCTTTGGATTCTCTGAACAAAACCAAAGCCCGTAGGTTTGATGGTGCTGGCTGGATAGATGATGATGTAAGAGAACACAGATCGCTGACGAAATAAAAACTCTTACACTAAACCTGACTTGTACTGACTGCTCATACAGCAGTTACTTCATTCACATACAGCCAGAGCAGGAAAAGATGAGAAAAACATGATGTGCCCATCCTAATGAAGGTTATGAAGAGAGAAGGAACTAACTAGAGCAACGGTGAGATTAATTATCATTATATGACAAATGAAAAGTTAATACAGAAACATCTTAACCTACAATTGTTCATTATAGCTAAAATTTCATTCCGAGCAGTTTTGCTTGTCAAGGTTTCCCTGCTCTCCCACTCAATCTAGTTCCTCCTTTTCAGTTGTTTTGGCCTCTGGTTCTTCTATTTTTTACTCTACTCTGCTTTTTCAAAATAAATTGCTCTCAAGATAACACGGTCTGAAATTTCATGACACAAAACTGCCTCTCGTACATAAATGGGAGAGAGAGTGAGAAAGTTCTACTCCTGTTTCAAAAGAACATGCTGTACAGCAATATTTAGTGTTATGTTGTATTGAGTTTCCCTCTCTCTGTCCAGAGGAGAACAGTTTTCCCTGAGGAGTATGCTCAAACTGTGAATGTGAATTTTTTATTTGGTCCATATTACCATATAACCTGGGGTGAATTCGGGTAATCTGGGACAATTTTTGCAATTTTGATTTCTACGATTTATTTCGATATCTATCTTGCATAACTAGACTTTTCTGAAATCCCTAAAATGTTTTCTAACCGCACCAGAAGAAAAAATTTCGATATTATACACAAAAATTCTGCCTAAATTTGATAATCTGGGACAGGTCTCTTTGTAATCTGGGAAATGTATTAGGCGCAAAAGAGTCTATTCAGCTTACTTGATCCATGCCAATCACAATATCACCAACTTTTAAAATGTACTATGAAAAAAATTACAAGTAAAGAAATCTCTAAAAGAAAATGAAGAGCTCTTTTCCAAAACACTATAAATCCATTTTAATAGTTTTAATGAAAATTACATTTTTTTACCTAGACCCATACATTTTGTTAATGTTCAATTTATCCTGTTAAAATGGTCTGTTGGCTCAGTCTGAACATGTTAAACAGTGATTGTTAAATGAAACAACAATATTGTCGATTATAAATTCCAAATTTATTTTAACTTTTTTCAAAAAGCTACAATCCATACTTTTTTAAAAAATAAGATTGGTTTATTTCTTTTTAAAAACAAACAAACAAGAGAACATGAAACATATGACATCAGGGACTCATACTATAAATGAATACAAATCAAATTAATTAAAATGCATGAAATAAATAACAGCTAAATTAAATTAATAGTAACAAACTGAATAGTAAAATCAAATAAATATTTTCAATTTCATGTTTCAATATTTTTAACCACATACAATGAATAATTTAGAAATAACACATACAAAAACCACTAACGAGCTAATTCTGATTGGTCGAGAGGACATATCGCATTTAAGCTAAAAACAGGTTCGGGATTTATAGCATTTTGGAAATAAACTGCATCTAGCAGTGCATTTTAAACAAGGAAGTATAGCGATTTGGCATGAAACATTGATGGAGCAGTGAATATGTTTAGTACACAGCAAAATGGCATGACAAACTCATTTTTTTTAAATTTGGTGTTTAATGCGTTTTGGAGCTCTTCAAATGTATATTCTAATATGTCTATCTTTAGGCAGGATTAAATTAATTTAAATTAATTTTAAACTCTATTAAAATTGTTTTACATTTGTTAAACATTGTATTAACATTTTAAAAAATCTACTAAAATTTAAGCAACAGCAAGCAACAATTTGATAGAAGATTATTCATTTAGTTATTCAAGTTCTCCATTAAAATTGGGGCTACTTGGGAAACAAACACTTTGTAGATGATAGAGAGACCTATCATCATCTGTCTAATGTTTTAACCTCCAGTAGTCTACAATAACACCCATTTCTCATTATTGCATACATTAGCTATTGTCATTAGATATATAAATTCCCTAAATGCATATTTCCCCCATTTGAAGACTGTACCAGATTACCCAAAGCATGCTATCCCACATTCTCAGTCATATTTGATAATGTTGGACAGCAAAAATAATGTTTGAAAGAATTGTATTTAAGGCTTTAATACATATTTTGTTGCTAGAATAGATCACAACCATAATTTGACAAAAATAAGGAAGATTGTCTTATTTTTGACAGATTTATGTCCTCGACATTAATTCAGTCAGATGCCACTGACCTTTGTCATGCGATTCCCATAGGAGATTCTTGATTGACAAGTGCCATGCCCCTTTCTGTGCAATCACCACATGTGATTTCAGTCACATGACATCTATTAAAATGCCTATCAACTAAAATTTGATGAAACAGGAATTTAATTTTGAATTGGTCAATTAATTTTCGCCGGCTGTATTTTGGACATTTTACCACCTGGGTAAAAAAATGCTAAATAAAATACCTTCTGGCATCCCATCCAATATAATAAATTAAATGAAAATTAAATAAAGTCAGATTTCGAAATGGCTCTGAATGACCACTGCATAATAATGCACAAAAAAATCTGCACAAAAAACATTTTATCCCCTCCATTCCATGCATCATAACGGCGATCTCTGACTTCTGCCATACTCATATATGTTGGGCCGGTCTGTCTCATTAGGCTAGCACCAAAATGTCCTGCTTTAACCCGGTCTTCTTAAGGCAGCTTGAAGAGAAAAAACTGCCTTTCAGCACATCGAGTGTCCTGTGACTGTCCATCTTCATTCTGGGCAACTGGAACCCTGGCAAGCTCTCAGTGTATTCGGTTTCAGGCAATAATGGCCTAATGGGTCCTAACTCTCGATATCCTGATCTTTTTCTTTCCAGAACACACCTACAGGCACACATACACACATACAAGAAGTCTACAGGCTAATTTATCACACAAATGGATAAGGCATGGCCGTATGGATACTGTGGACTGCACTTAAGTGTCTGTTGAGTGGCTATATCTGTTTAATAATGACGGCATCACATATTAATGGACCCGATGCACTTTATGCTACATCAAAGTTATGTGAGAACATAACTGCAAAGAGTAAAGCAGAGCCTGAAAGCCAGAGCTGTTCATCGGAGAGCGGCAGACTGTAACAGTCCATCTTAACATAATTCAGCATCCGGCATATGGGTGTTTGATAAATATGTCACGCATGATGAAGCAAAAAGCAACACAAATCTGCTCTGCTGTATATCAATGTAAATTCAGTTCTCTTTAACAGTTCATTAGTTTTCTATGGAGGTTGGTTTGGGGGTTGGTTGTTCACCTAACAATTCTGTCATTTCAATATTTTTTATTTCCAACAATCTGATTCTTTTCTTTAAAAGTGCAGTGTTTTAAAATTTGCAGCATCTAGCGGTGACGTTATGAATTGCAACCAATGGCTCAGTGCCCCCTCCCCCCACCCTTTCAAAGCACTACGGCGGCTGACAAAAAACTAAGATATTGCCACATTTTCGCATCTTTGCCAAAGGAGCTAATGCGCTCTGTAGAGAAGTTTGTCCATTTAGGGCTTCTGTAGAAACAACATGGCGAATTGCATGTAAGGGGTCTGTGAGATAGAAAAAGCTCCTTCTAAGGTAATAAAAACATAAATAATACTTCATTATGTAAGGTCTATATACACCACTGAAGACATAGTTATGTATTTTATATTGTATTTCGTTCAAAAAATATACACACTGTACTGTACCTTTAAATGGATCGACATTAACATTAGAATTGACAGGTCCTATTTGCATATTCAAATCTGTCACTTGCATTCAATTACATGACATGCAACAATAGCGTTTGAAGCATTTGAATATAATAAATACAGAGAAAAAGGATGTCTTACGATCTCTCCATGAAATGTAGGTGAATTTAAGATTAAGTTGATTTGGAAATAATACGTGCCAGTTTTTCTACAATATGAACAGGTGCAGGAACAGCCATTGAATATTTGACTGAGTCTTTGTGTGCGCGTGCAGAAGAGAGAGATAGGCATGCAATAGGTGGGAGTGGTTAGCAAATGTTCAGGATTCCCTTCATATTTGCATTTCAGGCATTTGAGCAAACACCAGAGACAAAAACTAAACAACCAGCCATTTAGAAAAAGGTACAAGTGTACTACAAATAAAAATGACTCGGTCAGAAAAAAGTACAAAACGGTACTTTTTATGGTACAATAGCCATCACTGAGATGGTACTAAAGGGTTACTAGTTCCCATAGGAACAAAATTATACCCTCACCGTACATTTTTCTGACTGTACCGAAAAACACCATAGTGTCAGTTTTGGACATGTATATTTTTAGAAGCGTAGACGATAAAAATATCAGAGTATCACCATCAGATAGCATCACGGCACCAAGGTGCCACCACATCACGTGGTTCTAAGATAGGTAGATGCAAAGGTTGGATGAGAAACAATATCGGGGTCGAGAATAGCAAAGAGGTGCGCCAGAGAGGCAGTGAGAACTCGAGGGCAATCGATTTCAAATGCCCTCCAACCAGAACATCCATCTCTCTCTCTCTCTCTCTCTCTCTCTCTCTCTCTCAGGGTACTGGACTTTTGACAGGTGCGGGGATGACAGCATTAGGTATGAGAGAGGAGCTCATTTAAAGCATTGGTTTGTAGTGTTTATACGGCTGTCACTACGTTGGTAAATAGTTGATGAAGGTACTCACCAGTCTGGATGACATTTGCCCTCCCACTGTGTCCTTATCCTTACTCTTAAGACTAAACCACTCCTTGCATCTCTCCTCCATCTATAGAACTGATTAAAACCTTCTTTACTCAGTAGCAAAAGTTCTAGTTTACATTGTAGCTTATTCTGGTCATGAACTAGCAATTAATGCCACGTCTACAGATAGTCCACACCTCCATTTTGGTGGGTAAGTAGAGACCCCCCATATGATTGTAAAAGTGCTTTGGGTGTACAGCAATACACAATTATTCGCTATATAAATGCCTCATTCGTTTGCAGTCCTTTTCCAAAAGCTGCTCATGCACACTGAAACGTCCTGAAAACACTTACATCCATGTACTGCATATGAGTAAAACGTAAGATGCTTTAACATGTGACATGTTCTGTCTGGAGTTCACTTTTTGGCTCTTTGAAATGTAACGCAATGTAGAGTAAAGGCATAGAGTCCAATACTGAGAGTAATATATTTGTGAAGACAGTGAATTCGAGAGGGAAAGTATGATTGACATGTAAACCAATGACAGATTCTTTACTTTTATGTGTTGTTTATGTGTGGGTTTAATTAAAATGATTAATATTTTCTGAGGTTGTACAACAATAAGGGCAAACATAAGCGAGAGATCATCATCCCAGACTATGTGATTTTATGGCAGACCAATGAAAAAACCTTGTGTGTTCTTACTTCCAAAAGTTGAACACAAAACTTTCAACCCAGCATTGGGTCACAGAGGGACCAAACCGCTGAGCTTAATTTACCCAGTATTTTCTTTATATTTGACCCAACAATGCGAACAACCCAGCATTTTGGGTTAAAACATCCCAGCACAGGTTCATTTACTGTATATCCAAACAGTTCGGTTTATGTTTTTTTGTGCATTTTTGACCCAAAGTTGGGTTGGAAAGCACCCAGCATTTTTTATAGTAGTAAACCAATCCGATGAGAGCTTACCACTGATACAAAAATCAGTTCTGTGAGCGATATGCACCAGGCAGTCAGTTAATGAACGGCGGGCAATTCATAGGTGTGCCGTCAGAGAGTCAAAAGAATTCAAGTGATAGTTCACCCATTAGTTCAAATTTGGTCATGATTTAGTCACCCTCTTGTCATTTCAAACCTGTATGACTTTCTTTCTTCCACAGAACACAAAATAAATATTTTTTAAGAATGTTGTTATCCGAATAAAAAGGCACCCATTCACTTGCTTTGGTTTTGTGTCCATACTATAGAAATTGATGGGTGCAGGCACTCTTCGGTTACCAACTTTCTTCAAAATATCTTCTTTTGTGTTCTGCAGATTTGAAATGCAGGTTTGAAATGACAAGAGGATGTGTAAATGATGACAGAATTTCCATTTTTGGGTGAACTATTCCTTAAAAACCCAACCCATCACCTTCTCAATCTCACCGTCTCCAATCCAGTCTGCACATGAAACCAGATCTGACATTACACACAATATATCTGCAATGACAAAGACAAGTTTAGCATGTATTTGCTTAATTGTTTTTTATTCACAGAATAATGTCCAATGTCATATTGAAAGCAATAGTATAGACGGTTTCATCACAACAACATAAACAAACGGTACTGCGAATGCGCACTTTCTTGACCCCACCTTTACTTCCGGTACACATACACAAAAAAAAAACACAACCCAGAAGAACGTTACTTGGCTAAACTGGTCTCTCCGATATCTTGAATAAGACTCCGATACCAAACTCAACTGCTAGATGTCAATGTACCATACAGCTTTTTTAAATGCGACCAAACTGAAGAACTAAATTAATATAAATTAAATATAAATACTTACATTACTAGACACTAGCCAAACACAAACTTCTGACCCAAGTTAACTGAAAATGAAACGGTCAATAAACCATCACAGTTTTAAATAAGGTAACCGCTCAACCCTGAGCAAACAAATCTGAATATTAACCCCGACAGCAAAGAATGACAGAGTGCTTTAAAAACAACAGCAGCGGGCCTCAAAATAGTTTTATGGCAGAGATGCTTGAGTTGATTTTCAGTCTTATTTAAGATGGCTGAGGGGCCATGAGCTCACATGTATAATTCATACATTAGTTATGGCTAAGTGCGAGTTTCTCACCATTGCACTGAAGCCTGTTGATAATGGTCCTGTCAGTCAGTGCGCTGTGGCTTGAAGGACGCTAAAAGGAAGGCCGCTGTAAATCATAAAGCCCAGCCCAACCCTAAGCAGTCTGAGCTTCTCTTACCACACATTTCTCCTCGCTCCCCCTCCCATCATCGGCTTCTCATCTTTTTGCTCTCTATTTCTGATTAGGAGTAAATGATCCATTCATATTGAATGAATCTCATTTCCTCTCCAAATTTGGCAACTGCGCCTTGTCGCACATCTTCATTCATCTTAGCACGGAAAATTCCGTCTTCCTCTGCACTCCTTTTGTTTTTATCATATTCCTATTCACCATATCAATGTAATAAGCTTTTCCAACAGCTTACCAGTGGTGTGAGTGGGTTTTTTCAGCAAACCTGAAAGTGCAAAATCAACCAAAGACAGCCAGAAAGCAATTTTTTGTGTTGTTTGCCCCCCAAATGGCTTTCTGGCTGTCTTTGGTTGATTTTGCACTTTCGGGTTTGCTGTCTTTCTCTTGGAGAATGGCTTTAAAAGAGCTGAAACCACTTACAGCACCTATATAACAGAATGAAGTGACACTGATAAATAAGGTGGGAGATTGTAAAGACACAGACACTTGACTCATTACTGTCCTCTGAAGGCAGGGGTCCACCAATCATCACCTTCACCCTTCTTTTGTCTTTCTGCTTCTCACAATCTGGGATCAGAGATCGACAGTTTTGATTATGACATCACAAACATGTACGCTGGAAGAGCCTAAAACAGTAATGACATTGCAGTTTTTACTGATCTGAAAATATTAATGCAAATCTTAGGTTTTCCTTTTATATGTTTGATGTATTGCCTTTAGCTAGTATAGTTCATCAACAGGGTTGTAAAGTGTAATTGATACCAATGCCAGTAGGAATTCTGAATTTCAGATACCAATTTGGATACCACAACTTAAGTTAACTCATTACTGAACATGCTTTATTTAAAATGTACCACAGATAAAAGTCTAGAAAATAACTGGTAGCTCTGACAACATTTATAGTAAACTCTTGCTGAAAATTAGACCACAATACTGTTGCTCTACATCCTGCGTTTTTACATCATAAGTCCAACTGAGTGATACAAACGGTGAAGCGGTCTCCATAGTGATACTAATATAATACTGTACGGCTCTCAGCCAATCAGATTCGAGATCCAGAAAGAACTGTTATATAAAGGGGTGCACTTAAATAATGTGTGGGTTATTTTAGACCCAGTGATGGGTCAAAGAGGATGAACTCAATCTTACCGTTGGGTTTTAAATTTACCTGTGCTGGGTTGTTTTAACCTATTGTTGGATCAAATATAAACCATTATCTGGGTTAATTTAATTTAATTTAACAGCTGGGTGTGTTCGACTCAGTGCTGGGCTGAAAATAACCAGGCCTTTTTTTTTGTTTATAATCAATAAACTGTGATCTCTGCATTGAGAATGTCAGTTCCACTGTAATAATAAATACTGTCAGTCTAATGCTACAGCAATTGTACACACGTGGGTAGTTTTTGAAGTGGATGTTGCAATGGTGTTTCGTGCATTCTGACTTTTTTACAATGTTAAACATGCTGGCTTCTCATCTGTTTCGTAACAACTTTTCTTAGTCCCTTAGTGGACAATTCCCTCCCGGAAAGGCACAACCACGCGTCAACCAGCCAGAGCGAGACACACTTTCACTTGTGGGCAGGAGAGAGAGAGCACTACGTTTGCGAAGTTTAGCTGTGTTTGTTTGTTCACTGCATTTGGGTGATGAATGTTGTGTAAATATTGGATATAACGCTGAGTTTTGAGATCGTTTTAAACTGATAGATGAAGCGGTAAGCAAGAAACTGAACCCTATATATGTGTTTTGTTGGCAATGGGTTTGCACGTTCTTTAGTTCCGCACCCTAATCCTGCCCATTCATTCCATGGATTGTGCAATGTTGTTCCTACCCTACACAAGCAAAAACACACAGTGATCAATGCCCATGGAAAGCAGCACCGCATCACCTCTATTTGCATGCATTATCCACAGTAGCCTAAGCCTACAACATGCACTGCAGAGATCAGGAGTAAAAAAATTGCCAGATTACTCGTAAACAGCACAACACACTTCAGCCCATAAGCAAACCATAGAACACGTTTTAAGAGGAAAGAATAAAATATTTATGAGGGATCTCTCCAGCAACCTCCTTTCATGCCCCCAAACACCATGCGTACATGCTGACTGTGATCAAAACATCACTTTATGGACACTTGATAGCATGCCTACGATTTAAAATGTGCAGAGCTAGATTTTTTTATATTCCTGCGTTGAACTTTGATGCTGAGGCTACAGGATGATGAGCAGACTGCGGCCCGCTGGATTCCCAGATGAAGCCCTTAAGCAACGCACTCAGCACCAGAGGTTTTAGTAAGCCATTATAATTGTATGGAGACTCCACCAATGTACTGTAACTCCACTTAGAGACAGGCATTAACAGAGACTTGATGAATATGCATAACAACAAAAAGCGCTAAATGATATCGATCCTTTAAGGGCTAACTTAATGCCACTTTCTACGATTTTTGTATTACTGTATTACTGTTATTGTATAGACATAAACTGTAAAATATTTGCTGACTTAAGTTTTAAATCCTTTAAACTTTTTTACATTTTTAAACGTAATGACATTACTTCAACTGATCAAAAAAAGCAATAAAATACGCAGTTTGTCTGTCTAGGAAAATTGTAGAAACATGGCAGCGCAACATGCCACATCCCATGTATGAGGAAAGGGATCCGTGGTGTATGTAGATAGAAATAACTCCTTTTAAGGTTAAAAAAAAATAACACTTCATTATGTGAGGTCTTTATACACCTCCGAAAACATAGTTATGTATATTATATTACATATCTCTTAATAGATCCTCCTAAATATTACACACAGCAGCTTTAAAGATACTTTGTCTAAGAGTATACAGTTTTGCTTCTCAAGTAGGCCTAAATGTGTCTAGTCTATTTTATTAAACAAGTTATCTATTGATATTATAAAACAAAGTGTTATATATTACAATGGCCAGAAAATAGCCTTTTCCCCTCCCAATTATTCCCCTCAAACATGTCTATTGGGAATGACACGAGAAGAGGTTTATGTGGCACAACAGTGGCACAATTGATGCATCAATTCCAGCTGTCTACAAATATTATATGACAGATTTAGGAACTTGTGGCCGAAACAAAGGAACGCTTTGTGCTGCCGACTCGTGCTGTTGATGTTAATCGAGGAGGGCCACCGACTGTTCCTGATCGACTCCCTGTCCTAAAAATGGCCGACGGTGCATTGGGGGAGGGGCCACCTTTAGCAACCGCTCACAGATCACGCTCCGAGGACAAATACAAACAGACAGAAACAGCTTTTCTGTGTGTGTGGGTGACTAAAACCTTCACTACAGACCTTCATGAACAACTTTGCTTACAGATAACACTGGAAAATAGTAGAGATAATTCCAGCAAGCCTAAACAGGCAAAAGCTAACATACGCCATTTGGAATATCGCAAACTGTATATGTCATATGGTATACTTTTGTTTCAACTTGACAACGTATACTCGCTGTATACTTTCAGATAGGAAAAGCAGCACATGCTTCAAAGTTTCTTATGTTTTCTGATCAAAGTCCTACGGGTTAGGACTTTCATGTTCAGGCCATGTTTTGTCGTCAGACTGTCATCTTCTGCATCTCTCCACTTAACTGTTTACAATAGAGCCAGCAGAGTTTCAGCTCAGGGAGAATGTGAGGAGGTCCTCTGAGGCATTAGCTTAAGGGAGGACTAGCGTTGTGTTGACACACAGAGGTGCGCCCCGTCTTGCAAACACCCAATCAACACATGACTCAGCATAATAAGGCACTGACATGGCCAGGGCACTTATGGGAGAGCTTTCAAGATTTATAATAGGATTAAACAGTAACATACCTTTTCTTACCAATGCATTTAATCTTTAACTGCAGCAGTAACTTCAAGACTTTATATAACCCAAAGGATTTCCAAAGGCTTTCTAAACCCAAATCTACCCTGCTATAGTATGCATTACATATCTAAAACACAATATATCTCATTTCATTTTTTATTTGCTGCTGTAGTTTTTCTCCAAAGCATGTATTTGCGCAACCAACAAGAGTTATGTATTGCAATTAAAGCAGTTCTTACATGGGTTGGCGATTTTTTTTCTTCTCACAATGAAATATGAGCCCAAACTGCTGCAATCGAGTCGAGGGACCAAAACAACATGCTCAGGTTCTATAGTCCTAGAAAATGTTATCCACCTACTCTAACACACGCACACATTCTGCCAAGCCTCCGTCATCTTGTACTTTATGATCTTTCGTATTTTCTCTTCCACCCCCCAGGCCGCAACAGAGAACTACAACATAATACAGTGGGCTGTACAGTAAGTAATGCCTGTGCCCGGAGGAACCCTATGGCGATACAATGCCATCTGTGGACCTGGCACCAGCTGCCTCTGTTGCCCAACCACCATGATAATTAACGCAGACACGCATTGCTTGTGTTCCACACCTTCATCTTCATCTTGCGTTCATCACTGCTGTACGTTTTCAAGCAAAAAAAGAGACAGAAAAAGATTTTGGCAGGTGAAAGAAGACGTTTAATATTTCTTTCTTTTTAAGCGTTTGGCTCTTGGGACAGAGATAAGACCCCTTCCTTGAGTTGACGTACGTAATGCAAACCCTATCTGGGCTCTCCAGAGTCAGCCAGACGCAGATTGCGAGAGAGAGTGAGACAGGAGAGAAGTAAATCCTGTTTAAAAAGGCTGCTTCTATTTGAACATCAGAGTTGAGAAGTTCATTTACAGCCGATGTAAGTTGTAATGAGAGAACAAATGGGCAGTCAAAGGTGTATAGAGGTACATTATTTCAAAAACCTTTATGTGATTTATAGCTCCAGTGTATATTTTTTGGAGGATCTATTGACTGAAATGCGATTTAATATACTATATCTTCAGAGGTGTATTAAGACCTTACATAATGAAGCGTTATGTTTTTATTACCTTAGAATGAGCTATTTCTATCTGGACATTCATGGCGAGATCTTAGTCCCGTGTCAGCCTCCGTAGTGCTTCGAAAGGGAGGGGTGGAGTGAGCTGTTGGTTGCAATTCGGAACCTCACCACTAGATGCCACAATATTTCATACATTGGCCCTTTAAAAATACCTAGATAACTAGTCCTAAAAGAGACGAATCCAAAGATTTTCAACCTGATCTCATTTCAAATTTGTATGCTTTTTTCTTTCAAGATACACAAAGGTACTTCAGCTTACACAGCTCCTTTCACTTCAATGAAAGTCAATGGTTCTCAGGGGTTGTCAAGATACTTTTCCAACACTTTTAAAGCAATAGGATAGCTTTGTATGAGCCTAAAACCAAACAAATTTGTGTACTCTTTATCAATCTTCTCAACTCTCAGGTTCTTTTATATTCAAATATAAATCGTTTTCGACTTTATCCAAAGGGTTTGATATGGCATGAGTAAACAATGACAGTGTTGCTTTAACACGGAAAAAAATCCCATCCACAGATCTCTGTTGTAGACACATTAGCTTGATACTGCAATAGCAGAAGAGCTGTGTGCTGGTAATCGTAAATCAAAAGCTCATCCAAACAGTTCCTTTCTATTTGCATTGGCATCACCATCAGGGCCATCCCAAATAATACAGCTTGAATTGTGCTAAAATTGAAAAGTGTTGATTTTATGCAGCAACGAGAACAACACTTTGAGTTCTCAGCTTCAGCTCTTATATCCTGCTCTAACTCGAAGTGAACAGATTAACAGATGAACTAAACATGCATTTGTTCCACTGTGCACAATTCAATGACAAATTCATCAACAGTTTTTGACTGTGGTCAGTAAATGACGAAAACATTTATTCCAAAAGGTTATCTACATATTAATGCAAGAATCCAACCCACACAAAAAGCAAACAACCGTTTTGCCAAGGAGTGTTGTGACCAAAGGTTGTTCTGCTTACCTACACAAAGTAAAGCGTCGGCAAAATAACCCACTTAGAAAGGCGTATTCTTCCACTTAGGAATGCATGGCTTATGGATGGTATTTAGAATAAGGATAGCAAACAAGCCATTTATTGACTTGCTTTTTAGACAGATTCAGGTAGCTGAACTTTTGCTCTGGGTCTTCTTGCATCTCTCTGTTATTTTTCCCATACAATTTTTTTAGCTACTCCCTAGCTTCATCTTTCTCTCTCTCTCTCTTAGAATTTCTTTGCTCAGCTGTTTCATGTATTGATATCTAACTCTGTTAGTTTCAGAAGTAACTTTTGGTTATGGTCTCTTGGTCCTGTCACAAGTGACATATAACACCTTGCTGAGCCAAGACTCGGTAGAGACGACTCAGCAGGCTTGTGGCTGGCTTTAGTTGAACAATACAGAAGGAAGGCTTGTCCTTGTCATAACAAACAGAGATCAGAATGCCCTTTTCCTTTTGCACACACACACAACAGCATTAACAAGGCTCTGTTGAGATTGGCAGATCACACAGTGGGCTTTTCTATTAGTTCTCTCCCCCCATCACCCCTTACTTGGCAAAGCACAGTATTCGAGTACAATTGGTGAGATCAACAACAACACACCAGCTATAGATTAGTGCTTGTCATTTGACTGTTGAAAACAGAATGCCCAATAGACAAAATAAATTAAAAAAATATTAAAGGGCACGGCTAAAACAAATATTATCGTTTGTTTAAGATGTAATGCAATCTGTGTACACGATTTAAGATTTGCAGTATTTTCCACAAACCCGTGCATGTTTGTGTGTCCTCTTTGGCCCTCCTCTCTGAAACGCACAGATTTTTTACAAAGCTCATTGCTCTGAAAAGCGAGGTGTGGGATGATTGGCCAGTTAACCAGTGCGTTGTGATTGGTCGAATACTGCAAGCTTGTGACGGAAATTTAACGCCTCTTACCATATTTGGAACATCTGGTTCAAAAAGCAATTGCACTGACAGGTACGCCCACCTTACTTGCGTATACATTTGGGCGGTCTAGTCAAAGCATACCACGAACTGACGTAGATTTGGGGGGGTGGTTACACGAGACGTTTTAGGCAGGTCTGGGTGAGCATTCGCTTTAAGATAGATGCATGGTCGACTTATAACACACAAAAGACACATAAAAACACGTATTCGCACCATATGACCCCTTTAAAAATAATATAGTTAGTAGATAGAGGACCTGCATGACACTGCAACACTAGATATTTGAAGTAAATGGCAATTCAGACAAACACAGAATCTTTTTATCTGAATCTTTTAAAACAGCAAGTCATCAAAACAGAAAGTTTAACATATGCATCCAAAAGAGAAATATGAGGCCATTTAATGTTTGTGGTGCTATATTCAGGATCTTGCCTCTCATTTTGATGTTTATTTATAAAAGAAAAAAGATGGAAAACACAGACAACATTGTGACCTTAGCAGCCCACATGCATCTCAAGGCACCCTAAATGTAACCACTGAAGAATAACCTACTTATATAACCATGTCATAAGCATGTTCCCTAGTATAAATTCGCAACTCCCTAGACACACGTGTGACTGTTTAGTTGCGGGATGTGCAGTGCTGGCTGCGCTGGTGAAATGTACCATTCTCTCTCTCACGCCTTAATGCTTCCCCCAGAGGGACAGAAGCGTTTGCCACTATTTGTGACATTCAAGCCTAACCTCAAATCGGCCACCATGCGAGACCACCGGGGATATCAAGGCCCACAAACAACAGGCATCACTCTACCAGATCAAGCAGACGCACGAGGGTATTAACCAATATCCTCACGATGTGCAAACACAGTTGGCATCTGTGATCCTGTTAATGTTATCCTTGGCTTATTGACAACTAAACTAGCACGATTTTAGAATAACATTTAGGAAACAAAATGGATCGGAGAATGGGATCAAAGAATGGGGTCCGTATTATAAGGGATTGTTATGTCTGTTAAATGCAAGCTACACAAAGCCATAATAAAAAGGTAGTCTAAGATTCGTAGTGTGTGATACAGAAATATATCAAGTGTGGATTTGTTTGGTAGATATTCGAACTTGAAAAAGAAATGATAACAAAGAAAGGATTTGGGTGCTTGCTTGATTCGTCAAATATCACGGTGATGCCAATATTAAGCTTTATGCGTTAGATTTATCTAAATTAAATGATCTAAATGTAACATTAACTAGCATTATTATTAATTTTGGGTTATAGGAGCATCAGTCACCGAATCACTTTCGCTTGAAAACAATGGAGGCCATGGCGGTTTAATGCTTTAAGTCGTCTTTTTCCTTTTCTTTATTCAAATAAAACCGTGAAATGTTTGGATATATTTAAACCCCCATTACTCCGCCACCTGGTTCATATGCATATCACACATCACGTTTTGTACAGCATCTCAAAGTATCCGTAGCCTCATTCTACCCCTCGCAAACCTGCGAGCCCTTCAGAACAATGGCAGCTGCTGTTTTGACACGATTCAGCCCATGCAAATCTCTCACCTGTCAGACTGTCATAGCATTCGATCTCGGTGCTCTCCACGGACCTCCGCTGCTCTTCCGTCAGCTTAGCCGCCGCTTGGTTCAGAAGGTTCACCTCGGATCCGGTGGTCCCGTCGACGACATGGATTCCTTTTAATTGCAGTAGCGACCTGTGGTACTTCCCAATAGCTTCCCGGAATTTCTTCTCCTTGTAGCAACGGTGACCCTCCAGTTTAAAGTCGACCGCTTTCTGTATTTTCGCCTCCATCTCCATCTCCGCGCCGCCGACACGGTACCCTCCACCGCCTCCGTCCCCACCCGCCGCCGCCGCTAGACTCCGGCCCCCAGCCTCCGGATAGCTCTTCAGGCTCTTGATCGAGTGCTGCTTCGCTTCCATCTCGCTCAGTGCGCGCGACTGTTGGTAGCCATGCTGTTTCGACACGGATGCCTGTGTTCTCTTTAAAGGCTGGAGCAGCGTGATGTGCATAAAGGACGCGAGGCGAACGGAAGCCGAAATATACTAGATAGTATTTTTAATAAACACAACACTAATGTCTCTCGTCTAAAAAAGAAAGCAAGAAAGTATACAGTAGTGTTGACAGGATTAAATGATAAAGCAGGTTTCCCGATATTTTCTAGTTTACCTCGATTAAGGCATCGAGAAGCGACGAACGCTTTGCATTGATGTGATGCTGGACGCAGGCTCAGATTTCCTCTGCTGTGTCTCTTGCCGCCGGCGGGAGCAGCTTCAGCACCACAGACAGCGCCAGCGAGCACTGACGCGCGGCATTATGGGAAATAATTAATCGTGAGATGATGATGCTACTGGATCACGATTACATTAAAGCGTAGCAAATCTCCAAAGCCATAAAGCAATGAATGAAAAATGCAAAAGCGTGTTTACAACTTCTGCAACATTCGGTGGATGCACGTATTTATGACATTCAAACGTATTCATGAAATGCGTAAACAGGCGTCCTTGAATGAGTTTGAATTAGTGGAAGTCTCTCTGAATGCCTGAACGAGTAATCTCAATAACATCTTAAAGGAGATAAACATGTAACTTAGTCCACAATGTCCAGGTGCTATATAGCATAAATGAAAACTGAACGTATTTTGCTCGGCCAAGCAAACTAGTAACAGTAAATAAACATAAGTCCTTGGCTCCGTGATGAATTGTAACGTGGTGACACATCTAGGCTAAACTAATAAAACAGCTTAAATTGACACACTGACTCAGTAGTGTTGTGCGTACTGCTCTTACAACTTGCTATGTGTGCTATATAACTAAGGGCTCATGCAGTTTTCTAGATATAGAGACTCAGTGTATTAGGATGTAGGCAGCTTAAAGGCTCTGCGTCGATTCTAGCACGTCATTCTGACCTCGACTCTAATTCCTTTCTGCGTGTTTACTCTTACTCTTAAGAATAAAAAACACAAAAACCTGTTAAGTCATATGTCCTGGGGGACTATCTCAAACGTACGAATGCATGTAGTTTGAGTAAAGAAATGTCCTTCATTTGTGAAATGTCCTTATATATCTTCAGAACTGGCTTTTACAGCATTTGAACTAACCAAACTACCCTTTATAACAAATGCTACAACACGACCTTAAACTTCATATATCAAAAGCGGTTAAGTCACCAAGACCCAGCAGATAAAATGTTTTACAGCTTTTACACATATAAAAGTGTACGAACAGTTGACTCGTCTGTGAAAAAAGAAACGATTCAGAATGTGGGTTTCATCTTTTTATATTCAGATCCATTCCCAAAACAAATAACCTTCATAAATACTTTATAAACTTATCCAGGTAAAACCTTTTTTATCCTCTGGTATTTTGCTTAAATATGTAAGAAAGTTTTATTCTGGAGATGTTTCATAAAAAAATATCATAAACTAAAACAACATAATACAGAAATGTGAGTTCCAATTGCAACATAACAATGGTTTCTGTTTTTCAACAGTGAGTGTACTGGGGTGAAAACTTAAAAATACAATAAAATACACAAGGGTCCACCTCCACGTGTGTTGCATGGCAACAGCGTGCTATTCCCGATGTTACTTCTGTTCTTTTTGTCCTGGTAAAATCAGTGAGCTCTATTGGCTGGAATTCCAAATGAGGAAATGTAAAGGCAGAGACTGTAAAAGGCTGACTGTCTGAGATTGTAATTTGGAGTGATTTTGACTTCACAAACATAACAGTTAAGGTAATAAGGCGCATTAACGGAAATGGTTACACGTGCAGTTTCAAGTCACTGATAGGCTTGTTCGTGACTATAAAGACCAGTTAAAAATATGGAGACATGAGGATGGCTGAACAGGGACTTACCAGTTCAACTCATGGAGGAATCTGTAAGGGAAGGAGTCAAAGATAGCGCAATGCTTTCATTTAGGTTTCTTTGCTACTATAGTGTAAAATCTGATGTTTGACACCATGCATTCTAAATTTTGTATTACAAACCCGTGATTTAATCTGGAAAAAGGCTTCAAACTGCTCTCAAGAGCATAGGATAGTAGGTATAAAAGTAGAAGAGCGGATCTCAACTTCAGTCCTAGGGACCCATGCACATGTCTGTCTTATCTGACATATTCTGATCAATTCATAGACCACTTGGGATGTGTGCCTTTTACGGACATAAAAATGATTCCTATAACCAAACATGTCAATAGTAACGCAACTTAAATAAGCTTTCTGTATAATTTCACAGTGCAATAACTGATTGCAACTGACCCTTTGTTCCACCATAATATCATTATTTGCATCAAGTACAGGATAAACTTACAAAACCATCAGCGGTGGTCCTACAGTTTCTCCACTTTACACTCTTATATGGAAACTCAGGGCACTGAGAGTGGGTCTCAGAAGGGAAAACATGATTTAAAACGGCACCATTTTCTAGTGCTTGTGTATTAGGTTTTCCTAGCACCCAGTCTCTTAAATACACTGACCTCCCCGGCATCCATCTGAGCCCCGTGACTGTCACTCGTGCTACTGCTGACATTGGGGCTGGCCAGAGCGAAGCTTCCCTGGGCTTTGCTTTTGCTACTCGTGACTCGACTGTCCTGGGTTTCTGCGGACTGACACACTTGAGGGATTGAGGAGGTTGGGTTGACTGAGGGAGCCTTGCCCAATCTCTGCAGGACACCAAGTTTGGGTACCCGTTCCTGGCTTGAGGAGGTAGAGGAAGAGATAGGTGGTGGTGTTCCTTCAGAAGGGGGAAGTTTGTACTTGGTGCCTAGCCGACGCAGAGTGAGGGTTTTAGCTTTAGGAATCACAGTCTCAATTTTCGAAGCAGTTGGGTGTCGTTTCAGGATGCCGGCGTACTGCAGTACTGAGCCATCACCGTCGCTGTCTTCATCCTCCACAACCTTAGTAACACCTACAGTCTTCCCAACAACCTCTTCATCTTCCTCTGCCTCGGCCAGTCGGCTAAACACACCTGTGGGCACCTGCAAGGCAGAGAAGAAACGATTGCAAACCTTATACATTAAACCAGTTTCACGTTTATCTCATGAAAAAATATATACAACTCAACACAGTGATTTACCTTAGTGGTTGTAGTGGTGTCTGCCCTAGATTCGGCCCCAAGTCTGTCAAACACTGAGGTGCGCTTTAGAACCTTAGCTGTGGCAATGAAATGAGATGTCATGTCAATTACATCAAGCTCCAGTGAAGCTTTTTTTGTTGACTTTGCCTGATATCAACTCTTTGCATTCTAATTTTTGTCTTTAATAGTCACCTTTAATGTTGTATGAACAGAATTTATCCAAAACCAATTCCTAGCGCAAAATATTATATTAAACACAAATGTACCTTTTCTGTCCTGCTGTGCCAGGATGCGTCGGGTGCGAGCTGTTGTGCCTTTTGGCATATTTATGATGTATTTACCCTCCATTTCTCTAGTGACCCGTCTGTGTTTTACTTCCAATCCATTTTCCTCTTCTGGTTGGCTGGGCACTGTGAGAAGGTACATTAATAAATATTTATCAGTTACCTATGTATGAATAATTGAAACAGTCAAATATTATTATGAGCATTTAAACATACATTTTATACAAACCGTGACATCAAGCTACCATACAATCTAATCTTATGTACCTGTTTTGGCACTGGCATTGGAGACCGTCACTGATAATCGGTTGTCAGGGCGGCGAGCCGGCGTGCTTGGTGGGGAGTCCCGGCTCAAAGCGTTGGCAATCATGCGTGTGGCAGCTGTCGGGGGAAAATGAACATTGCAAGATCTACAGCTTAAGCAGACTGAGACAAAGATAAATCACTTCCCCTATGAGCAACCAGTTGAAGAACTGAAGGGAAACTTTGCTGTTATCCCTGTACTTACGAGTGTTAGCAGTGCGTCTCAGTTCAGCCTGTACACTTGTCTGTCCAGAAGAAATGGCTTCAGTTGTCATTTTACACAAATCCTGTAAGTAAAGGTAGAGCCAGCAGGTTAGTACGTTATATTTACAATAAAGCAGCAAAGGCTCTTTATCACGTCTGATAGATGTATCTTGCTTTGCCTCTCAGTAGAAATAAATACAATGACTATAAAAATAAAATGCACCAATGTAATTAAAAAATTATAAAAGTGCTTTTATTACATTTTCTTCCAAAGCGATTTATATTGCATTGCAAAAAAGTCTTACTATGTGCAATCCCCTGGCATTGAACCCATGACCTTGGCATTGCTAGTGCCATGTTCTTACCACTTAGCCTCCGGAAAGCTACATTTACACATTTTAGAGGTTACTGAAAAGTTTGAGATATTGTTAATCATATATCTATCATTCATTCTTCACCAATAAACCTGATAGTTAGATATAGGAACTGATACAAGAGATGAAACATTTGTGTTATCAATGTAGATAATCTCCAAATAAACCAATATTGTCTAATTAATCCGCTTTGCTGATAAATGTTTAATGAAACATTAAAAACTCAAAATGAAACATTTGCACTCACCTGTCTATACACATACTTGGCATGTTTAAGAATGGCTATGATGTCCCCGATGACTGTAATACCCAGGTCCATCATTATTTCTTTACTGAGGTCCATAAGCATGCTTTTCTGAATCCTGAACAATAAAAACAAGATGTTTAAACGACTTTTTCAACATACATATTCTAAACACCATAAATAGTCGATTGCTCTTAATGTTGTTGGTACAGAGTTCACAGAGCAAAAAAATCCTACAAAAAAGCATGCCGTAGCCCACTTAAAACAAATATTAAATTCAGTACAGTACAACTGCTCATGACCCCTAGCTAGGAAAGTAAAACTAAAATAGAAAGGTTACTTTACCGGTTATCAACAAATCCCACAGCGTAGTTGACTGCCAGTCCAGGAGGGATCCCAGCATCTTTGAAGAACTGGATCCACTCAGAGGTGGCTATAGAATAGACAGAAATGTGATTGGTTTTTATAGGTGTTCAATGAAATGCTTAATAAAGTGTGCATGCTCTGTGTTACAAAATAAATGTAAAATTAAATTAAACCGATTAGTATGGTATGAGGGTCAAAACAACAGCATATAAGGCTTGACTTGCATGACAAAGAGAGAACATATGGTCAGCCAGAACAGCTGCCACCAGGATGTTATTTTTAAAGTCTTAAGTATGAGTCTTGTTTCAGTAACTGAATTCATTTGGCGAGGAATATAAACTACATAAAGAAAATCACAACCGGAAATGAGACTACAAGAATGTCATTATAAGAAATAAAATAAAAAAATAGTTTATGAAGGCAGAATCATTCTGGACCACTGCACGGTCATTTAAAGCAGAATTAAATAATAAGACTAATATCCTGAGGACATGAAAATTACTAAAATATGACTTGATACACAAATTACTTGTCCCACTTGTTATTTCACTTGTAATGTTAACAAGACAAAATGGTCCACCAAATGCCCAAGCGGTCCACCCAATCTATCCCCAAGGCGGAACTGAGTACAATCGTTAAAACCAAAATAAACAGAATTTTTTTTTCACGTTTTTTTCTAATGTTCTGTAGTTAACGGAGCCAGAACGATATAAATAACATAAGCACTTCTGAATAAAGAAGACACAATGCCATAACATCGCGGGGCCTGATTTATTATAACTCGACACAGTATTGTACTAAAACGTCCTATAAAGACCAAACCTAAACCCACAGCATACATTCCCCCATAAACTACCCATGACTGAGAGCTAAACACTGTTTTTAGTTGTGTACATCGACCATATTCCACGAATGGGGGTCATTTCTTTCTCTTACCTGTTGTGACGGTCGCCATCTTCCCCAGGAAAAAACCAGCGCGTTGCGGAAATGTTGTGACGTAACATCCCCTCCGTCTTCGGAACAAATCGACTTACCGGAATATTCCGAAGTTTATCGAGGACCTTCCTCTCGGTCATATGCTGGCTCATAAGCGTGTCTCTCTTTTAATATTTTGTTCCACCTTGCTCCAGTGGGTCAATATGCTTGTAACTACTCGTATCATAACAATGTATAAATGAAATATTCCACGATCAAAACTTGTTTTTCCATACATGATTTAAAGAAACTTACATTTACTATCACATGTCGTCATATGGGCAGTGGGGCAAAGAAGAGAAGCTCTTAGAATAAAAAATGTGATTTAACAGTTTTTGTTTTAATATCAGCTTGATTTCTGACTGGCTTCCATAACTTGGTGTGCTATGTCTACTCTTTCCACTAGAGTGCAGTAAAATCCAATTTATAGCATATCATAACATGAATGAACGAATGAGGCATTTACACTCACCTAAAGGATTATTAGGAACACCTGTATAATTTCTCATTAATGCAATTATGGTGGTGGTGTAATGGTGTGGGGGATGTTTTCTTGGCACACTTTAGGTCCCTTAGTGCCAATTGGGCATTGTTTAAATGCCACGGCCTTCCTGAGCATTGTTTCTGACCATGTCCATCCCTTCATGACCACCATGTACCCATCCTCTGATGGCTACTTCCAGCAAGATAATGCTCCATGTCACAAAGCTCGAATCATTTCAAATTGGTTTCTTGAACATGACAATGAGTTCACTGTACTAAAATGGCCCCAACAGTCACCAGATCTCAACCCAATAGAGGATCTTTGGGATGTGGTGGAACGGGAGCTTTGTGCATCCCACAAATCTCCATCAACTGCAAGATGCTATCCTATCAATATGGACCAACATTTCTAAAGAATGCTTTCAGCACCTTGTTGAATCAATGCCACGTAGAATTAAGGCAGTTCTGAAGGCGAAAGGGGGTCAAACACAGTATTAGTATGGTGTTCCTAATAATCCTCTAGGTGAGTGTATATAGCGCTGTATTGTGCATTGCTCTACACCAAAGCGCTTTGCAACCATATGAGGGGGTCTCTCGTCAAAACACCACCAGTGTGCACCATCCACATGGATGATGCAACAGCAGGCATAGTTCAACGGCGCCAGTCAGCTTCAGCGGGCAGCCAGTGTTGGGCTACAGGGTGAACTTCTCAATAGTGTATTTACCCAACTTTATCTCTCAAGTGTATGAACCCAGCTTTATCTTTTCACGTGGACGTTGTGAAATGACAAATCTTGTTAAAAAGACAGAAAGAAAATGATTCTGAATATGTTTATTTTGTAGACATTTCCATTACAAGAAAAACCGGACGTCAAACAAAGATATTAAGATAGGACAGTACACCTAGTTTTCACAGTCTATGTAACAATATGAAATGTCCTTCTCCATTCATTTAAGGGCTAATATTATAGCATAAAGTGAAATGAAATGGAGAGGAAAAGATAAAGAAAGTAAAGCGGTGTTTATATCATTCACAAGGGTGGTTCAGAATGATTTCAATATGCTGTTCAAATATGAGAACTTAGAGCAGGGCCATCAGTCATGGTGAGGAAAGCACTCTTCTAAAGAAACCACGAGTGTCCTAAAGCCCATGACATCAAACCTCCCAGACACTTCTGATGTCTGCTTTCTTATCAAGTATATACTGTACAAAGACAAAAAGTATTGAAAAAGCACCAGTTTACAATATTCTTTGATGTTTAAGCCTAGCGTTCCTTTCCCTTCAAAAAAGGCAATGATGCAAGTCAGCCCTCTTTACACTGTTTGAAAAAAGAGGTTGTAAAATATGGTCATTAACATTTCACTCTTTTATATTAAAGGCAATCTTGAAATGTTCATGAGGAAGTAAAGACGATTCATCTATCAAATGATTCCCTCCAAGCCGAGAGGCTCTGACGTTTTACAACATCACAATGCATAACAATCCATTCAAAGAGTACTTAGCAGAGTAAATCATACATGAGATAAACTGTGATGACAGATTCTATTCTTCACTGTGACACTGTAGTATTCAGGATTGATTTTAATCTTACAATTAAGTTGATTTGCTACATGGTTCTCCTAGAGTATCTGATATATTGCATTCTACTGTGTCAATTCAAAGCACTGTGAATTTGATAATACCTAGAATTTTCGTAGCCTCCGTTGATTGTGCGGTTAAGCCAAAGAAGGAGTTTTTGCAAAGTGGAAGACCACAGAGTCATACACTGTATCATTTAACCAATACTTTACATCTCTTTATGATATCGGAGCCAGATCACATCAGTAAGGATACAGTAACATAGTTTGGCGTAGAAGTAGCAAAAGCAAAAACAGCTAAAAAAACAAACAACATAAAACTGTTGTTACACACAATGTAGTCTTTTAAAGAAAATTTGGAATTGATATCAATGTAATGCTTTATCACAAAGCTGTTTGACAGCACAAACTTAATTAAATGAGAAATATAATTTTGCCCCTATTTATGAAATCAGAGTTTTTCCTTCATTACATTTTGTGATACTGTAACCCACTGTTAGTGAGATGCCATAATACATGTTAAATCAGCACGTAGAGCGTATGGTTTACCTCTGCTTGAAATTTGCACCCATAACAGTTCTGAATTCACGACAATGGTGCTCTTTGCACATTAATGTAGCATATAAGGGCATTTCATTTTCAACGACTGTACATATGATCTTTTCCATCCTCTACAAAACTACAGATGAAGCCAAAGTCATTAAGAACAATGGATCTTCCCTGTGTTGAAAAACTTGCATCTGTGTTAAAGGGCTTATTGAAAAAAGTTGTCCATCAAGCCCACACACAAAATAAGGGGCAGACAGCACACACTGGACATGATAAATACGTAGGAAAATACATCATAACTGCTTGATAAACACATTTGAATATTATAAGGTCATCTACATTGATACATTGAGACACTCGATTCATTTCTTGTTTTTTCTTTAGCATATTTATTTTTTTCTTTATGCATTCATAGATGTTTGTGTCCAGTGTGTTTTGTCCACAGGGGTTGATGAACAAATGCTGTGGGACCAATAATATCGACATATCAAGCACAGCAAAAAGCAGTGGATAGCTTCCACAAATCCGTGATACACATATATCACTATATGCACCACAGTTTGAATAAATTCATCATACATATTACACATCGTGAATGAAAGGCAGTGACAATGCTTTTCATTTTAAGGGAAAGGTGAGCTGTTATTGTTTATTATAATATATATCTTTTGTTCTTTTTAGAAAAATATCTATGTTTAAACCAAAAGCAAGTGCATCAAGCTCTCCCTTCTGTCTTCATTGACAAAAAAATCATTTTCTGAAAATTTATACATTACATTACAATCATTGCATATATATATACACACTAAATATGTATATATATGCATACATAATATATGTTTTTATATATTTGACATAGAGCATAAAGCACAACATGCCTTTTCAGTTGCCAACATGAGCTAACTATGATAATAATAACCATAATAACAATATTTGTGATAACTGCAGTAAGACAACAGTAACAGAAAGCAGGAGCAGCTAAGAGCCCCACAAAATTCTTCCATTTGGCAGCAATGGCACAATCAAGAGCAAAACAGAAAAGCATAATGACAAATATGTAACTTAAAACATAAAAAATCATCAACATTCACAGAAAAGTAGACGGATCATATTCATAAGCACATTGCATCCTTTTGGCCACTGTTGTTTTCCTTCCTTCCTTCCGAATATAGCTGGCTTTTGTGCTTTACTTTGTTTGGGCTTAAAACAACCCCCCTAAAGAAAGAAGTAAACTGGAGATGCAGTCCTCTGTGACTTCCATTCACATCATCGACTGGAGCTGTGCTAAACCAGATCCACAACTCAAGAACAACGGCGAGGACTTTTAGAAGCACAGAGGCCACTCATCCAAAACCAGGAGGTTGTCTTTGTTGTTGTTGTTTTTTGTTGGTCTTTCATTTTCATTATAATGCTTTTCAAACTCAGACACTGATTGACACTATTGGTGTAACTCACAATAAAAGCCACCTTTGTATGGACTCATGAGAGTTAATACTATCATTGAAACACAGAATGACACAAACCCTTCGAATTCACACAGTAAACAGGAAAGGGCATAACATCACGTCAAGGCGCTGAGAAATATGAGGACCAGCAGAAGGTGACGTGTGGAGCTAAACCGCCAAACAGACCACAGCAATAATTCCAATCCAGATTATTGGATCTCATACCTCCAGATTCCAATGGCTCTCTTAGCACCTGCCTGTTGATGCTCCTCTGCTGGCCTTGCCAAAGTCTACCCAGTGTTTCTTCACTCATCCAAATAAATCCTCAGCGCTAAGGAGGAATAAAGAGTCCCGACCCTTTGGCCTTTATAGCCTCTGAAACGGTCGTTTGATTAGCGTGCTTTGTCTGGTTTGTTAGGATGATTTAAAATGTCTGCCCATTGTGAAAGGCTCTGAGGTTCCACCGCGCAATGAAGCAGGCCGGTCCGTGCGAGGAGAGTTTGTGGTGTTGGGGTGGGCTGGCACTCACTCAAGGTTCCATGGGATTTCAGGGTCCAACGGGCTCTCAGGGGCTGAAGACTTCGGAGAGAACCAGAGGTACATAGAGACAGGAGAGAGGAGAAACAGATGTGGACAACGGAGGGAGTAAAAAGAAATAGACAAGTAGCTAGAGAATGTGCGGTAACGTCCCCGTTTCATAGGAGAAGTCAGAAAAGGTGTGGATGAACTGGATGGGGAAAAAAGCAAGGCAATCTAGACCAAAAAAATTAACGAAACCTGCAAAAGCCACAGCAGTTCTTTGCCCCATTTTTCCGCTTAGACAAAAACACTGGCATGGATAGAGCGAGAACGAGGGAGATGGTACACCAATGTATGCCAGAGCAAGAAGAGATAGAAGCAAGAGGGAGAGAGCTAATGTACTTTTATTATTGTCATGTGCAGCACACGTTGGCGGATTTAAACATCCATGAGAATTAAAACGTGTCTGCATTGGCAAGTGACTCATCTTGATATTAAGCCTGAATTCATTGTGAATTAATATACACTTATATCGCCTTGATGAAGTCACTTAGATGCTAAGACATCTGGGCTTTTATTTAACGAGGCCTTCACGTAAGAGGTCGATGTCTGAGATCCCAGTTTATCTGCCCTACAATTACTTAATGCTAAACGTTTGAATCTGTACGTGCTTGTGTGTTTTTGTCGATAGGCAAGCAGAGGCAGAGATGCAAAGCTCTCAAAGTGCAAGAAGCGAGGGTGAGTTCAGGGAATCAGAGGACTGATCGCTGCTGCTGGTTCGCATTGTAGCGCTGGCCCCGCAGGCACCCTCTGGGTAGGTGAACACAAATGAAGATGTGTATGAGGGGATGTAGCTGCCGGCGTCAACGTTACCGCCACCGTCGGCAATAAGGCACGGGCCGTCCGGCGCCGGCTGGCCCTGGCCATAGAAAGAACTAGAAAAGGCTACCTCCTGCATCATTCCTTGCTGCTGTGCTGGGACCGGCTGTGTCATGGGCTGTGAAACCGGGAGGTGGTGGTGGGACGAGTAGGCGGGCGGCAGGTAGAAAGAGTCCTCGTTCACAGTCAAGCCCACCACAGAGACGGAAGGCGCCTGTGGGGAGGTCTGCTGCATCTGCGCTGGCGGCTGGTCCTGATAGGGAATTTTGCAGCCGGGCTGGTGTGCAACCAGGACGAACTCCAGGCGTTCTTTCTCCTTTTGCAGCTCAGATATTTCTGCCTCTAGCTCGGCCTTCTCCTCCTCCAAAATGTCTGTCTCCTTGGGTTGGAGAGACAAGAGGAGGACACAAGGGGACAGAGATTTTATGATCATAGGAAACGAGGACAGGAAATCAGAGTTTCTTTTTAAATCTGAACAAGAATGTTTATACAAAATACATTACTTATGCATGTTGCATATGTTTGTAGGTATCATTCTAAAAAGACCGTTATACATTTGATTATTATAATATATAAATTAATTTTCAATGACAGTAACCACTAGTAAGACAGCTATAGAGAGTATTGTAACTTGTGAAATTATATGTGAGAACAGCATCACTCACCGACTGTAACCTGTCTGTGAGCTCACGCCGTCGGTTTCTACACTTAGCGGCAGCCATTTTATTTCTCTCTCGTCTAACTCTTCTTCTCTCCGCCTCTTCAGGGGTCAACTGAAAAAAAAGAGAAACAAATTAAGTGTTGATCCTTATGTCAGATCACATTTTCTTTATTTAATTTTTTTAAGTCTTCCAACAAAATCTCAATATTTGTATTTGAAACAATCACAATGCAAACTGTAAAATATTCAAAATCAAATATCAAAATCAAACTCTTATCATCCCATCACTGCCTTCATTTACCGTTTCATCGCGTGTGCGGCGACGGCTTCGCGACTGACGCACTGGGCCTGGCGCATCAGAGCTAGGAGGGGTGAAGCCACCAGCAGTAGAAAAACTTGTGCCAGGCAGGTCATAAGGGTCCAAGGCAACAGGCTGCGTCATGGTGCTGGAGCCTGTGGCGCTTTGCCCTGGTGCCACAGATGAGATGAGAGTAGGCTGCACCATCCACTGCAGATCCTGGCTGGTGGTGATGGCCGTCACTGTGGGCACAAATGAGCTGGGCATGTCCACCCCTGCCCCGGTGCCAGTTGAAAGTCCACCCACACCTACCCCACCAGTGGTGGATACACACTCCTGGAAACCAAAAACATAAACAGTTTAAAACCATGAGTTTGACCTGCTTGCATTCTCCAAAGTGGGGTAAAGCAGTGCTTCCAGATTATGATCAACATCATTTCTCCATTCAGATTATATAAAGCTAATCTATTTATTTAGACCGCAGAAAATTTGTGTCATCTAAAAACTACGAAAATAAAACAGATGTTTGCATGAAAGATTTCTATCCATATTGGAAATTTAAAATAAAAGCATAAAATGATATTGTTTAACCAATAAATGGTATAAACCAAGCCTTTATTTATTATTTATTTTAAATTTACTTTTGATATGTAAAGTTACATCGAAATCTTAACGATTCTAACTTTGCTCAGTCTTGCCTAAAAAAGATTGCAAACAGATTAAGACATAAAAACCTATTTATATGATTTCTGTTTTTAGAAGAAATGAGCCCAGGGTGCCAAAATTAGTTCCACGTTTCATTAATATTCATATGAAAGCGTGTGAGGCAAATGACACGCAGCTTCCAGGACGTCACCTTAGCCAATCAGCGTCCTCGTATCCCCTCCCTTCCCTGTTCCTCCGCCCCCGTCACACCCCCGGTGTTCCCCTTAGCAACCCAACGTAACTCTCCAAAATAGAACGCATTGACGTCACAGCAGAGTCTGAGAAGCGCGAGCGGTAGGACCGGGCAAAGGCGGAGCCTAATTGCAAGGACGTCGGAGAGTTCCACAGCTTTGTCATATGTTTCGCAGCGTGCTGTAAACCGACCGCGTTGCTACCGGCCTGATTCAGCGCGCATGCTGACTTGTCAATGTACTCCACGTTGATGTTGAGATTGTGCATGATGATATAGTCGTGTTTTACAAAAGCGGTATTGTATTTACTTATCTTATTTAACACATTTTTCAACAACATTGCTGTGTTTGCTCAAGCAAATTAAAACGGACTCTTCCGACAACATCACTCCGTTTCATACACAACTGCAGACTAAGCCAGCACATCTGAGCTGCAGTTTCATTTCACCAAAACAATGGTGTGATAAACGCTATTTCTATTAGTTTAAACGAAACGCTGCGACTTACTTGTGGTGCGCTGGTGGTGGGGGGACTTCCGAAGGATTCCACGGACGAGAGGTACTGAGATTCAAGAGAAGGAGATGAGCTTCCACGGGAGTCGGGGTCTCCGGGGAACCCCTGAAACATATCACCGGTGGAGCCGAAAGAAGCCGCAACACCTACTGTGCCCGGCGAGAACGGGATGTCACCTGTCACCCAACACATATTATACTGAAGCGCATTTAGGACATTAACTATTCTCAGACATTTGCATCTGTAAACTGCAGTGCAGAAAACAGCATAAAGTGAACACTGAAACGTGTCTGGACACAGTACGATTGTTTGTTTTAAGACGCTTAACTTTATGTGGAAAAAAATTGCAAAGTATTTTAATATTGTAAATGACTTACCGTAACCAGTTTTAATCTGAGTCTTCGTTAAGATGCCCTTCGTCTCTTTCCAAAATAGTTGCATGAAGACATCAAGTCCAGATCCTTACTGGAGAAAACTTATAAATTCCACTCGCTTCTTAGATAACACCTCCTTGTACGCGGTACAATCCGTCAAACGTTTCCTTTGAAATGTGCATTTATAAATCCAAATAATAATCCGTAATGTGTTTATTATAAACGGGAGCCGACGTAGACTTTCGGCAGCAGTGCTTCCTCTTCTGAATGAAGCCTGAGAACGCATTGTAAAGTAGGGAGTCCTAACTCCACCCCCTAGTGGTGTTCCGCTGACGTAGGTGCCCATATATGGTCCAAAAGCAGTGTTTTTGTTTTCGGTATCTAAGCAATATGACGTGTAAGGGATTCCCTCACCCACAGAAAGAGACAGCTTGCTCGTGGTCAAGAATAGGTACGTTTACTATTACTTCCACGAGATATTTTTAATTTTTACATGATTTTTATAGACAATATTTAGAAACAACACGCTTTCAAGTATCTTACCTAAGGACTACATATAAAAATGTGCAGCTTTATGTAACTTTTGATTTTTATGTAACAAAATGAAGATTTTCTCCCCTAAATTCTCCCTTAATCTACACAATCAAATACATTTTAAATTAGAAAATAAAATGTTTTTCAGCATACAACGATACGTTTAGCAACAATTTACCATTACATGTAACAAAATGTGTTGTTTTTCGTTGAAGGCTATGACAAGATTATATATATATTTATATTTATATATACATAAATATACTTCTAACTACAAATTAAGAGAAAGTGCCTGAACTATTTTAGAAGGTCACATTTTGCTGAGGTAGCGGTAAATTTAGGAGGGAAACCGCTTTCATTTGTTTTGACTCCACTGTAAACTTTCTCACCGACACGCCCCACGGAATCCCCGATACACAAGAGGTTCCTTCGTCGCTAACAGTCTTGAGAACCGGTCGGGTCAGAGATTAACATAACCAGTTGTCTATTGTGGGTAAGTTATAAACTTTGTCTTATTTTTAGACGTGAAAAGTTGCTTCAGTGTTGTTGTGTTTTGAGATATTAAAGTAGTTAAACTACGATACATAATTTACTTGACAGGTCTTATTTGATAAACAAACATCTTTAAGATAGATTACTTATCCTAAAATACATTAAAATCCTTGAAATCATAACAATGAATGACGGCAGAGGAGTTCCATTAAATTCGCGTTATTGTTCAGTGTACAAAGCGTCCATTATGGTTTACCCTCGCCACTTACAAGAAACCATGCACAAGTCGGACAGTGGGCTGTAGTGACGGAAATTATATATTGTCATATACTGTCATAACGCATTTTATTTCATGTAGGAACAAAGGTGAGTCATTGTTCTCTGAGCAATTTGTATTGTTAGTAGGTAAAGCTAAAATAAACGGAGAAAGGGTTAGCAATTTAGAAACATGTGGCAAAAGATAAAACATCATCTAACAGGGGTAGACAGGCTGCACACCGGTGTGTAACAACACCTCATGTCAAGAATGGGGAAGAGTGGGGATAACAATTAGTCAGCAGCACTTCACGTCACCGGCGGAGAACGCTCTGTCCAGTGGCAGACATTGTAACGACAGAACAGCAGTGACTAATGCGGAGTAGGCAGCTTGCAATCTGCGGCAAACATTTTACCAATATCCACCAGAACACCATCGACCCGCATTTAAAAGCATGCGGTTACGTCAAATAAATCAAATATGCCATGTTAAAAGATGAATCAGGACGCAGAAGAATCTATAGCAGGCTCGAAGACAAAGCAAAAGTGGCTTTAGAGGCTCCAGTGAGCACTTTTCTCTTGTCATATTTATGTCCATTTTTGTCATAACTTAAATGTTGGACTATACCGGAGCAGACAGTTGAACAGAGATTCAGTACTGTTGATCCTCTACAATCTACATAACATTTTTATTGTAGTCAGTAAATATACATTCACTGGGGAACAATAAGTCACCTACTTCTGTTTAACGTCTCAAATTCCGTGGTTAAATTAGAAGTAAACTATACAGCTTTGATGGCAACCATGCCCGCTACTTCTACAACCAATCCTGCATGTGTATACAACGTTTCGTCTCCGTGGAAACGCCGTTCCCGCACGTCTGACGCAAGGACGTCACGACGATTGGTACTTTTTTGTTTTTGATGCGTAGCAACATGTTTCCGTGGTAACCCTTAAAGGGGCAGCTGTCAGAGCGGTTAAACATTGCCCGTGGGTTTTCACAGAGAAACGATGTTTGCACATTCCAATCCTTTTGACTCCTGCGAGATATTGAGAGGCGAATATTAGCAGTTTTTGCCATTTGATGATTTCAATTAACCACGCAGTCTTATGTGATGAATTGTTTTAGTAAGTATTTCAAGTAACTTAACGTTAGTTAGCTAACGTTATGTGTGTTAGCTAGCGTGCTAACGTTAATCGTTCTAGCATTGCAGAGCAACGTTGTAAACAGACATTCATGTTAGTAACAATATAAGTTACATCTGTCTATCGAATGAAAATTGCTGCATTTCACATGTAAGCATTTTGGCGTCGTTTGACTTACTTGAATTTTCGTAAGCATATCAAATAGTTGCGTTCTGTTGTTAGCTATGGTATGCTACCATAAAAATACCGCTCAAGAGTTCATACTAGGTCGTTTTTACACAGCTTTCAAATTACACAGTTAGCTAGTTTGGCTGTTTTGTGTAAATGTAGGTTTGCATAAACATCGGATGGTTGTGCCTGGTGAGCAAGTTCCCCGAGTGGCTCTGGAATGCAAACGTCCATTTTAAAGTTAGGAACAGGTTATTTCTACTGTATAAAACATCAGCCAGTCGTAACAAAACAAGTTTTAGAGTAAGTGAAGTTGTGGTTTAACGTTAGCTATTCATAGACTCATATCGTTGACAAACCTGCAGAAAGTAACTTTTGTAAACTGCATTGAGAAAGTATCTGTGTTTAATAAAGCGAGTGGATTTATCGTCAAAGGCAGTTTTGATCCATAAATAATTGTTTAACTTTCTTAAGCCATTGGCATGTGGACAGGTTGAACAAAATAGTTCATACAGTCCTATTATTAAATGTTTTTTAAACATTGTCTTTACGAGTTATTTATAACATGTATGCATTGTTGTTTTGTGGTATCTCATTTGTTATTTTGCACTGTAGTGCTTAAAATATAAGTGCACTTTATGTGTCATTTAACATTGTATGAAGATACACATCATAAATAAATACACTTCATCCATTAACTAAATATTTTATTTGGCTTAATGGTTCAAACATAAGAGATATGTGACCCTGGACATCAAAACCAGTCTTAAGTAGCAAAGGAATATTTTTAGTAAATGACAAAAATAAAAGATATGGGTAAAATTACTGATGTTTCTTTTATGCTAAAAATCATTAGTATATTTAGTAAAGATCATATTCCATGAATGTATTTAATACATTTCTTACTGTAGATGTATAAAAACTTTGTGAACGGATTGCCTGCTGCAGTGCCTCAGATTAACAACTTCCAAGGTGCTATTTTCTCAATATTGTTTTTTTATGCACCCTCAGATTCCAGCTTTGTAAACAGTTGTTGTTCTGTCAGAAAGTATCATTTTACTAACAAACCATATATCAATAGAAAGCTTATTTCTCCAGCTTTCAGATGATGTCAAAACCTTAATTTAGAAAAACTGACCCTTAAGACTGGTTTTGTCGTCTAGGGTCACACATTTTAATAACAGGTTAAAACAGGTCCTAGCTGTGCCCAGGCCAGTGACCGGGGACTAACCACAAAGCCATATGGTTAAGAAGAGCCTAATAATTGTAAAACCATTATTAATTATGTAATCACAAGATAATCATCAAAAAAATATTACTTTTGTACTTTTAATTCAAAGCAATTACAGTTCTCGATTTTCAAATGGGTATCTGACAAATGTGCCGTACATGTTTTCTATGGTGTGACAGTGGAAACATGTTTATTATTATATTGTATCTCATATGCTAGTTTTTACAAATTCGCTGTCACAGGACATTTATTTGTCAACAACCCTAATACAGATTTTTTGCTAAGCCATACTTATGATCTATGCAGTGTACTATTATAAAGTTTATGAGAGGTAGTTACACAATAAAGCTCAGTAGTTTCATCAGTAAATAACCCCCAGAAATTTT
This sequence comes from Triplophysa tibetana, assembly GCA_008369825.1. Classification (NCBI taxonomy): domain Eukaryota; kingdom Metazoa; phylum Chordata; class Actinopteri; order Cypriniformes; family Nemacheilidae; genus Triplophysa; species Triplophysa tibetana. The sequence continues at coordinate 12,891,861 of CM017903.1, read as the reverse complement.
TCATTGACCTAAACTGAAATGTAAACTTGCTACTTCTTTAAGAGAAGCTCTGCTGTGATTCTTAAAACTTTAACTTAAAATATTAAACCTTTTCTACTTAGTAATGTTTGTAATAGTATTTGTTTTTAAAACCCAAGCTGTTTTAGAAGCAAGGTATCAAAATTAAAATCTTCCAGGCGCATGATTTGGCATGTTAATTTACCCTGTAATGCATATATAAAATGTCCTAAAATGATAATCACATGTTTTGTTGTTTCTTTGGTTACTGCAGTGGTTGCAGTTTGTGTGTTATAAGATAACTAATACATAGGAAAATATATTGATTTGCATTTCAGTTCAAACATCCTCAACTGTCGTCACATGTCTTATGTGTCTTATGAGTTCATTTGGCTGCATGCAAAAACAGACTTTGTTTTCATTTTACTACTTCAAAGCCATATTGTTCAACTTGATTAGCTTTTTTTCGATAAACCTTTGCAATTCTGCTCTAGAAAAAGTTAAATAATTTAGGGGAGGGGCACGAAACTGCAGAGCGAACATATGGTTTGTTTACACTACGCTTTCTGTTTTGGTCTCTCTGTTCATTTTAGAACTTGAACCCCTGCAGCAGTCACGAGAGCGTCTTGTTTCCTGGGTAGGTGGGACATGTTTACCTGGTTCCCTGCCCAAAATATTTGTAACCAGGCAACAGCAAGGCCCGTCCCACAATAGCTCTGTTTTGTTGACACCCCTTTTGGCAGCTTACCGTACGACATTTCATAACCGCTGTCTCAGACTTCCCAGCCCCACAATTTTGCCAAAAACGTTCCTTTTTACAGCGCACATTCCAACAGAAAATTGCACAATGAGTACACTCTAGTTAGTTTAGCTTTTGTTGTATGCTGTCTGTATTTTGGGACACCATTAGACCTAGACTTTTGGGCACGGCTGTGGTGGAACAAACTGCTGTGTTTGCGAAGACACACAGAGTGGCGTAGAGCCGGAACATCAGCAGTTGAACTGAAACTTTCTGTCTGTCGTCATCGTATCCTCTTTTAGCATGGACGATTGTTTACAGTCTTTTGTTGTCCTACGTGCCCAAGAAACAACACTTGTATGCAAAGTATGAAGTGAGGACAATGCTGATGTTTAGGGAAATTGTTGCCTTATGTAAGTATGTCAGTTAGCAAACATTGCACCTCAACATTGAGGGAATTTTCTTCACACTTTGATGACCATTTTTATCCAAGGGATCATCGCTGTTTTATAGTCAATTTAGATGTTATCATATTTTTTAATAAAGTTTGTCCAACACAAAATATTTGACATATCTATCACATTCCATAAAGAATTTAGTCTTTTTGGCTTTCCTTAGCTTCTACCTTTCTCATTCTTACGTCCCAGTGGTTGCCTCATAGATGGGGAAACTCTCAGTCGCGTCTGGAAACATCTGGACCCGCAGACGACATGAGGTCATTCTTCTACCTCTCTTGCTTTCTCATCGACTGGCTTGCCATGTGTATCTGTCTGTTTGCCTGACCTGAAGAATGTAGTTTTAGAATATACAGTTATGTAGAAGAAAGTGCCACGTGATTGGCTGGCTTTTCCTTCCCTTCCTTTCTGCGTTCCTTTTCATGATAGCTTGTTTAGACAAACTGGTTTTTCAGCTTTCTCCCTTAAGTAATCCCATGTGGTTGAGAGACAAACTTTACTGCTCATCTAAGATTTTAAATACGATGTGAAGTTTTGTTTTACATTACCAACTGGTATGATAAACTTTTTAAACAAGGAAACCCAACGAACAAGGTAACAATGTGGTCTGCTTGACCCTGACCTAAAAAGTGAAGATTTTCAATGACAGCATTTGCCAATATCACACCACAAAGTTGTAAGTTATGTAGCCATGTACACCTCTCCATTAAATAAATCACTTCCTGTCAGGATAGCAGCCTCTGAGTAGTCAAGGAAACAGCGAAGGAAAAGGAAATTGCGTGCAGTCCTTTGAAAACACGCACTGTGATGGAAAGACTTTCAACTTGTTCTCCGCGTTCAGATCAATATCAGACCATTGGAATGTGTTTTAGGAAATAAACAGTTTTGAGTTCCCAAAAAGGACATATTTTAACAGTCAAACTGGCTGTTTGCACTTTGAATTCAGAATTGGTATTGCCTGGGTTAATCCAGCTATCGCTGTCGCTCCATTGTGTGGAAGAACATGAACTGTCATTTTGTTCTATGTAAGACTTTTCAATCCAGCCAGATGAAGCATTACTGAAATGCAATCAGTGGGTTTAGTGTTCAGCAGCGTAGTGTGACTCAGAAAGCGTAAACCTCAAGCGCGTCAAACGTAGCCTACTTTCAGCAGGCCGCATTCCAGACAGAGAGGCACAGCACTGGATCAGAAAGAGAGAGAGGAACAGAAAGCATACTCTTTCTCTGCCATCTCTCTGCATATCCAACCGTCTCCAGCTATTCTTTTTCTCTACCCCCACATTCTCTCCTGCTCTTCGCATCCATCTCCCCCACTCCTCCTTTGCTTATGCAACAGTTGCCCTATTTTCATGGGGGAGGTTGTGAGGAAAGAGAGATTGAAAGAGCAGGTGGGAGGGAAACGTAGAGGAAGGAGAAACGAAGGTCCAGGAGCGCTTTTTGTGCACACTACATACGTCAAGGGGAAGACAAATGGTCCTTTTCTGACTCCCCTTTGTGCCACCATGTTGTTCGCTGTTATCATCCCCAACCCCTCACCCACGGTTGTGTCTGCATTCGCTGCTAGTAAGGGTAGGTTTGGGCAGGGTTTAGGTTAGCGTTAGGGACTCTAGTAAGCAACATGGCGCATTTGTAAATGAAAAAATTATCCTAAAGACTTTATGTTTGACTGTGTAGCATGGCCCCATGTTTCTCTATTGACAGACATTTAATATTGTTTCCTGCAGCATCATAATAACTAGTCACATGGGATAGATCAGGTGATTGGCTCATAAAATGGACCATACTTTTGTCCTGAAACCCATGTACATTTGACTCACTGTAAATAAAATGCTGCCATTGAACTTTTCAATTTCAACTCATCAAGCAATTTCTATTATTCTAGCTCTCAAAGAGAGTGACTTGTAAAGCCAAGTTAACTGTGGATATTTTTAACAGTGCAATTACAATACACTCTTATGTTATTCTAACATTTTAGGTAATATTCCATGTAATTATAAATTGTAGCCTCCCATGACACTATTGTATGTCTTTTACTTTAGGTCAACATTGTTTTTAGTTATCTAAAAGTAATCTTAAAGAATAGTGATTATTGAAGGAAGACATTTGTGAAAAAAACATTTAGAAGCCTACGAGGTTTTATTGCCTGTTGCCATGTTTTTGACATTTAAAAAATGTCATGGTCGGCAATGAAAACAAACCTGATAAACAACAGCAATACGAACAGCAAGTCATTTTAGCTCTCTAGAGCTTTTCTACTCTGTCAAGTGCATATAGTCCTTGTAATTTAGCAATTTAAGCAACACTGCTTTCACATCATTAGACTGAACTAATGACACTGTAGTCTGTAATTATATATCATTAAAATACCTTTAGTGAAATTATGAGCAATCACCATAGTTGTTTCTTAAACTAGAGAAAACAGCTGTGAGGAGAATATCTAACCTCTGATTATCAACATATTACGTTTCTATCCCAAAAAAACGTTCTCTTGTTCTCCTGTAACCACGCACAAACCGAAAACTATTTTCAAACCAAAACGTCTTTTCAGGTACATGACCAACCTGCCACCTGCTCACTAACTAATTTACAGAATCATGTACATCTTTGAAGATGAATACCTAATTATTAATGCAGAGTAATTTAACCCCAGTTCCAGTAATGCGTCAGCCTTTAATGATCTGACGTAAAAGCGAACATATTTAAATAAATAGTCAGTGTGGGGGCAAATACTCAAATTCTGTTTATGTGACGCATTAGTCAGTATGTGATGCACTCACACACAAAGAGTTGACATTTTACCCATATTGTTGTTCTAGTCAGCGCTGACTCCAAAACACCCAAAAGGTTAATTTTCAGTGTAACTTGTATTAAAGTTTGAAATATTCTCGGCATAATGAAAACTGGTATATTGGACTTTCCGCTGCAAAACATGATCTTTAAATAAAACCTATGACATCAAATTCAGTAGTATCAAATCCTCCAGCCAGGTCTATAAATGCATCTTGGCAGTGTTCTTAAGGAAGGCCGCTCTTTCCCGAAGGAGGACTCTGGAAAATTGCACCCACACATGTAGCACTACAACTCTGGAGCTATTCCTGAAGCCACCCCCATACAACTACCAAATTACCAATCGACAGCAGGAAATAGACGCACAGCATGTCACTGCGGCGTATCAGTGGGATCAATGGGGAAATAAATTGAGGGCTGATGAGAGGCAGAAAAGAGTGATAACATGCACACAGATGGAGGGAGGTGGAGAAAAGGTTGGAGGAATATATTCATAAAACCCTGCAATTCTGAATCAGTGCATGTCACACAGACACATGTTCTGCAAGCTGGTGCGCCCGTTTCCTTCTTAGTAATTAGATTAAATGAAAGTAAATGTACTATCTGCCAGATACCCAATTCTTATAGTGTGGTTATTTTGGTCCTTTTTCTCAGAAAAAGGAAACACTGCACATTTTTTTCACAATCTGGAGCTTCGCGTCTGTACTTATTTAGACAGGCAAACTTTTTCATCTCTTGCTCAGTTGTAGTATTTGATAGGCCTGTTATCTAACTGGAGATCTGATTTAACGAAAATATCAGATACAAAGAAATTTAATGAAGTAAAAATATAAATGTAATTGGCTTTAAGAGTTAAATCAAAGTGAAAGGCGGAACAGCATCTTTAAAATAAAAAATCTGTCAAAATAGTATACATACAATATTATATGGCTATTTTTAAGCTTCAGTATTTTCCAGGATGCTAGTCTGTATGCGAATAATGTTGATCTGCCTCGTTCTTAGCAGACAGTTACAGGATATATATGAAGAGTTTTGTTCCAAAATGAGAATTGGAGAGATTTTTTTATTATTTTATCATGTTTCTATTGCGTTAGTTAGCTGTATTTTTTCTGTTATTGTGGCTTAAATTAAACAAACCAACCACAATTTGATTGATATTTATTGGAATGCATATAAAAAAACATGATTTTGAAAAATTCGAAAAAAGGATTTATTTCATTTTGGAACCAAACTCTTCATATACAGAATAACGCTTAACATCTTTATCTTTTATTCCTTGTTTTTTTCTCTCTTATTTCAGAATCCACTCTTTTCAAACTCTATGAAATGCAATGGCTTTGGTATGTCATGTAAGCATGTATTTTAAGTGTGGTCTTTATTGGATTCATTTGAATCATAGTGTGGTTTTAATTTTGCTATTTTTTTGTGTAGTATATTAGATTTGGCTGACCCACATATGCTTACCACGTGTCTATACTGGATCCAGTGTGAACACAATAAAACATTGTCTTTTGTGGCATTGCATCGCGCTGCATCCGGTATTGACATGGTGTAAGCATTTATTTAATGCGGTGCCTTATGAGAAAGCAAAGTTTACAAACATTGTTTATATATATATATATATACACATATATTACAGGCCTATTAAATGGCAGGACTAGATACAAGGGGTCAGTGTTTGAGTGATGTCAAAACTACACTATCTGGGCACAGAAAAAAATAATCTAGTGAAGGCCATTTATAAATATCTGTGTTTTCTGCCAAAACTAAATATCCAACAACTTAAAAACAGAACTATCTGCACAAACATTTAGTAGGCTTCAGCCTTTGTCATCAAAGTGCATAATAGTCGCTAGTAGAGATGCACCGATATTGGCCAATAATCAGTATTGGTCGATAAAAGCAATTTTTCAATATTGGCTATCGGCTGATAGTTTGAAAACAGCCGATGATCATGGCCGATATTTCTTCTTCAAAAGAGGACAGGAAGATGCAATGAATTTGTGCTCTGTGTAAAGAAAATGTAAAGAAACAACCAATTTGACTTTCAATATTATTATTCATATGAATTAATAATATCATAAAGTTACTAAATATGAATTTAATCTTCATAATCAGTATCGGCATAGACAGATATCGCTCTGAGTAATCAGCTATCGGTTTCTGTGCTGAAATTTAGTATCTGTGAATATCTAGTCGCTAGGGAAAGGTTTGAGACTATGCACGTTAATGTGATGGCACCCAATCAGCACGTTGGGACTTTATAGTCCTGAGGCTTTAAAGACACAGCATTTATGGCCTGGCCGATGAGCTTGAAAAGTTGTGCTTACATGAACAAAAATGTCAGTGCCTCCAGGAGGTGCACAAAACTGAGAAAACTGTTTTTGGAATGAATGGGAACGCTTAAGTGTAAGCTCCTCTATCCAGGAATGACAGACCTCCTCGGATACAGTCTGGCTTACCTACCAGCCAAACAGCATGGAAAACTGGTTAAAGATGAAAACCGAGACAAGGGGTCTTTTAAGATGAAGCAATACGCAAAGGCATTACAGAGTATGAAAAGTACAAGATGTGACTAGGAAAGCATGGAACAGGAAGTGATTGAGAGAGCATTGACGGCGGTTTCCAGAGGCGCTTGGGCTGTTGCTGGGGGCAACCTCTGTTCGGTCACCTTATGGCGGGGAGGGAGGAAGCATTGTGCGAGCAAAGGTTTCTATTAATAGGAATAGCGGGAGAGAGGACGAGAGCCTACGAGCGAGCGAGAGGAACACGAGGAGGAGGAAGCAGATTGTGAGAATGAGACAGTTACTAGAGAGAGCTGGAGGAAGGGATGGAGAGCGAGCGTCGCGGAGGAGGGAGCGATGGCGTGATGACGCTGTGCGTGGCGTCAGAGCGATAAGAATAGAGCCGGTGCGTGCAGGGCTGCTGAGACATCGCTTTTAATACCCACAGCTACTATCTCGCTCTTTGAACAATGTGTGTGTGCGAGAGCATGCGTGTGTGTGGAGGTGTAGGTATACGCACAGCAAAATTTTATATAGAAGGCCCCGCGATGAAAGATTATGACTTGTGCTTTTATATTTGGAAGCAACAATACGTTCCTAACTTTTAAAGACACAGAGCAGATTCACAAATGCTCATGAGAGGAAGAAGTACAAGAGGAAGTAAGAGCATGGCTTATGAGGGGGGAAAAGCAATTATGCCCCTTGTCATAAGTATGACATGCGTCGTGAGACCACGCTTTTGCAGTTTTTAGATTACTAACACACAATTCATGAAGCAATTCACCATTTTATGACAACTATAAACACATTCTCAGAATAATATACCAACTTGTACAAACCCCACACACAAACAGCCTCAATTTGCAAAGGTTTAACCAGGTTCTCATTCAAAAAAGACAAACACACAATATAATGAACTTAAGTGTCAAGATATAAACAAAAAGAAGATACAGAATGCTTTACGAAATTGGGCCAAAGGTCCAGAGGATGCCATATTTTTTTACATTGCCTCATTATGACAGTAAGTCTTCTTTGTAAGTTGCCTGAATGCCTTAATGTAAATGTAATTTATGCAGTTGTGTACTGTATTGTGTTGTGTTTGCATGACCAGTTCATATTGTTTTTAGTTTTTTTAAACTGTTCTTATCTTGTATCATCTTCATCTACAGTAGTGTAATGTATTGTTTTTTCCTAAAGCTCATTCTTGCATTTTGCTCTATCTGCACTCTTTTATGTTGTATATTCTAATAAAGCTGTCAAATTATTCTTGAATCCCAATAAGAGGTTTTAGTAACTGTGTTTTGAATTGATCTCACCAATGTCTATGACTATGCTGCATTGTGGGTGATTTTGAGGGCTTGTGTGTAATGTCTGCAGGTTTCAGCAAGTTTGAATGGTTTGGAGAAGAGAGCTTAATTTTGACCTGAAATGTTGTTTGGGGAATTGGGTGAGATGTTATGGATTTGTGTTTACTGTTTTGAGAATAGGAGGCATAATTTCACTGTAAAACTGTAAATGCATTAATTATTACAGGGTTTGATTTCTAAGAGCTGATCTGGATTTTTGTACAAAAAATAAAATAAATGACATTTGGGTGTCCGAAAGCCAAAAATGGAAATGATTCTGCTTTTATTGCATAAAATAAAAGTGAAGGAGGTTGTCAGGCACAACCTAAAATCTCATTTTTTGGCTAGGTATGAATGAGACCAAAATATCAGTAAAACAAACACAAATTATGATGACGATTTCAAGACTAAAAGCATCATCAACTATTCAGTTACAATGAATAAATGGGTGACACTGCTTTCTATCTCATTAACAACATATCAAATCTTTTGCTGATTATGAATGCTCAGGATAGACGAAGAGTGTTAAGGATGAAAAGTCAATTTTGTATTCGGACAGTAATGACCTACAGAACATGGTCTAAGACCCCAACTGATAGAACAATGTGTGGGTGGATGCAACTGCAGGGCAAAGGTCCGAATACAACACAAATAAGATAGAGAGAGTTGGGTACGCAGGCACAGGCTGATGACGTCAGAGTGACTTGGCCTAGCAAGTGTGTCCTGCTGAGGTGTCATGTCTGGACCGGCTCATATAGCCAACAGCTTGAGCAGCCACTGCACAAAGACCAGAGAAGACATTTAGGGCACGGGCACAACTGACTTACAAAGTGTATTATTTACTTACATTAAACATGCTAAGATGTGTATAAAGTGAGTTTTGTACAGGAACTGCTGGGTAAAATTTTTAGCATAGTGAATTAATAAAAGTTGACCAAATCAAAATTGATAACCTCTATATTATTAACAGTCATTATTGACTATATGTCGGACAATCAGCAAGGCACAGCTACCTGCTTTTTTTATAACAGACAGACATTCAGCATTCTTATTTAGTGATGATCGATTTAACATCAGCAATAGAGAAAGGAAGTTAAATAAGCCTGTAGAAAATCTTAAAAGAGTTGATTGACTAGTAGAGGTTGATAGTAAGCAGATCTTACAGCATTGATGCCACTGTCCTTCACCTCTGTGCTGGTCTCCCGCTCGTAGAGATCTGAGAAAGAACAATCAGCCTGTTGAATCTTTCCAATTAACATGTTTACAGACACTGTGTACACACTCACATCACTGCTAATGACGTCATGGATATCTTGACAGCTTTCAGGCATGATAATAAACATCATGATTAGATGCAGCACTGCACAGTTCTATTTACCTTCACGCCGTACACAAATAGAAGATCCATATGTAAACGGGTGTCATACAATTTCAGTCCAACACAATCGCTGCACGGTTACGTACATACTAAGTGGCCAATTTTAACATACACTTTAGAATGAGGTTCTACACTTTAATTCATCATATACGGTCACAAAAATAATTATCATAAATATTGTCAGTTTTCCTGAATCTACTATTTATAGATATATGTTAATTTTCTTTAATTCTATGAACTACTGCCAATATTCCTCCCAAATAAAAAAAACGTTTATTCTATTTAAACATACACTTTTAAGTAATACAACAGTAATATTTGTACAAATGTTGTTTTTTATGTGATAACCTCGATTTTATCACAGTTTTTAATGTCTTGTCATGTTGTCAGTCTTTCACATTGCTGTTGGATGACTTTGTCACTCCTGAGGTTTGATTTTGTTGAAATTCAACAGACACTGGACTGGAATGGCGACAATACATCTAGAAATGGGGATTAAATATCTATATATAAATACAAATTTGGAATTGTCTCTTAATCTTTTCCGCTGCGGTATCTTTAAATATACAGTGATATTGGCAACTCTGCTCTCATGGATTCTGGATAACAGCCCTGAGTACAATATGTTTACTTATATTAAGAACAAAACATTAAACATTACAGACATTTTTCCACACCCGTCTTTGCTTACAGTATATATACCAACGGTGTCAATATTAGTGGAGGGCGCTTTACATAGTGTATTTTCAAATGTTAATTTACACTATTTCTAATATTAAAAATTATGTAGAATATGCAGTTGAGATCTGGTGACTGTGCAGGTCATTGGAATATGAATTTTTTAAACAGTTTTTCACGCTGAAAGCCGTGTCTTATTCAATAAACACCCACGATTCAGTTCAGGTGCTGTGTGTCCCGAAATAGCCTGGCAATGTTTTAAAATTAGGTAAATGTCATTCTTTTCCGAACAAATACGCCTCCTTTCTCTGTAAATTGGGATTATTATTAAAATGTTCACAAAAATCTGCCTGACGCAGTGATATTACTGTTCAGGGTTACTGCTATCCACAGAAAGCAGACTGCAAATGGAAATTTATTTTAAAGAAATGTAGGCATGCATGATGGAAAATGGCAGCAGTAATTCCTCAAATTATATTCAGATGATAGAGAAAAGGATTATACATTCCCATATAAACAGACACATGTATGATGTAGTCGACAGCATGTTTAGCATTTAAAGTCTATTTAGTCTAAATAAAGCCTATCGAGTCTATTTAGCTGTCTAGAGTAATGATGCACAATTCTGGTAATCTTTCACGGTAGTCTACTGCATCCTCCGCAACCTGCTATTCAGACCTGTGTAAAAACAGCTTTCATCACGGATTGCTCCACATCCCGATTTACGTCGTTTCATTTGTGAATCAGATGCTAAAACAACAGCGGATGCAAATAAACGACGCCATCAGCGAGTGCAATTGCTTTTTAGTGTCCTGAGTAAGTATCATGGGACTTGATACTATTACGCACATAGAAATATTTCCCGTATCATTACATAACAACTACTAGAACCGCATGGCAGGATGGATCCGTGAAATAATGTTATTTATGACAAACTCTGACTTCTTCATCTGTATATGTCTCTAAAAAGAAACAGACTAAACAGACAATGTTTTTTCCCAGCCGTCTGGTGTCCGTCCACTGTTTCTATTCTTAGCTGACAGAAGTAAACCCTTGTGCTATCAATGTCTGACATGCATTCAGTGATGTTTTTTTGCATAGAATTGTTGTATTGAGGGGTTATTTCAGTTACCGCTGCCTCCTGTCAGTTAGGAACAGTTCTGCTCATACTTCTCTGACCTCTCGTATTAGAACTGCCACTGTATGAAATTCTACAGATGTCTCCCATGTGAGTCTGACACCAACCATTATAAAAACAGTCAAAGTCACTTAGATCACATTTATCATTGGTTTAAACAACAGCAACGTTTCCTCAACTGAATATTTGGAATAATAAGTATGTGATAAAGTGATCACTTTAACTGTGTCATATCATCATTTTTTTATTATACAATTTTTGTTGCTCTGCGGTCTAGTTATCACTTTACTGTTCCTTTAAGACTTCTTCTTTGCATCCGGGTTTGGCTGGTTATTATCGTCTGTCAGTTCCATGTAGATGCAATTACTACACCATTTTGTGGGCAAAAAGCTTGTTTTTCCATTTCCGGCAATTTAAAAGTACCGAGCAACATTGGAAATATGTCATTATATTCAAGTGCGTTTGATCAGCCTCTTACCAGATTTTTAAAGGCCTCTTATAAGCATGAAATGAAAAACTTTTTTCTTTCTTTGCTCATGCAATAACAGGACCATCAGGCCTTTGACTAATATCATAGGTCCGAAATACTGATGTGTTGTCGACATGCTACTGTAAGCCATCATGTATTACGTTTCAGGTTTCTGAAATGTTAATTTCAATACAAGCTATTTTGCATTCTTATGACAGAAAGTTCAAAGAATTTTATTCCGAAGTGACAAGTCCCCTTTAAAGGACCAATGTGTAACTAATTGGAGGACCTACTGACAGAAATGTCTTCAGTTGTGTATAAAGACCTAACATGATGAAGCGTTGTTTTTATTTTCTTAGAATGAGCTATTTCTATCTACATACACCATGGGTCCTCTTACATGGAATTCGTATTGTTGTTCCTACAGTAGCCCTAAACGGACAAACTACTCTACAGAGTGCAATTCCTAAAAATGTTATCTCATTCGGCAAAAACGCGATAACATCTCAGCCTCGTGTCAGCCACCTTAGTGCTTCGAATGGGGGGGGTGGAGTGAGCCGTTGGTTGCATTTCGCAACCTCACCACTACATGCTGCTAAATTTCATAGCTTTAAATACTTAGTAAACACGAACAGCTTTACTATAGTTTGTCTTCTAGATTGCACACTTGATTCTCCTTTCTTACCAAAGAGCACCTGCAGTCTGGCAACACAGGACACAAAGCCATAGAAGGGCAGGTAGAGTTCACCAGCGCCAAACCTCTCCCACAACATCTGCACCACAACACTGTCACACTCCACACCTGATGGCAAAGAAAGAAGACAAACCGTGGGAGAAGATTCTTTAACTTTGCTTTTGTGTATAAACACAGGGTGTGGTGTATTGTGTGTGTGGGTGTGTGTTCACCTGCAGCATTCAGAGCCAGACTGAGTTCAAACGGGCTCATGGTTCCAGATGAGTCCTCATCAAACTGGAAAAAAATGGACTGCAGCCAAAAATAACACAAAATATCAATAAAAATTGGTTTATAAAACGGATGTTCCTGCTTTAATGATTTGATGAGTCATGTTTAAAAGCACACCTGTGACTGCACGTTTTATACCAACATGCCAAGGTGCTGTGTGGTTTTGCAACCGCAAACCGTCCTTTTTGTTATTAATCAATCTTATAATAAACTTCCTTACTTGGTGAAAGAATGTTAAAAAGAAAGCCTGTTTTTAAGATTTAGATGTTATACTGGCACAATAACATCAACTGTTTCAAGGTCTTCTTCTGTGCAGTACAAGCACTGTGTAACCTCACAGCCTAATAATTGTCACAGCTCAGTGTCCTACGCTGCTTCCTTACACGTTGCCAAAGCTGAGAGTGACCTTTTCACGCACGAGAACTGAGTTACCTGCAGATTGCGTAGGGAGGTGAGCAGCTTCTCTGCTTGAGCTCTGTACAGCCGGCCTCTGCCACCCGTCTACACACAACTTTAAGAATATTAACCAGGAATGGGAAATACAAATAAAATATTCTGAAAAATTACGAAAATATAGAACAAAGAAGGGTGGGGCTAGTTCTCACAAGACTAAGTATTTACACACCTAAGTGTTTAAATACCCAAGCACTTACTTAGGTAAATACTTCTAGCACGGTTTATTCCTGAAAGCCTGTATAGGCACATATCAGCTGTGTCCTTCTGTTCCTGATATTTTTTGGTTTTATTTGTTTCTATGCCACAAATCATTATTATTAGTCACTGTTTATGTTTGTCACAGGGTTTTGCACATATTTAACCAATGTAAACTATTAAAAACTGCTTGTCAACTTTGACAACGCAGCATTTGATCATTTAGAAAGTACAAATTTGGATCTTGAAGGACAGCGGCGATATGTTAGTGTTAAATATTTTGTTCAATCTCATTGCCCAGGAGTTGTTAAACATATTTTAACTATATGGGGTAAGTTGTCACCAAGAAACCTGGCATATTTTAATAATGGCATAGACCTAAATAATATATATAAATAACATATGAACCACTGCTAAAGAAAACACAGACTTAACCGACTGACTCGAAAGCTTACAGTTAATAAAACATAACCCTTCATTGTGTGACAACCTGCCCCAGGCTCCCCTAAATATCACTGAAAATATTGACTGATTGAAGAAGGATACATCCTCCCCAAATATGAGCTGTCTGCAGGTCTCCAGGGGAAGTTCGTAGTCTTTTTCCAACACTAAAACACAGTTAAAAAATACAGCATAAACAGGAAATAATTTTAATACTATTTATTTCTTGAGATCTTAAGTTATTCAGTGCACATTTATATATGTGGATAAATGTATAGCCAATATACTGTTTGTTTGAGGTCATAACCCCATGCTAGCGAAGTTACACAATACTTCCCCCTTGTGATCATTCGTGGTATAGGAACAGTGTTTTATTTATTTTCCCCATGACAGCTCAAGCAAAACGTTAAAGTCCTGACCTGAGTTGACCAGATTCATAAACTGCACAGCATTCACTCTCTCATCCTGAGAAGTTAAAAATACACAATGATGTAATCAAGCATTAACATGTTTACTGCCTTCAATGATTCAACAAATGTTAAATAATTTGTTTCTGTGTTGCTTACCGATCCAGCTTTCTCATCAAACCACTTCTGGACCCTGAACTCATCCTCAGGTAAAGACGGCTTAGACATTACAGCCTATAATAACAACACACACACACAGAGATTAAAATGACATATTTAACATACATTAATATTGGTTATATTATTTACCAATACCAAATATATATGTTTGCAAACTACACAAAAATATGCATATGCAAAATAGAGATGTGGTTCTGTTAAATAGCCCAAGTTAGCGGGCAACTCTTACCACAGAGTAATTGTTGGTACAGGGGAAATCCTGAAACCTGTAATGCAGATTTGAAACCAAGAATATAGGAACTGATGGACAGACATTGTATCAACAGCATTTTGTCAGAATCAGCTAAGATCATCAAAGCTGACAGAAACATCATACAGACATTATTTGCATTTCATTCTTAGTACCCTTGAATGCTCCCGGTTTTGGTGTAAATACGGAGGAAGAACTCCCCCTGCTGGTTGGGCCTGTAGACGGAGGCCACTATAACATAACTGCCAGGTTCCAGTTGCACCTTCCTCCACACACTCCTGATGCTCCGGTATTTTCCAGAGCGAGCGACAGGCCTATTGTTGGAGAAAAACTGCTGATCTAGAGGACCAGGTTTGTCCTGTAGCTGTGGGCAGAAAGATTAGTGTTGTGGAAATGCATTAAAGACGCGTGTTTATGTTTTGATATTTCAGTTACTGACCTGTATACTGTATGTATTTTTTTTCTATTACCTGCAAACTATATGATATTAATTCATGAACTCACCTCAGGTGGGATCTGAATAATTATATTAGATAGAGAAAAAGACAGAGAGAGATAAAAAGGATTGCAAATTTAATCATCCGCAAACATTAAATAGATTTCTTTTCTTTTTTCAAATTGTCAACGAGAGAAGGTGCTTAACCTTCAGAAAGTGTTGAAAATCGACCCTTAGCACATACATTTTTTTTAGAAAATTTGTACAAAATACAATTTACAACAATGTTTAGTGTTTTTTTATAACAATACACACTAAGTAAACATGAAATTATTAAAACATTGGACAAAAAAACTGATATTAACTTCATCTCTAGATCCAAATGTTAACTGTATTTATTTATAAATTGCATAAATATAAATTATACATAATGACATAAACCCATATATCCTAAATTTTACAGCATTTATACATGCAGTGGAAAAGGTAAAAATAATTGTACTTCTTATGTGTGAACATTTTAAAGTAAATCAAATAAAGGTTTTAACAACAAAAGCTAAATTGGTGTCTTTAATCCTTAAAACAAATAATGCAATACCAGTTCAAATTCTATTTTCAGAAAGTGTCTTCAAGCTCTGTGATGTGTGATTTCCCTCACCTTATAGATGTGGAAAGCAATGTGGAGGAAGTTAACTTTATCTTTCTGTCTGCGGTATTTCTGGAGAAGCTCAACCAGTATTGTGCCCTTCTTCTTTTTCTCTTCCTGTTGCCCGGTTTTAATAGCAGGAGCCAACACATCAACTTCATCCTCTTCTCCACCGCCCGCGTCATCCACATTAAACTCATCCTCTCCGAACTCATAGTCATCCACATCTTTCTCAGACACGATCAGCCGGAACTGAGGGTTTTTCCAGAAAGATTCTGCAGGGATGAAAACGAACACAGGAATATAAAGAAAAAGGATTGGAAGCAAGGAAGAAGTTTGTTTACCATGCAGTAATGCCAAAATAACACATCGTTCTATTGCACTATTTGACTGGCTGCAAATATTTTTTTTCAACAACTACTCTGCTATAAATTACTTTAAATCACTTACTTGGGAAGCGACGGCTGCCCCCTGCAGAGCACATAGGGACCCAGGTACCCTGATGTGAGCTCAGAGTCCAAACAGGAGATTCTGTGTCATTACTCGCATCCCCTGTCATAGAGTCAGGATTTACGCTGCACATTTCCACTGTACTAAACAGTCGACAGAAATCCTCTACACCAATCCTGCAAACACATAAGCATTTGGGTGTCAGTTGTTCCTGTATTACGAAACGACCACTTGCTCTTATGCTACCTCTTTTCTTCAGGGGATAAAGTACAGAAAAAGCAAAAAGAACACGAAATCTTTTAACGTTTGAGAGTACGGTAAGACTTCTATTGGTGAAAAAATATTTTTTATCTATTCATGCTAAGAAAACGACTTTTAGTACCAAACAACTTCCTTGCCATAACCTAGTAACAGGATCTGTGCTGATGTACTGATGCACCCTGAAGGGGGTTATTTGTGATATTGTACATTATCCCTTATTTTATTTATGCCAGTTCAATTGATAAAACATAACGTTGTCTCAATTTCCCTGTTCGAATAAAATGTTTTTATTTAAAGTGAACATTAACCTACCAAAATTCCCCATCTTCAACTTTGGCCAACTCAAGTCTGGTCTTCTGAGCACCGTCTATACAGTCCCAATCCTCACACCTGCCCACACACACAAATATGAAGTCTTTAGAAGCCCTGAGGCATGTGGTAAGAAAATGAGCTGCTGAGGTCTTTCTCACTTGTCACTCCAGGGGCCGCAGTACTCAACAAACCCCCAGGGATTACGCAACCTCAGCAGCAAAACCTCCTCAGACTCTTTAAGGACCTACACACACAAAAAAAAGGCATGTAAAAACCTACAGCACTTTATGATATATAATGATTTAAACGGTAAGGAGCACACTATCGTAATATTTGTGATATTTTGAGCATCATGGCCATTTGGAATGTGCACTGTTTATATCGAGCAACATCGCTATTGTGGATCTTTTCAGATCCTAAAGCCCGTTCTTCCATACTTCCCTCTCTAATTAATGGAAAAATATCCCAAAAAAGTATAACTTAAAACTATTTCTGAATGTGGATTTTTTAAGTTACAGTTATAGTACAAATACAGTAGTAAGAACTTACTTGAAAAATCAGAAGTCACAAAGCAAGATAAAAGTCACAAGGCCATAAACGATAATACCTTTGTCCCTAAAATAGGCCAAATTTGGGCAAACATATATTCATATTTTAGTTATTAGTTTTATTTTAGTTTAGGTTATAAAAATATATAAGTTTGTGCCGCTGTTTTTTTTTTTTTGATTTCAAGAGGTATGGACAATGTTACAAAATTATGTTATATGCTTTATGACATTACATATAATGTCATAAAGGAATAAATACTGAAATAAAAACTATTACCAGATCTCTGATAAAAATTAAAATGGCTGAATTATAAAATAAATAAAGGAATAAATACGTATATATATATATATATATATATATAATTGTTAAAAAAAATCTTCAGTTATTTAAAATAATTGAACACAAATCTTAGTAATTTAATTTAAATAATTATTTTAAAATAATTATTATATAATTGTTATGTATGAAATAATTGTTATTTACTTTATTATAAAATTTTAAAAATATTACGAAACATAATTATAACTATTTTAATGAGAAATATTATACTAGGCATTTCTTGGTTTGATTCGCCCTTTTACGTTCTATTTAAATATTGGTGTGTGTTCTGGTTTATACCTTATCAGTATCAGTGATGGCATAGGCGTGACCTTTGATCAGACCCTCTGCTGTCACAATGCCAATGTCCTTCACATTCGTAGCCTGCACACAAAACATAACACGTGCTCATTCATGTATATCTGATTCATATGCAAATAATCCTTTAACTAGTATGTGTTACTACTGCTTTTGAGCATATGTGTGTGTGTGTACATGTATGAAGCAGCTGAGCAGGCTGCTCCTTGCGAGGGCAGCGGTAAGGGCTTTCCAGAGCACGCGGGGGGTCCGCAAAGACACCGGGAGGGAGTAAGCAATGCCCCCCGTAAAGTCCTCCATCCCCTCTGAGATAATACCCCCCTTCAGACTGCCATAAGAACCAATCAGTCTGTACACACACAGAAACATAGAAACACATGCACACATAACCATTACAAAATGATTTCAATCAATTTAATTGATTCCACTTAATTTGTCCTAAATAAATTGCATTTGACAATATTTCAGTTTTTACACTATTTCACTTACAAAAGAACGTAACAATGCCCTTGATGTAAACAGTGTCACTAATAAACCTTACAGTCCCCACACCCACACAGTCAAACACACATATGCTTCAACTGACTTGGCATAAGCTTTCTCCACCAGGGCGCTCCAGAACTCATTGCTACTGCGAGAATAGCTGAAAAGCAGACGGCCCTCTCTCACAGGCAGCTTGTCATCCACTATCACCTCCACCCACTCACCATACTGCCAGAACTACACCACAGTGAGAGAGAGAGAGAGAGAGAGAGAGAGAGAGAGAGACATGCATTATTCTAGTTGTGATGTAGGCAGAAATAAGTCTTGATTCTCTGTTGTTTTGATTCTATATCACGTGTACATTTCCTTTTTTTTGGTAGTGTAAATAGGTACACACTTTATGTGAGACAGGCAGGTCTGGACCTGTGTTGGCCTGCAGGTAACTGAGCGTATGTCCATGCGTCAGTGTCTTTAAGTTATGGCAACAAGTCGAGACATTTCAGGCATCGTCCCCAATCAACAGCCTTCCCCCTTTTCAACCCTCTAACTTTAAACCCTCTATTTTTACATTCATGTCCTGTTTTTGAAGTGTCCTGTCATTCCTCTCCTCTCTAACCCTCAAGGATCAGGTCAAGTCATGTTGTGAATACCTTTTTCTGTAGAACTTCTTAGTGCTAATATGCTTTGAAAGTTTAATTACAAGGGCTCCTTGTATT
Source organism: Triplophysa tibetana (assembly GCA_008369825.1). Lineage (NCBI taxonomy): Eukaryota > Metazoa > Chordata > Actinopteri > Cypriniformes > Nemacheilidae > Triplophysa > Triplophysa tibetana. The sequence continues at coordinate 12,872,988 of CM017903.1, read as the reverse complement.
AAAGTTTGATATTAAAGTCAAACATGAGCAGGACTTGTTTGTTGCCAGCTAGATAAAAGGGATTTTTTGGAAACAAACAGCATCTGTAGAAATGATCTTTCTGTTAAAAATGTGAAGTATGAATTTATTTAAAGTTATCAAATTATGTACATTACGCTTGAGAAAGTTGAGGATGGGAAAATGAAAATGTTATCATTTATTCAACCTCTTGTCATCAAACCTGTATGACTTTTCCCAGCAGAACACAAAAGAAGATATTTTGAAGAAAGTTGTTAACCGAACAGAGCCAGTAGCAATTACTTCTATTGTATGAACCCAAAACCAATGCAAGTGAATGGGTTCCACTTAGTCAAGGTTTTGAAATGACATGGGGGTGAGTAAATATTGACAGATTTTGGGGTAAACCATCACTTAAAGCTCAAAGTAACCCCATGGACTAAATGATGGATGACAGTTACTGAATTAAACTATAGAAGGAATCCATTCTGTCAGTAACCTCCACACTTTGATTTGGAGCAACTTTTGGCTGGTCTATCACAGAATTGTAATTTTTGCGTGACCTTTTCTTTAATATTGTCACAAGTCTCACAAACACGAGACTCTCAGAGGAGTCCTGAGGGGAGAGGAAAACACATGAACCATTCTGTGAGAGTTTGCTTATTTTCTTGTAAAAGAAGAGTTTTTGAGACAACTGGAATGTTTTAAATTAGACTTATTAGGACAACAATGGCAATGTTGAGACGAACACCACATTTATTTAAAATTGATAAAGCTTGTTTTGATGTTTGCATTCCATTATCATGAGATTTTGCCACCCGGAGGATCTTTCCTGTGTGGCCGTATAAAAAACAAACTTTGAATAAAATGGCCGCAGTGTGTCTAAGAAACACATCCCATGTGGTTCTTGCGACTCATATTCATTTAGCGATTAAGGTTGAAAGCTTAGCCATACTTTAAAAATGGTCTGTAGCAAATATACAAAGTATGAACAAACAATAAGACAGTATTCATCCTGTGTGCAAGAGAAACAGACAAATAAGGTCTGATCATTTGCGGCGAAGCGTGATTAAAGGGGGAGGGGCATGCAGATGTATTTGTCAGTGGGACAAAAGGAAGATGACGGGAGGAGCTGTTTCTGGAATGAGCCTCAGCTGTTAGGGACGGTAGGGTCATAGAAGAGTGATTCTAATTACCGTTTCCACCGATGCACCAGCTAGAAGTAAATCTAGACACATAATTACATAGGAGCCATTCAAACGGGACATAAATTCAGGACTGATTCGGCCCTTTATCGGTCTCCCACTTGTGCTATAAATACAGGCCCATTTAAATGAAATGTTTTGTTACAGGCTCTTTTATTGCTTATCTATGCATCATTCATTGATTCACTTTCAATCATTTTCACTAATCTCAAAATGTTCAATCGACCAAAGTTTTACATGTTCATGAACCCCAATGACAATTCAATTATTCTTGAAGCCTAACTACATAAGGATGTAATTGTCTGAGATCTGTCTCCATAAACTCCTACCCTGAACCGGAAGATGCCCGCGTACGATTCACTCAGGCTTTGGCCGGCCGGAACCACTTTCACAAACAGAGTCGGATGCATGGTGAGGCAGGACAGGGCGGCCAGCAACCAGCAGTTGCCTAAGGGAAGAAACACATAAATTCCACCGATATTTACGAGAAACATGAGCACAACATCAAACACAAGTTTGAAGTGTTAAGGAGACATGCTGTCTGTCTCTCACACGGTGACATTCCTCTATAACAGGTAACAGCTGTTCGCTTGCGCCATGTGAGGGATCAGAATCAGATTATTTGTGACTTCATAGAAGAAAAAAGATATGATCCCACAGGAATGGAGTAACTCTGCGTGCAAGTTCTGCATAAATAGGCCGAATATAACGATGCGAGGACTTTCTTCAAAACAAAGAATTAATATTCCTGCTTGAAGTGGTAAGAATAAGACATTCTTGGGTCGATTTCCATTCAAATGAGATTATTTACATGTGTTCGTTATTCTGGCGTTGCGTTGGTACGTTCATCTATTATTTACAAAGCGGACATCCAAATACTGAGGGGCGAATGCCCTCTCTTGGTTTAAGCAAAGGTCTTCCTGACCTTGATTTAAGATGTCTGGTTCACATTTTGTGGATAACTAGCAAAATGTTGAATTTTGCGATAAATGATAGACAGATGTTGTCTTCCACTCAAGTATCAAGCAGATGCCTATGTTTAAATACTCTAAAGCAAGTTGAAGTCATAATCTATAGAACACAGTTAGGCATGTTAACGTGATGATCTTGGCAACAATGCAAGTCAATAAAAGATTTGAAGTCAACATCGAATCAACGCCAGATATAGAGAAAGAGAGTTGGGCAATGCAAAACAATAAAAGAATACCCGCTGTGCACAATAATTGTTATTCTTTAGGTGGGTGGAAATGGGGGGCGAGGGAGGGAGGGGTAGGCAGATGATGCCAATCCGACCTCTTGCTCCCTCTCTCATCCCTCTCAGCTTTCATCCCTCCCTGCTTCTAATACATTTGTCGTGTTTTTGATGTGAGTGGCCCGCGGCGGCTCCACGTTGCATCTCTCAGCAGGGATTCTGCAGGAGGCTTCGAGATCAGCGAAGTGTCTCGCGGCTAGGCGGGCAGAATGGGGATAGTACATTAAGCATTATGAGGAAGATCTGGGTGGAAGAAGATGGGGGGGAATCTGCATGATAAGGAGGAAAGAGTGGGAGTGTTGCCAAAGAAGGATATTTCTCTGGTAGCGCACATGCCTCTAGGGTGCGTTTGGATGATTTGGTTTCTGAGAAGTGCGGTAAGGCGTTATCCCATTATCCTGGCATAAAATATGAACAAGCATGCACTAACACGGGCGTGGACTTACCCAGCTGGCCCTGGCAGATATCGGTGGTGCCCATGGTGCCCTCAACAAAGACAGCATTTCTTTTGATTTCCTTTTGAAGAGGGGGAGGGGGGAGAAAAATGTAGGAACATTTGAAACATTCCACACGAGCCAAAAACTAATTGCAGGTACATGTGATGATGGACTAATGTGGACAATCTTCACAGTCCTAACTACGTCTTGTTGCACACTTCGTCGACACTTACCTTCACTCAAAAACAACTTGGAGGATTCATTTATTTTTATTAGAAAATGGGTAAATATTTTTTTATTTAAATACATAAAAGCTACCTAAATACTCTCTGAGGTGCAAAATCTCATTTAGGGACCCCATAGGTTGTGAAAGACTTTACTAGCTTCTGACCAATGAAAGTTTCTCCACTTCCCCTCCTCCATGCTTCAGATGTGTACATTTACATTCTGCAGACTTTTTTGCAAAGCAACCTTCAAATAATTTACATATGACATAACATCAATTTAACACTATACTTGACTATTTAATTATTTCCAACGATTACGTATTGATGTAATAGTCATTGGTTTTAATGCCTGACATCAGGGCAATGTAATTTATAATTAAATGAAGAGAAAATATATTCTTATATTATATTAGTCGTCTATATTACCTTTGGCCGCAGCCATTTGATTGCCTTTTTGGGGTCAGGATCCACGGGCACAACGAGAGAACTTTGATTCGCTGGAAAAGTCGGATCTGAAAACAGGACGCCAGATTTAAGACAATTTTGAAGAAGGATGTCATAATCTTGATCCTTGAACCTAACCGGATTTTCATAGGATCCCTGTTCTTCAGAGCTGCTACCAGACATCTTTAAAAAGAGCAATCGAGAGGATGAACCGAGTCTGCACGATCACAAAAGCTAACTAAAAGTTTTGTGAAACTGTTTTAGGTTCGAAAAGTTTGTAACAACACACCCTCCCGTGTCTAGGCTACTGGACTGGGGGGCGTGGAAACCTGAGACTTTCACGATAGTGGGCTGTTAAATTATCTAAATCAATCACGCCACATGTTTTGATACGATCTTTAATATATATATAAACCAGTCTTAAGTACCAAGGGAACTTTTGTAGTAAAAGACAAAAATACATTCATGGGTCAAAATTATCGATCTTTCTTTTATGCCCAAAATCATTAGGACATAAGATCACGTTCCATGGAGATATTTTGTAAATGTCCTACCTTAAATATATTAAAATTGTATTTATGTGAGTGGATGGCCTGCCACATTGATTCACAACTTCAAGGGCAATTTTCTCTATATATTTTTTTGACTCTCAGATTCCAGAGTTTTTGACAAATGTATCTCAGACAGATATTGTCCTATTCTAACACCTCATTCATCAATATACATATTATTTATTCAGCTTTCAGATTATGTAAAAATCGAAACTTCGAAAAATGCACCCATAAGACCCATTTTATGTCCAGTACGGATATAAATATTCTTTAATTTTTTGTTTATTTTTCTGTTTATTTATGTGTTTTTTGTTATTTCCGTACTGTTTTACTTTCCGAATGTCTCCCCGGTTTATTCTAAAATATGTGACGAGTTTGGTTCCAAAACGAGTTATTCAAAATTCATGTTTTTGATTATGTTATTATGTTTTAATTGTGTTAGTTAGCTGTATATTTTTGTTATAATGGATTAAATCTGAACAAACCAACTTCAGCTTGATTGATATTAATTTGCACAGTATAAAAATAAAAACGGCCTTATCTCATTTTGCTACCAAACTCCTCACATTCTTTGTGAAGCTGCACTGTATTTGTGAAAAGGGCGGTAGCCAATAAATAAAATTTAATTAAATATAAACCCATCCACATGCAGAAGCGCATGAGAATTGCTATGCAAGTTCGTTTATAGACATTTATGGACGAATTTTTTTTAAAACAAAATTTTTTAATACTGTAATTTTTACATGAGAATAAATTCCATTAGCAAGGTCCTAAATGGAATATACACTATGTGTAAAACAACACATTCGCCACTAGATGGCACTGCAATGCAGCCGCATTGGATATCCCGCCAACGTGTCAAAGTTCTCACACTGGACCTCCGCGTTCGAGTAAGTAAGTATTTTAAATGATATATATATATTTTTTAATCCGTTTACATGAAGGCATATGTAGAAATAGCGTATTTCTATTTGACGAATGTAGAATTCGTATTGTATCTATCAAATATCCGCTGACCTCAATTACTTTCCTTTTTTTTCATCGCCTGCATAAAAAACATTCGGACAAGTTTACAAGTGCTAAATAAACACGCCCAATAATGAGGTGGATGTGATCTATCGCTCGCGATTAACTCTGTCATTGATGCCCATGTTCTGTAGGCTACATATGGTCTTTCAGTGAGAGAGGATTATGTCGCTGTGACAAAGGTCGCTGACCCGCCCCGAACATTATCACACTCCCGGAGCGACACGACCCCGACGGCTCCCACGACCCACACCGAGAGTCTGTCTACTCACAGGCATCAATTAACACCAGTCGGTTCCCAGGCACGGAACTGGTGCCCAGTGTAAAGGTGCATTCGAATGGGATGAAAGAGGGTCAGGAGGTCGACAACACAAGGACAATTACTACATTTCTTGTATTTAACTGCCTTGCTCAATGCGTGATTTACCAACACCGTTTTTTTATTTACTCTATTTTTCTTCTCTATTTAACTGTCTTTAACTTCTGAAACTATACAAACTCCATCGGTTTCCATTACACAAAACCATTATGGAACCATCAGCAGTTTAGGCTACCATTGGTTTTCATTACACAATTCCTTCGTGTAGTGTGATTTGGTTTTCTTTCAGTAGGTTTTAATGGTGCTTTATTGGTTCCCACCCACCAGATGACAACCCAGAGTAGAACCTAAAGCATTACCAACAGAGACCCACAAAGACTATTATAGCTTTCTATCAAACCAATACAATTTCTACTTTAACCATTACATCCATTGTTTCTGTGATGTTTTTTTTTTCAGCAAGACTTGTTGTTTGCAGAGTGAACTGATCTTAAGCAAGTGATAAAAAACATCTCCTTTACTCCCTTTGCTTCTGTACCTGGCCCACATTCTTGGTAAAAGAAGAAAAGGTGTTATTTACTAGGGGGCAAAGAACAGTCACTTAACTCACTCGCAAATATGAGTTGATCCCTCAGGGTAGCTTATGACATATTGTGAACATGACAGAGACCTGAGCAGACTGCCTTGGAAAAAGGGCTAGTTCAACCAGTCTGTCCGTCCAGTGCCAAGAATATGTTCTCACCTGTATTTCACTCATTGTGTTTGTGTGTGTGTGTTTGTGCCAGAGCGATAGTGGAGGTCACCAGGTGTTGTGTGATTTTTTTCCCACCTCTTCTCAGTAACACACAGCTTGTTTGGGAGGTTATTAAGGAGTGGCATGGTGTGTTTGTGTTTGACAGCGAGCATGTATGTGGGAAAGCCGAGGTGTTGTCACTTAATTTGACCCTATTTCTGCCACATCTCTGACAGGGTTATAACTATAAGTCTAACCACATCTGACAAGTCTGTGAGCTAATAGTGTATGACTAATTTCATACAGTGACAGTTTATAGCGACCACATTTAAAAATACTATAAAAGTAGTCAATATCACTTTCCCTTCCACGTGTCTGGATATACTTTACTGACATTTATGGTATTATGTCATTTTTGAAAGTGTGATATGTGATCCATTTGTGTTCATCACACAAAGCTTTGGTGAACTACATTCTCTCTTTGTCACTATAAAAAAATCTATAATAAAAAAACGTTTTATTAAAACTGTTTAGGGTAATACAGTTATAATAGCTTACTTAAACAATTAAAATGAATCGAAAAATGTCTATAAAATAATATATTGGTTTTAAAAGTCTAAATAAACAAAAAAATTGGGCACTCAAATTTTTACCCGAACAACTGGAAATATAAAAAAGAAATAAGAAAATAAGAAAAGCACATTACAAAACTGCTAAAAAAAATAACAAATAAAAGCTCATTCAAAATAATAATAAATCTACAAAAAATATATAAAACAACTATAATAACTCTGCAACATTTTGGCCGAATTGGATTTATTTGACCATAAATCTATAACTTTCAAATCATCCTAATACCCATCACAGCATCTGTTTGACTTCATATTGATAAAAAATCACAGTGTAAAAGATTCCATTGAAATACAAATATGAAATGAACATCAACCACGGTCTGTGGGAATGTGACAGTTCCGCCATAACAGGATTATCACCTTGCTTTTTGTGGTGAGAGGGGTCAAATCTGTGGCTGCGCTGTCCGTGGCACTGTGGAATTGGAACCCGTTCATCCTGCATGGTGTTTTTGGACAGCTGGACTGTTGCCTGGCTCTCCCACGCAAGGCCACAAACACATCGCGGTGGCGAGGGGGTGGGTTGGGGGTAATTTTAGGGTTCAGGTTTCTTTTTGTGGTCTTTGCGGAGGGAAGGAGGGACGTTACCACAAGGAAGATGAAATGGGATGCAGGGAGCGAGAATAAAGAAACACTAGAGAGCTTATCTGTGGTTTATCCCATTTGCCACCTTCCTTAGCACTTTCCCTCTCGCTTTCCCTCCATCTGATGTCATCACACCAGTGATCATCCTATGGGAAAAACGACGGGGAGCTCAGCTACACCTTTTTAATAATTGTAATTCAAATGCTTAATTGGCTTTTCAAATGGAAATGATTGGGCTCAGTCTCTATACCATAACTGCATATATACTGCGAACATGGCATACATCTTCACCTCTAATAGACTCAGGCCTGCAGTATGTAGCTCTCATTCATTTGTACAGAAAAAAGTGCTGTGCATGCAACTCTCTTAATAACGCAATAATATGCACGACTTTTTAATTGCCTACAGATGTTTATCTGTAACTATCTAGAATGGCATTTTTTTATGACATAATCATTTTCCTTTTAACGCGTCAAATTTCATGAGAACTTGTCTTTCTGAAAAGCAACAGCATTTAAGGGCTGCTGCATGTCATTAAGGAAGTCTTGAGAAGAAAGGTTTGGGTTAGACGTCTAGAAGGTATAGATAATGAACAAGGTTAAGACCAAATGAATCCAGACAACCTCCCCCACACAAGAAGACAACGCATGTTTAGATGCCGATTTCAAGTGTTTTTCCCAATTAAGCAGATATGACCCTAGGACCACACGCATATGGGCTCTTTCACCTGGGAAATAAAAGTTTAAGTGTCATACTTGCATCATTCATTCATTGCTCATTCTCCACAAATCATAATATATTCAAAGTTTTTCTATTCAAGTTTTTTAACAGCCTGCCATCACGTCACTTTCATTGTGCCATTGCTGAATTGAACATCCAACACTTGGGTTCCCGCTATTCTCATAGGTCCCTTTTGCCATCACCAAAGATTTGAGATTTTGCATTGTTTTGCTTCATAGCTCAGAATATTTTGATGAATTTCTCAGTTGCATTTCATAGCAAGTCTCAGATGTTCCTCCTAAAATAGCTTAGAAGAGACAAAAACAGAAACTATTTGACACTGTCCTTCTCAAACTTTGTATCTCGATATTATAATTTTTTGCCATAAATTAATATTATTAGTCACCCTTTATGATTTTCACTTGGTTTTGCAAATATCTAACCAATAAAAAGTATAATGTGCTTGTCAACTTTAATAACAAAGTATGTATTTAAAAAGTACAGTGTATTTTTAGTTTTCTGAAAAGCAGAAAATTTGGACATACAAGGATTTAGAAGGACCGCGGCAAATCGTTTCAATACATTAATAGCGTGGAGTTACAAAATGAGTGAAGATTTGAAAGGAATAATCTGGATTTGGGTAAATTTGATGAAAATTTAGAGTTCATTTTAAAATCTTCAAAACTGACCTTTGGCTTGGCAAATACAAGCTCAGTTTGTATCATTTTTGAGACTCTTATGGAGATGTGTGAGACTCCTGCGATTTTTGCATTTTTCTTAGAAGTATCTGAGACAGGAGATTTAGGCAAATGTTTCCCTCTCTCTTCTCTTAGGATCTGACGGTCTGATCATAATTCTGTTGCTCTTTGATTCCAAACAAACTTGATTAGCTTTTTTTGTCACAAATTTAGTGTTTTTGTCAGAAGTTCTTTAAGCAAAACATTTTCTTTTCTTTGCCTCTGACCCATTGGACATAGACTTAAGCCTCTAAAAAAGGGCTGAGGCGTGAGTTATAACTGAAAAAGTCATATCTCAAAGTCCACACACCTGCGGGTTCATGCGGTCAGTTACCTGTTACCACGCCCTCCATACAGGGGCGAGAGCAGCCTCTGATAGGAAAAGCGCCGCTCTGATTGGTCAAAGAAGATAAACACCGGCCAGGCCAGTCCCAGCTCAGCAGGGCGACGTGTCTGGGAGAAGGCGCAGAGAGGCGGCCCATAAGAGACAAAGGGCACCTGGGAATGTTTTCATCTGCCAGAGGCCATCTCAACTCACACAAGCTCGTGTTACATTATGTAATTGGGCCCGTGCGGCCACCAAATGGTGCCGTGCGGGTTTGCGTGGCTGGGCTGGGTGTATAAGGTTCTGATAGAGGAGGAGTAAAACAGGTCCTAGGGTGATCACCTGTAATTCATCATCCTCTGAGGGGAACCAGGAAAAGGAATTTTGCTATGTTGTAGATGACATTTTACACCCGCCCCCACTGCTAACACGCTTCGCTATCTTTTTCCGATTCTCTAAAACAGTGATAATTGGAGTTGGGGTGAGAGCTACATATGGTCCCTTCAATTCAACCTCCCCCATCCCTGTTGAAAGCTCATTAAAAAGGTTGGTTGTTAATGAGCTATAGGAATCATAGAGCGTCCCACTCATTAAAGGGGCCACAGATACCGGCGTGAAGGTTTTGTCCCGTTACAATAGAAAGACCGGTTAAGATGACTCCGCTCCGCCGTTTCTCAACCTCTCCCACCCATTCCAAATTTAAGAACTGCGTCGTCTTTCCGCCTCCACCATCAGTCATACTTCTGTAATCAACCTGACAATCTCATCCATTCACTTGAACCTTGTTGTTTAAAGAGACACACCAGCATAAATGAACCAGTGGTTTAGTCAGGTATGATTGTACAACGTAAAACTAACGGACTATGACTCAGATGGCAGAACAGGATTTGACAACAATAGCCTTGAGAGAACGCTTCTGCTGTTCAAATACTGGTGAATTCATGATGCCATCAGAGACATGTAGCGGCAGGTTGTACTTAACTGTTCCTGCTGTCTCACTTGCTAGTTCTCACATACTCTCTCTCTCTCACTCTCTCTCTCACACTCTCTCTCTCACACAAACACACACACATCTTTTGACTTTGCCTCAGCCTTTTAATTAGAATCCAAATATGCATAGAAATAACAAAATTATGTTAACAAGACAGCAAAGTTGTGGTCTACATATACAAAGATGGGAGAATTACATTAGACACGACATCTGAATCAACAGAAATAATTACAATATACATTAGTCACAGAGGGGGGAAAAGAGCTATTGTTCACAATTCACTGCTCCCTGAAGAGACGGACACGAGTGCATGTCCAATTGTTTTTTTCACATTTGTCGATACAAAAAACTCCCTTTTGATTTTCAATCTACAAAGTTTTTTTCCGCGCAAATATAGACTGTAACATAACAGTTCCCTGCCAGACAATAATCATTAAAAACTGTAACAAAGCAAATGTTCCCTGTATAGATTTATGATATATCTGGATTCTCTCACACACACACGCACGCGCGCACGCACACACACACACACACACACACACACACACACACAAGTGCTCTCTTGGTGGGTCTACCATTCAACAGGTCAGTGCTGTAGTTCCCCACCCAATCTTTTATCAAAACAAGGCCTTTCATTTGCACAACCACGAAACATGCAGAACATTTAAACAAAAAAACACCAAAATGAACATAAGATTCATGGCATTTGTATGTGCTCGGGTAGTAAAAAAAATGTCTGTAAGCAGACACAAACCAGGCTCACAAAATACAACAAAATAAATGGAATGTGTCTGGTTTTTGTGCTCAAGCGTGGCTATATAAACCAAAATGCCATTTTGGCGAAATATGGAGCGAAACGTCTAAAAAAACTAAAATACATATTTACAAAATTTTAAGTAACTTCGCTTAACTAAATGGCAAAATGTTCTTTGACAGTGAAAATGTATTGCCACAGACCCAATCAGTCCCGTTTAACCCCCAGTATCACACAAACCGATAACATGACCCTGTCAGATAGTTAAGAAAGCACAAATCGCAAACTACCCTGTGATGAAAAATAGCACAGAAATCTGTATTCCAAAGTCTGCTCTCATTGGTGCACGATGTTGACAATATAAATTTGTCTTAGATCTTTATAAAACATGAACCTTTAAGGCTCTATGGTAGAGTGCCACAACTGTGTAAACACAACATGTCCAGGTAATCAGTCTCGCTAATATTCCTGTATGATTGTCTTTTGAGACTTTTGGAAACCTCAAATGATCAAAAAGGATCTCCATATACTCTAGGCTGGAATCCTCTGTGTTCCAGATGAAGAAGGAAGTGCTGATAGAAGTCTTAAAAAATGGTGAATGGGCCAAACTCATGTTCTTTAGTTCCTTAGATATTGCATGTCAGCATTAACCAATGTTATATCTATAGGCACTTAATCTAAAATGTCTTAGTCAGTATTAGCAATGTGTCCTAGAGGTCTGTTCACACTTTAGAATGCATATGCTAAACTGCGGGCAAGATCTTCACACTTGGTAACTTTGGTCAAGTGCAGAACTATTTTTATACCGTGGTTTTCCCCAGCGGTACATTACTGCCGGTTTCCTCGGAGGTAAGAGGTTCATCGAGATTAGCGCTGAGCCCCATCTCAGAGTCCTCCTCTTTGAGCTTCTCGCACACGTCCACACTGGATTCTGTGACGGAGGCTCCTGACTGATCGTTGATGGAGTCTTCCTCCATTTTGATGCCACAGTCAGCGAGTGGGCTCTGGGTGTAAGCCCCGGCACTAGCGTGGGTGAGTCCGTGCACCTTCTTCAGATGTTTCTCCAGCGTGGCATAAACGGTGAAGGGTACAGAGCACAGCTGGCACTGGAAGGGTGCGCGCGTGCCCCGGGCGCCGTGCGTCTTCATGTGTCGCGTGAGCTTACTGCTCTGCGCGCAGGCGTAGCTGCATAGGCCACAGCGATATGGCCTTTCGCCGGTGTGGCTGCGCCGGTGCACCGTCAGGTTGCTGCTGTTACGGAAGCACTTGCCACAATATTCGCACGCCTCTTCCTTTTTCTTCTTACCTCCTCCGCTGGTGACCTGCCGTCTCGCGTTCTGACGTTGCCAGTCCTGGACCATATCCGCAGCCTCTACATCTCTGTCTGTTTCCCACTCGCCTTGTGGACGATCTTCTCGTTCTGGCCGCTTCGGTGTGCAGTTGCCGCTGGCGATGCCGCTCTCGCCGCTTCCACCTGTATCGCCGCTCTCCAGAGAGCCTTCCGAGGGGCTGCCGTAAGGAGAAGGTTGCTGAGGCTCGCCTGGGCCTTCCTCTTCCACGGTTTGCTGTGGCTGGTAATACCGCAGCAGATTACGATCTGGAACCCTGGACTGCGAGGACATCAAGATGTGGTTGGTACCTCCTGGGTGCTTCCCTGCCTCCATGCCAGCTCCTTGATGCTCTGATATATCATTATCTCCTGTTCCAGAAAGCTTTCTGTCCTCATCTGTATTGGCAGGGTTGGAATCAAACATCTCTTGTCCAGCAGTGCGGCGATGGCTCCTCATGTGTCGTGCCAGTTCCCCACTTTGGGAGAAAGTGAGCTGGCAAAGGCCACAGTGGTAGGGTCTGTCGCAGGCGTGAGTGCGCCGGTGGGCGGACAGGCTACGTAGAGACTGAAAGGCCTGTCCGCACACCTCGCATGAGAAGGCTGTGTGGGGTGATGGAGTGGAGTGGGGAAAAGGTGACGCAGCTGGTGGAGAGGGGGACGGAGAGGGTACTGCTCCTCCATTACCGCAGCTTACCTCTGCCAGACGCTGCAAACACATGGAGAAGTTCAGGCCCTGCAGGTCGCGAGCTCCTAGTTCTGGGGTGGAGCTGTGAGGCTTGTGAGGGCGGGATGGTCGCTGGGAGGATGGCTGGAACGCAGTGGCCAGAGCGGCGCCCAGGTGACGTGGATCCATCATGGCTGCTGGTTTTGATGGCTTTGCGATCCTGTCGTCCTCGACCTGGTAGATGATGAGGGAATGTGAGTTCTGAGCGTGCTGGAGTAGAGCCCATGCGCTGGAGAACATGCACTGACACACCTGGCAGGTGAAATTAGATGGTTCCTCTGTAGTGGCGAAAAACAGAAAGAAAACAAGTGGGATTAGAAGTCACACGCATAGTGTGTGAAGTAAATAAAAACTAAAAAAATACATAAAGGACAGATTTTCAAAAAAGACTACCGAAGATGATATTAAATGTATAAGGGATAGTTCACCAAACTACAAATTATCTTATCTCTTATCATTTTAAAACCGTTTGATATTCTTACTTCTGTAGGACGCAAAAGAAGATATTCTGAAGAATGATGGTACACATTCGCTTCTAATGAACGGACACTAATGCAAGTGATTGAGTACCGCAATTGATCGGTTACCAACATTCTTCAAAATGTCTTCTTTTGTGTTCTGGAGAAGTAAGAAAGTCATACAGGTTTGAAATGACAAGAGGGTGAGTAAATGATGACAGAACTTTCATTTTTGGGTGAACTATTCCTTAAAAGGCAGTATATATAAAATACTCCCAACCTGATTAAGGTTTGGCAAAGATTGTCAATTGTAACATTAACAATATTTTAATAACAAAACATCCCCAAGTCGAGCAGAAAGTCTCATAATATCATCACTGTGTCAACGTTAAAATGAAAAGGGGAGCAGAAAGAAAAAGCTTCAGGCGAGGGAGTTTGATCCTTTACTGCAAACAGAACAGGTGAGACAAAATACATGTGAATGCTAGCCAAGTACAGTCCATGCATACTGTGGCGTATACACTGCATTCTGCTTGTACTCAAGCACTCTGCAAGAATAAATATTTTTAAAAAGTATTGCATATTACTGTATGTAACACAGTTGATATGAGATATTTTACACAGGAACCCCCCATACTGTGCACGGTCTAGTGTTTACTTTCCTCTTTTTTGTATTTTTTAAAACTTTTTTTTCAAATATTTCTTTACACACATTTTGTGTAATGAGCAGTGTTGTCTATTATTTTCTGTGTTAACTAATGTTAAAAAATGTAAATATCTGAGGAAATATATTTGGCCTAAAGAAATAAATGGTTTAGAATCCTTATGTTTTCTCAATATCTCTTTTACTTACGGTGTAAGGTTCCATATATTATACAATTAGATGTATTTATTTGTTTGATATAATAACAATAATTAAGTTGTTATTTATATGCTATTTGCAATATATATGACTCACATTTACATTAATCTTATTTAAATTATTTGCCAAATATCTATCCTACCACACCTGCCATTCAATACAATCGGTCAAGCATATACATGACCAACTACATCACATCACGGTACTGAGCCTTGGTTCATTCAAGTGTCTTTTTTCCGACTTCCTTAAAACCCTGTACCATCAATAAAAACAATGCATCATTCACTTTCCCTTATATATCATTTTCGGTATTTACAGAAAATAGAAGATAGATTAAGTCTTTGAGCGGTTACTTATCTGACTCGATCGCTCTCAATCTTTGCTTTAATACCAGAGATTGTTGACAGCGAGGAAGTAACACATTAATGTAGTATGCGCTCTCTCATCCTTCGCAGACACCTTATCACCAAAGCACAGCTTCACACACTTAAAAGTCAAGAGGGAATGAACCCCAGAAAAATGTAAAGATCTGAGGAATTTTATTTGGCCTAAAGAAATAAAGCCATGGTTTAGTATCCCTATGTTTTTTCAATATGACACAGTCATCACCATCATCACACTCCAATACTGTAATGTGAAAAAGGTCAATCATTCAAATTTTCTGTTCTGTTGTAAATTATACTTTTTTTAATCAATTGTATATTTTTCGGAATATATTCCATGTGAAAACTTGCCACCGTCATGACCTACAGCTCCATCTCGTGAGAACAAGTTTTGCACATTTGTCTATTTTTTTCAATCAAATTAAGTGTTGGAAAAGCATGTCATAAATTTATCAGAGACGCCGTGCAGGTATTTCGCTAATAATAAGGTGGTTATAGCGATCTCTCTCACCGGTTGAGTCAGAACCGAGAGGAAGGTGCGCTCGCAGGACGGCCAGGTGACTAAAAAGAGATTGACTGGGACAGAAGCAAATGAGCACGGATGGCTTACTTTAACAGCTCTGCTGGTATTTTTAAACGTGGTAAGCTTCGTCTCTATTTCTGAGAGCGACTCACCAATTAAGCTGCAAATTGCTAATTAGCAGAAAGGGGCAAACGAAGGTTTTATGCAAATGAGACCTGACTCAGCCTCCTTGATAAATGGGCCCTGTCTGCAAAGTAGATCCCAAAACTGGAAAATTAATTTCATTTTTTTCCATTCTCTTCCGACGGGTTCAAAGCAGATTGCTATAAGCCTCTTTTACGTCTCCTCCAGTCAAAATCCTTCTGCGTTTTTCGGGAGGGGGGGAGAAGAAGATTAAACAGAGCCTCTCCCATTCACTTCTCTTTCACCCTGTGCCCAGAGAAGAACAAAAGTGAAGGAGAACAGCGGATCTTTGAGCCTCAGGGACGGAGGTTAACATGGACATGAAAAGAAGGTACGGCACAAACATGTTTAATTTAAGATCAAAAAGAAATAGCTGCACA
Source organism: Triplophysa tibetana (assembly GCA_008369825.1). Classification (NCBI taxonomy): domain Eukaryota; kingdom Metazoa; phylum Chordata; class Actinopteri; order Cypriniformes; family Nemacheilidae; genus Triplophysa; species Triplophysa tibetana. The sequence goes on along the minus strand of CM017903.1, from coordinate 12,857,213 downwards.
GGTCATAAAAAACGACAGAAAAATCATCGCCCCTGTGACTGCACCTTCACCCCCCCTCCATACAACACCCTCTCTGCCTCCAAATCTCTCCCTCGGGTGGAGGGTGCGAGGAGGGGCGGAGGGGCTTTTGTCTCAGGGTCTTGGAGTGTAACACAATACTCGGTCCGTCTCGGTCTCTTTCTTTCATTTTTTCCCCTCACTCTTTCTTTCCAAGGATTCCCATTTGGCCCAGGGTAGCAATTGCATATTAAGCAGAAGCAATAACCGCTAATTAAAAATGCAGATTGGCTGGGAGCGCTAACGAGCAGCAGGCAGAATCCTCTCCCTCTAGGGAAAAGCGGGCGGGCGAGAAAGAGAGAGAGGAAGAATAAAGAGACAGTTGAAAAGAAGAGTAAAGAGAAAGCTGGATGAAATCAAACAAAAAAGGTACTGATACATTGTATAAACCAATTCAACGATTCATTACGCTACGCTGCCCTTCAAACATCTCGGTCTCTGTTACTTTCTCACCCACACGTATGCACACGTGCTCCTGTCTGAAGGCTAACTGATCTTTATTGGATGAGTCGAAATGAAAGCACAAATACAACAAACAGAAAACTTCCGTCCCACAGCTGGCACTGAATTCAGCTACTGTTGCCACAGGGACACTTTTACCAATGGATGTAAGGTTCCATATATTACACAATTAGATGTATTTATTTGTTTGATATAATAACAACAATTAAGTTGTTATTTATATGCTATTTGCAATATATATGACTCACATTAACATTAATCTTATTTAAATTATTTGCCCACTATCTATTCTACCACACTGCCACCTGCCATTCAATACAATCGGTCAAGCATGTACGTGCCCACTACATCACATCACGGTACTGAGCCTTGGTTCATTCAAGTGTCTTGTTACGCAGTCCTGAAAACCCTGTACCGTCAATAAAAACATTGCATCATTTACTTACCCTTATATATCATTTTCAGTATTTACAGAAAATAGAAGATGGATTAAGTCTTTGAGCGGTTACTTATCTGACTCGATCGCTCTCAATCTTTGCTTTAATACCAGAGATTGTTGACAGCGAGGAAGTAACACATTAATGTAGTTTACGCTCTCTCATCCTTCGCAGGCTGACACCTTTTTCACCAAAACACACCTTCACACACTAAAAAGTCAAGCAGGACTGAACCCCAGAAAAGCGAGATATGTGGACGCACGGAAGTAGAGCTTGCGGAGGAAGGAAGTTGAAACATGTGTACGTACAAGAAGGGAACCATCGAAAGAGTGAGCAAAGTGTGCGTTCAGTTGATAATGACCAATCGTAGCTAAAGTTGTGCGATGGGTTGGATATTTAAAGTATATTCGCAGTGAATAAGTGGTAGGGGACAAAAAGTGATTTTGTAAGATTTAAAATGAAGCAATATTGTTAGGTTTGAATTGTTTCGAAAACAACCAATGTTTTCTGTAAAAACGAAAATACAGAAATATACATGTTTGTGTATGAAATATCATTAAAGGCTTATAAAACTATGATTTTTAGATACACTGGCCATCCATAGCTAGAACGGTTTGGTTGGCCGATACGCACCTGGCAACTTTAATAAACATCCTGCACTTACAAACGTATAAATATTTGCTTTCTGAGGGAGGGAAAGCCGTGCAGGTTACACTTCAATAGTCAAGAAAGAGAAACACTAACACCTGCAGAGGCCAGAGAATCCCTTCAGGGTCGACGACTTCAACGACAAACAGTCAAGTAGGTTTAAAAACTACTATTTCACACACACCCTACCCACCAACATCCTGTTCAACAGTCAAGCACATTTCCAAAATTCATTACATTCTAAACACTTCTTAAGCTTCACGGCTGCGGGTCAACAATTGAAGAGGTCATCTCTAGCTTTATTTTGATGCGAGTGCTGAGAGACTGGGAGCAAAGCAATTCACAGAGGACTCGGAAAATAGCACACCAACACCTGCTATGACTGACAGTGTGTTGGAATAATGAGGGGTTTGAGGAGAGCGTGTTGCATGTGTGTCGCTCTGAGCTCTGGGACTTGTGCAGTTGGGTGGCCTGACTGTGCGGTGTTTACCTGGCCACTTCACCTGAGAGACAGAGCCAAGGAGATGCACATGTGTGCTCAGGTGCTTTTTCCGTCGTCCCCTGGGTTGCGCGCATAAGTGTACGTTTGCTCGCGTGTGTAGCAGAACTGCCTATCCCTTCCACTCAATTAGACCCGGCGTCTCTAACTCTCAAACTCACCAAGGCCTCAGCGCCACAGCAACGGGCGTCTAATGAGCCGGACTGGGGACGAGGTGGTTAAATGAGGGGACAGTTTTGCAAAAAAAAGACACTAATTAGCATCCAGAACTCACCGGCTCTTTTCGCCTCCACCCTCACACCTGGCTCTTCCTTCCAAGTTCTGCCCGTCATTCGCCGAAGCTCCACATATCCCGCCTCCACCGGCGGCCCCTGGCCGGACCGGACCGTCCGATTGGCTGGAGAGTGAGGGGTGTGGCTATGAGGTGGAGCCCTGGCACTGCCACATCCGCCCTGCTTGTGTTGGATGAAGGTAAGGATGTGGGCAAGCGGGAACGCTTGACCACACTGGCCGCAGGTCAACAGGTCACGGCCTCCAACTTCAGGCTGAGGGGTTTGCTCGGGTGGTGGAGACGAGCTGGGGATGATCGCGGACTCCAGAGTGTCTGTGAGTGGACGGAATGTGAAAAGATGAAAAAATATCAGCATCATGAAAGAAGCGAATGGAAAAAAAAACACCATTCACGTTCCTCAAACAGCCCCTAGGAACTCTTGAAATGACCGAACCGAGCGGCTTTGAAAGCCCCCGGCTGTCTTGTTTCTCTCAAATGTGCTACTTTCAGTTCTCTGACTTCGTCTGTGTTAAACTGTCACCATCAGCAAAGCTCTGTCTGGTCATTAGACGCTGACCACTTCCTGTGTCTCTGCCACCGAGGTCTGCTTTGCACAGGAAGCAGTGCGACGCAGCTCCGATGCATTCCACTCATTAGAATGATACATCGGCAGTTTGCACTGTATTCCTCCTACCACAAGTCTGTTGATCTAAACAAGGTGTCTTTCACACCAGTCATAACTGCTGCTCGTATGAGCAATGCAGTACTGTATGTAAATCTAGCAAGGTCAACTGTGCAATAAACAAACTTTAAGGGTTTTCACTTCATCCATTAAACAAATGTAGTTTTTAAAGCTTTTTCAGAGCTGAGGCAGAGTTTGTTGTATAAATTGATACTATAATTTAAGAACTCTGTTAAATTTTGTACAAAAAACATCTCCGTACTTGAACTGAAAGCCACTTTAATTTTCTTTCTAACTGAAGAACTTGTTCTTTGGCCTTAGTGCTGCTTCAGTGGTCATGGACTCAGACACACATATACGCCCACAGCCCGGACTCATGCACCTGCCCGGGCTGGCTGTCCATGCCGCTGCAGGTACAGACAATCCCGGGGAGGGCAGAATTTCACTGGTGGTTACTCAAAAATGTCACCTTTCCTGTTTCAACAGCTCTGGTTGTTTGCGCCGACACGCTAAAGGCGCGGCTGCTGTTCACGTACACGCACATTCGCGCACACACTCAAGACTTGCGGTCAGGTAAAGCACGCACGGCTGACCATAGAGCTGAAAAAATCCTGTCATAATCAAAACAGCATTTTACTTTAAATATCCATAGAGTTGATCTAAAGCAGCGATTTTTATAATAAATTAATTTGGAAAATCAAAACATATAAATAATTTTCATATTTTAAAATAATTTGCAGCAATCCAAAGATAAAGTATTTACCACAAAACGCGTATAAAATACCAAACTTAATTTTGATCAAACTAAATACAGTTAGCTGAAGTGAGAAAGAGAGACGACACAAAACAAAGATTATGTGAAGATGCAATAAGGAAGTGTAATGTTGGTTTAACTCCGTCTAAACGTTTAAGGAAACGCATTACGACAAATGACCCAACCAATTTATATGGTATACAAATGTGACAAAAGCGAATAACAGGAAAAAAAACTGCTCCGCACGGCAAATAAATAAACAAATAACATGAGGTGGGTTGTAACTCCAATGTCAAGTTCCGCACTCGCCACAAACCACGTGAAAAGTTACTGATTACGCGTATTGGAGTATTGATCACGAACACTCATACGTTTTTAATATTACTTTCTCAATGATGATTTTTTTTATTTTACCATTCTGTCCTGTAGTTAAATGTGCCTAAAGTTTTGTTTTAATTCTAAAATTCATCTTACCTTCCATTACGCTCAGGTGTTGCGGTCTGCTGCCGAGTTTGCGCCTGGACATATCGGCGAATGCTGATTCTCGTGAACTAAACCAGAACTAAATCGACCCTATAATTTTCATAAAACAGCAATGATGTGTGTCTCGACTGTCGTGTGTCCGTCAGTGTTCAAGTTCACACTGTATGCTGGCCCTGGAGGAGGAGGGCACCAGGAACGCCCCCAGCCCTTCAGCCCGCCCCACATCCTCCTCCTCATCGTCTCCTTGCCTCTCTTATCGCTGACCTTATTAAACAACTATGGTGTGCTTAGACAACAGCATCAAATGCGATTTTAAGTCATCTAAACTCTTAATCCTCGTTATCTCGCTGTCGTTTTGGAGGAATTATGTAAATTGTTGCTTTGATGGCGCGCAGCTGCTGCTTTGACACCAATAAAGTGTGCTGGTTGAGGATGTGGGTAAAGAGGAAGTGGCTTTTATCGAGGTCGACTGAGACAGGTGTTTGGCTGTCCGGCTTATTTCGAAACCCAAAGTAACTGTCGTTTTACTTTCAGGCACTCGCTTCTCTAATGTACACGGTGGGTGTGTATGAAGGGACTGCTAAAATTTGCGTTCGTGTGAAGTGGTTTAATTCCCATTCAATCTCATCGCGAGTGGAATCACGTGTATTTTCAAAAAGTGAAGTGCGCCATCTGGTGGCTACAACACGCAGATGCGACATCATGCCGGTAATGGAGTAAATATTGCGTAGAAAAGACTTTTTAAAATGACTAGGAATCTTCGCAGGTTTAGACAAAGAAACAACCAACAGATCATATGACATTTACATCTTTTAATAATTGAAAAACATGAGGATTTAACATCAGCATGTTTTGTCAAGTGTTATCACAATCTTAATTGAAGGGATTATGTACAATGATGGGATGAGCATTTTGAATAGGACACAAATTTCATGTCAAAGATGTCCATACAGGGCAGGTTCTAGAGAGATCTCTTCAAATACATGTTATGGAAGCTTTCCTTTTCATGGAAATCCGGTTATGTTGTTGTGACCGTTTGAGGAATAAAAGTGTGTTCGAGCGTGATAATGCTTATTTACAGATTTTAGCAATAGAAGAGAATTATTTTTTAGTTTCATTGTTTACAGTGTGCTCCACAGATGAAAGAAAAGCTGACATTAGTGAAATTATTTGAATTACTGTCAAGTTCCCCAAACTTAATATGGCCATCCTGATTAGCCTTCACTCCCAAACCATTTGTTTGACATTTCTCCCTCTTGTGCTGACTGATCATTTCTTCAGTACCGGTGATGAGGGCTTCTTGATCTTGAGCGGGATCTCCTGTTGAGGAAAAACATTTTTTTAAAATGAGCATGAATCACAATATGTGACCCCGGACGACAAAACCAGTCTTAAGGGATATTTTATTGAAATTGAGATTTTTACATTATCTGAAAGCTGAAGAAATAAGCTTTCTATTGATATATGGTTTGTAAGGATAGGACACTATCTGGCAGAACAACAACTGTTTACAAAGCTGGAATCTGATGGGGCAAAAAAAACAAAATATTGAGAAAATCTCCTTTGAAGTTATTAATCTAAGGCACTCTAGTAGGCCATCCACTCATAAAAAGAAAGTTTTTATACATTTAGGGTAGGACATTTATCAAATATCTTACTGGAACATGATATTTACGTAATATGCTAATGATTTTGGGCAAAAAGAAAAATCTGTAATTTTACCCCTATTTTTGGCGATTACTAAAATTGTTCCCGTGCTACTTAAGACTGGTTTTGTTGTCAAGGGTCACATATGTGTAGATTAAATGGACACGTGCGTTGCCCTCACAAACTGTCCAGGCTGGTTTAAGCATACCTTCTGGATGAGCTGTGGTCTCGACCTGTAGGGTGTTGAAGATTTTTGATTAAAAATCTTCTTCATGAATCATGTAAATCATTAATATAAGTCTGATCATAATCCTTATTCATATTACAAATTCTCTCTTAATATGGTTGCTATATTCTTAACATCACTTTACATATAAGAGTTTTTAAGAATTGTCAGAATACATTCTGTCTATTACTCTCTCACATTCTATCAGAAACTCACTGTATTTGGTGTTGGGGGAGGGCGAGTGACTCTGACGTCCATACTGCTTCTCCCATTCATCTCGCTCTTTCTCCCGGCGTTCCCGCTCCCTGCAAGACCAAACAATGACCAAACTGTATCCTCTCCTTCATAAACAGAAGACACTGACACGTGTATAAACATGCTCAGACTTACTTTATGCGAATTTTCCGTGCCATTGCTCGTAAAACTCCTTCTCGTTCCTGTGACAGTAGGAAATTTCAGTTAAAAACTACACCATACAAAGCTTCTAATTGGAATGACCCAAACACACATAGCATCTTACAAAACCACAAAAACTTTTACCTGTCGCTTGCTCTCCTGTTGCTGGATCTTGGCCTGCGCTGCTCTTTTATCCGCCTTGGCTGAGGAAGGGTGAAACCATAAAGGTGAGGCATAGTAAATGTCTTTCTCAAAATACACAGATCAGATTGAAATGTGTGGTATAAAAACATTTTGTATACATGTAATAAAAGGTTTAAAATGTGTGAATATCACAGTCAGTCTAGACCAGGCTATGAGCATATGGTTCTTGAATGCATGCATTAGTAACTTACATTGCTTGTTTAGGGCCTTTTGCATTCGAATCTTGAGCTTTTCCTGGGGAGTCATCTTGGGCTGCAACGGACACGCTGACTTAAGAACAAACAAAATCGCAAAGGTCAGACAACTGCACAATAATTGAGAACAACAGATTATTACCTGGTTCACAGAGATGGGGGATTTTAAACCCCATACAAATAGTTTACAGTATTTCTCAATGATTAAGAGCAAAATGTGGTCATATTTCTCAGCAACGGCTGTCCTTTTTGCCTCTGATGTTTATTTCTGAGCATTTGTGGATGAAGGTAGGGGAAAGGTGTGAACAGTACAAGGAACAGTAAAGTATAAAACGATGTTGCCTTATCCCAGGTCAGGTACACCAACTTGGTGGAACAGTAACAAAATGTCAGGAACTGTAGCCATTTGGTGGTGCTTGTCATAGTGGTAAGCTGTTCAACCAACAAGGACATTGTGCATTGACTTATGCAGGTGTGTTTGTGTTTGTGTGAGTGAAATTGCGCATGCCTGTCTTGACAAGCCCGGAGCAGAAGTAACACCTGAGCTCTTTAACTGCTTCGTCAACCTCATAAGAACCATAACACCTTTGTAGTTTTCCCTTTCATCATCTTCATTCAACGTTGAATCAACGTTCATTCACAAAGTGGTATTGCAGACAATACTGATTAGATGAAAAGAAAAAATACATATATATATAGTCCTTCTGTGAACAGCACATAGTAGGTAATTTAAGGATAATGGGGGTATTTTACACTATTTATTATTACCAATAGGGCACATAAGGATATTCATGTGAGTTCAAAAACCGACAACCAGCACCAGGAGAGCCGATGACCTAATCAAAACAAGAGATCAGGCGCTCTTTGTGGAGCCAGAAGTGTGCAAAGGATGGGCAAGAGCCCTGGCCTGATTGTTAACTGCATCAGCCTGTCAGGGGTGAGGGAGGCGGAGTCTTTAGAAACAAATTTGAGATATATCAAATTCTTACTGACTTTGGCAGCTCCAGTCTCTTTACCACCCGGAGGTTCAGATCTAAGAGAGAAAGAGAATGTTATAAACTGCGTCACTCTTCCATATTCAGACTGAGAAATGTGTTTTCAGTTGGGCTCAAACTTACTTTTTCAGCTTGTCAGCGGGAGCAGAGGCAGGCAGAGCACAACGGGAGGAAAGGGAGGAGCTACGGCTTGCAGCAGGTGAGCGAGAGGGGCTTTGACTAACACTGCCACCCCTCCTGTACGCAGAGCTGCGACTCCTTCGCTGGTTACGATCATCTGACTGCGAGCGTGAGCGAGATCTGTGGGACAAAGTTATAAATCTTACATGGTTTGCTGCAAAATCTAAAACTAAATTTTCTAAATGAGTTTGTAACTATTTTTGAGTTCGTTACTAACTATTTATAACTGTCTTACCTTGTTCGTCTGCGGGCTGTGTAGCGCCTCCCTCTATCCCGATCTCTATCTCTTTCCCGGATTCTATCTCTACCCTTGTCCCGATCTGTGGAACGAGACCGTGTCCTGTCATATCGTCTCCTCGAGCTTCCTCCTCCACTGCGATGACGTGAACGTGATTCGGACCGCCGACGGGAGGGTGATCGAGACCTTGAATAACGGCTGTCCCTGTCCCTGCCCCCACGAGAACGCCGACTTCTACGAGAATGCGAGGATGAGCGAGAGGAACGGCGTGAGGAGGAGCGGGATGAATAGGAGGAGTGACTGGAGGATGAGCGTCTTCGGCTGAAAGATAAAAGACAATATGCTGTTATAATAGGCAACGCACAAAACAAAATAAAATATATATATATTCACATTTACCACAATCCAAAGATTCTGAAAAAAAGTAAACCCAAAACAAACCACTGTCCTTCTTTCAGGCTTAAACATAATATAAAAACCCAACTCTGAGACTGATTAGTGCTCAACTTTTTCAAAAGATGTCATGTATCATTCTGAGGCTGAACGTGCAGCATTCCGTTATCATAGCCAAACATGTTTATAAATAAATAAATGGAGAATTCAGCCAATCAGAAGGCAGAAAGTAGAAAGGGGAAGTTACCGACCGGGAGCCCCTGCTATGACCTGCGGTGTTGGAGGAGGTGTGGCTTGATGCCGCAACGGGCAGGGCTTGTGTGGGTGCGGCTCCCTCCTCATCACTGCCACCAAAGCTAGTGATAAAGGTGATTTTATCATTGCCTGGGGATCGGGATCGAGAGTGGGACTCTGAACTTGAGTCTGACTGTGGCCTGGGAACAGAAAAAGGAAGTATTATTAATACATGCAAAAAATATAAATTTAAGTGGTATCATTCTGCAAAACATCAGCCCAATAAATACACCTACCTCTTGTAAGGGTCGTATGTGGGACTGTCTCTTCGAGCATAGCTGAATATTCAATCAAAAATACATATACATAATTAAAATATTGTCAATGAATACATTCTTACTCAGTTTAACTAGGGTTGAGTACCGAAAGCCCTACCTATATATACGGTATGTAACTGGATCGAATCAAAACGTAGATTTCATTTCAGTGACAATTAAATGCTGACTGAGCCATCGATTGATACTTTAGCCCTCATTCACATTAATGAAAGTCAGATAATACAAATCCAACACATCTTATATAAGTGTAAAACGGATTGCAAATGATCTGTGATCTTCACGGACAACCAGTGGATTCATCATAGTAAAAGACAGTTTTAATGCCTGCTCTCTCTCCCTCCGTCTCGGCGAGTTCAGTCTTCAACTTCAACCGCTGCATAAGGCAAGTTTTAAAGTGAAACGTACGTTAATTCGAAAAGCACATGACGCTTCTGTAATGCAAGTGATCACAATAAAACTGATGTGCGATTAAAATCAATGAAGTACGTGCTGTGTGCCGTGGAGCTTGTTATTAACATAGTTACGCATTATACAAGAAAGACAAGCCAGACACAGCTGTGAAAGTGCAAAAACCTTATAGCACCTGTCATTCTGATCTCTAGACATTAGTCTGTCAAGCTATTTACTTTGACTGCATGTATAGGAATGTAATTATACTTATTCTTTAAACATACTGTCTGTTTTTAAAATAATGCACATATAATGTAGCGTAGAAGGCTTTTGTTGATATGTTCAACGCATTTTCTGCCCATATTTAATGCAACTATGGTGAGCATTTAGTTGTAGCTGGAGGGTAAACAATGTAAACACCTTAACATCTTTCAGTAACACTATCCTTGAAGCATGCATAATGCATGATATGTAGTTGTTAAGAATTAAAACCATTTTAAAATGTGTAGTGTTACAATGAATTGCCACGGGTTATAATGTATTAACTGTAATAAAAATTATTTAAAAGAAATAACAATGCATTAAAAGGTTCATAACAATGCTTTAAAAATACTTTTATAATGCATTATACATATATTCTTCAAGGAAAGTTTTAACCATATTTCTAGCAATTAGTTCCATGATCATTTCACATTCATTTAAAAACTTTTAATTGTGCATTTGTTTATTATTTAATAAATATTCTTGTTCTTTAATTTCATCAACCGGTGTTTCTTGAGTCTTTTTAAAATGTATCGATTTAGGCACTGGTTCCGTTTTAAAAGTATCAATTTGGCACCTGTATCAAAAAAGAAAACGATACCCAACCCTAAGTTTAACATACAATTTTAAAGGCGGGATGTCTGATTTCTGCAAGCCGTTGTGGATGTTCAAATCACAAAAACAGACACACCCCTACCCCCATCTTTTGTCAGCGCTCGGCTCGACTAATGTCCATCTTGTGCACCTTACTGCTGATTGGCTACAAGGTTGTTTTGGTACTTGGCCCGACTTTGTCTAAACAAGCGTAATTCGGAAATCGGACACCCCGCCTTTAAGGATGATGTTGAATCTGATCTTAAAAGGTTGTGGAAGGCTAGTAAAGGAAAGGCATGGAAACATTGCATATCGGTGCAATTTTGTCAATAATAAACTTGTGTCGTAGCTCTTGTTTGCCGGGGGTTACCTGGGTGGGCTGATCTGTCTGCCTTTCATATACTTCTCTCTAAACTCTCGCCGCTGTCTGCGAGACCGCCGACCCTGATGCACATAAAAACAATAACAGTAAAAATGAGAACAAATCCAAAGGCTTAAATGAGCAGGAGGGCAAACAGCAAAAATGTTTGAATGTCCTTACAGAGTACATTGCCTTCTCTGCCTCTAGAGCTTTAGCGTGTTTAATGGCCTCCACTTCCTCCTTGTCCTTCCTCAACATCCTGCCATCAGGAAAGATCAGTTTTTAACTACATACATTTAGAATAATTAAAAGATCATTACTGGGATCTCATTTGGAAGATGAAAAGGTGGTCAAGTGGTTTTTCTTCTCTGATGAGATGAAGAATGGGTGAACGAACCCAACAAAATCCCCCTCTGCCATGCCATAAGTGGTGGCCATCTTGTTAATATCCGTGACCTGTTCTGGGTTCAGTTCATCTACATCCACCTCAACATCTAAAACATGAAAAAAAGCATTTACAGACAAATTAAAAGGAGAACACTTCCTTAATTAAACAACTCAAGCTTTAGGGGAAGTGAATGGTGTATGAAGCACGAACCGATGTCAGGGATGACCTCATCTTCCTCAGACTCGCTGTTTTCGGAATCATCCTCGTCTTCCTTCTCTGCGTTCGCATCTGGTTCTGTCACTGTGCTGTCCTCATATGTATACCCGATCTGTGCTTTCTTCTCACCAAGTCTAACAGAAAGAAATGTAAAATCTGATTCAAACAGAACTGTCTTTCAGACACTGTTAATCTAACACAGATTATAAATAAAATAATTCCATACTTTTTCTTTTCATCCTCATTTGGTTTCGACAGGCCACCATATAGCTCATCCACGTATATCTGGTACAAACACTGCTCCTCGGAGACTACAAAAATGACAAGAACGTCATTAAAATGGATTATTTGATAGTCATCAATATTCGTAGTCCAATGGTGCAAGATTAGTAACCATTGTCTAGTAAACATCACAAAAGTAAAAATGTACTTAATGCGCTGAAAATCAAAGATGACTTACTGCTTGCAAAGTCATTCTGCACCAGACCTCTATAGCGCTCATAATTGCACTTCCTCTCTTCAGATTCCTGCTCTGGGGTGCTAGGACAGAAATAATAAACACATAATGACAAAGCACCAACCAGTTCAGCACACCTTTTAAACATATGCTTTCTCTGCAAGCTCCAGGTAAGCGGTTTTCTTCTCTTACAAAACAGGAGCGTTAAGACCAGAACAAACTCACGTTGTGTTCAGGAGAGGCGGAGTATAAGTTGGGATGTAGTCCAGGTGTGCCCTGACATCAAACCTATCAATCATGTTGTTGGTATCTCCTTGCCAAGGCATCCTGTAAGGAAATTCACTAATGGTTAAGACCACATATGACATAATAAACATACTGATATGTGTTAATGACCTTTAAAAGCACTATACAAATAAACTTGACTATAGGATTAAGTTTCCTTTTATTAGTGGTCATGCGGATTGTTGTGAGAACTATAGAAAAAATTTGTACAAATAAACTACTTCTTTTATAAGCATATACTGATGTGCATACTGGAGACATACATGTTTATGGGGCTCTCAGCTGCCAGGGCTACAGCTGAATCTAAGTGGATTTTGTACGCCCGACCATGAACCTGCAGGAACTGGGCCGGATCTTTTTTCTACAAAAACAAGACCAAAACTTCAAAATATTTCATCTGTCTTCAGAAAACATTATATTAAAGTGGTAGAGGGGTTAAAGTTTTGAATTACAATTTTCTCATAGTACTCTCTGCGTCGCTCTCCACGACGCTTGTAGTCCACCATCATCCCACGAAGCTTGCGCTCATGTTTGCGGGCCTCCTGCCACATGACAGCTCCGCTTGGGGTTGGGCCGCGTCGGGGCAGGGCTGCTGCAAGAGACAGAGGACTCAATTTAACCAAACACACTCAGTAACAGGTATCTCAAAACACCACAATCGATACAAGGTATATTGTAACTGCATTCATGCAATGTGAATGTTATGCTTATTTAAAATGACATTAGATTAAATTACATGATCTGTATAAAAAAATAACATACAAATAATATAAATAACACATTGGTGTTATTTATAAAATTCAACCAAACCAGGTGCATCATCCCCATGCAAATGCTTTTACTGACAGAAGAATATTTATTAAAAGATAATGAAACCACATGCTCATTTTGCTTGAATTAACTCTTCTTTGCAACAGGATTACATAGTAGATGGAAAATAACTCTGCGTCAAGCCTACGTGTCAAATGTAACGTTAGTAAGAATAACTTTGTTGACAAGATTAAATTCTGGAATGACAAGGAATCAAAAATATATTTCTTAAGTATCTGATAAACTCAATCAATTACGGTTATGTTGAGTCCTTACATCGCATAGACACCTGTTTAGCTTTTGTGTCACAAAATTAAGCCACAGAGTGCCAATGTTAATAGCCAGGTGGCTGCAGTCTCTCAAGCTAACTTAACTAACTTAGTCATAAACATACGTCTTCTGTCAGGGATTCATACAGTGTTAATGGACCCATATTAAAAGGCTCAATGTTTCGTCTCATTTCTACGTAATTTATAAATGCACAAATATTGTCCGTACGTTTAACAGAAAGAGGCTAATATATACATACAACAACAACACAGGAACACTCACGCGCTAACGTTAGCATGCTAGCTAGCTACATGTCACAGCAAGCGCAAACTAACAGTAAAAACGAAGCAATGAGATTGTGAACACAGACATTTTATGATTTCAATGACCGAATGAATTACCTGTTTAAGTATACACCAACTATAATGATTGAGTTTTCTTGATAGAAAAAGACACACGTCCGTCCTTGCGTGGAAAAGGCCGCGTATACATACAAACGCACACGCCTCCCAGCGCACACGCTACCTAAGGCACTGAGCTGAATAACAGCAGCAGCAGGGGGCGCTCACACGCACTGGATGATTTCAACCCATCCACAGCAACAGCAGAGGGCGCGCACACGCACTGGATGATTTCAACCCATCCACAGCTACAGCAGAGGGCGCGCACACGCACTGGATGATTTCACTTCGACTAAAGTACATTGTAAAGGGTGAATGGTGTCACACTGGACAAAGTATGGGCTTCTATGAACCGACTCGATCATTCGGAAATAGTTATTCTAATTGTGCCCTTTTAAAATATCTAAATACTTTTATTGTTACCAAATTCAGACATTACTTTCGTGTTGAAGTGGGAATTATCGAATTTCCGAAAACACGACCTCAAATTGATACATGTTAAGGTAATGAGGTGTTGTATACCTGTAAAGACTGGGTCTACACGCTATTAAAATAAGGTTAGGTTTATTTAAATACATTCATTCTAACGGTAGACCCAACATTTTTAACGGGAAACATTCTTTGGAAACTGACGATTGTTTATTTCAAGAAGTGAGAAATCACATGAAGATAACAATTATAAATGCATGTTTGGGTAAAAAGATATACGTTCATCATATGTTCATTCATTTTCATAGAACCACCAAAAAATACAATATAATAAACAAAATAAGCCTCAAACAATTCACGAAACAATCATAACTGAAAGTGTATTTTTGTGCAATTTTAAATATCTTGTCTAACTTGAAATAATGTAAACAAAGTAAGATTTCCAGTAGTACAAAGTGCAAATTTGGAGACAAATGTTTATGATAAAAGGATATTCAAATTCACATTATAAAACCTGAAAATCTTTGTGTTTTAAATTATTTGTTTATGAGAAAGGGTGGTGTGGGTAAAATCCTGTCAGAGCTGTAAATGGGGCAAGCTTTAAAATCACAAGGCCAGTCTCTCCATAGATAACGCAGAGCAGCCGGCTTGGTGGGACACTGTTTTATAGACAGCAGAATAGAATGAGAGCTCAGTTTTTTCGTGGGGACTGGAATCCACCGAGAGTCTTCTAAACATGTCTGATTCACAGGGCAGCAGATCTGCAGGAATACACAAATAAATAAAACAATATACTATCAGCATATCACTTTTTCACTTCCACCTTAAATTCAAGACATTTGTTTTGCATGCAAATGTTTTTTAAACCGAGTAAATAGTGAACATAAACCATGCTAATTGTACCTCAAAAGCATCATCAGAATGGGTGGCAGAAATGTTCTGGTCGAAAGTGATGTTAAGAGAAGTCTGGTCAAAATAGACTGAAAGCGGATAAGGTCCCTGGAAAGACACATTCTTTTCACCATAGGCGACAGCTCTCGCCCCTAGCACAAGTCTGTGAGCCACGTCCTGTTTAAACCGTGGGTGGATGCTACAGTAAACCACACAAAAAATATAAGCATAGAGTCCAACACTATGCAATTTCCTATTAAACAACAGTTTAAATACTAATTTATACTCGCCTGCCCCAGGGGGATTTTTCATCAGGCAAGTCAATAGCGACAGCCATGAAAGTGTTCTTCATGCGTTTATTTGGAGCAAATCCATGGTCGGCTGTCTGATGCCAGCGTATTTCTCTGAAGCCATCTTGCAAATTATTTTTCTCCCATGTGCCAAGCTAAGAGAGATGCAATCCAGTGTAACTACATGCTAGAAGTAATTTCAAAAGTTTAGACAATTTATTCCACTTCTGGCTATTCAAGAGCACCTGTACAAATCCAAATGGGAAGTCTATTGCTGTTTGACCCTCTGAGCCTTGATGGAAAGCCATCCTCCAGTCATCAATCATGGCCGGGAAAGAGCAGTTGTATTTATCTCTGTTGTAGTCTGAATTAGCCTCACCTGGAATAAAAAGCAGTAAACCTATATCTCGTCTTTGCACATCTTGGTGCAACACAGGATGATAATTGTTCCTCAGAGATATTACCTTGGTACCATAGGGCTCCTTTTATGGTCATGTTAAGTAGCGGATGGATCATAGCATTCCACAATACAGAACTGTTCCATTTTGTCGAGAGTGCAAAGTTCTCCCAACTGTTACCCTGCACAGCTGGATTACTATGGGAAATACTGGAGTGCATATAGGTAATTCAAGTCAATTTAAACTATTGCTCAAAACTTGTACTTTTTTATAAAGCTCTACAATGCATCTACATGTTTTAGCATTTGTTACATGCTCTGGAATTGCACCTGCTCACGGAGCTCTTCAATCCACACTTGTCAAGTGCCCTTGAAGCTGACCAGGCCTCCACAGGTGTGCCTCCCCAACACGACTCTACTAACCCTATAGGATAATTCAGCGTCTGGTAGAGGTAGCGGCCAAAGAGCCAGCACACAGCAGAGTAATGGGTGAAAGGCCCTGCACCAAGCAATTCTTTTAAGGTAAGCACAAAAGAAAAAGACGACATGGTTGCTATTTAATTTTGAGGGGTTTGAGGAATGTCGCTTCCCTGCTTTTTTACTCATATAAAGTTACAAACCATACAGAAGTATGTTTTTTATTAATAAATCATACACGTTTAAGTTAAACAAATAAAAACACTGTCAGATATTCGAAAGCCTGTGTTTTAGATTGCACACTATATAGATTTGCATCCATACTTGCTGTTGGTCGGGACCAGGGAACTTCAACTCCTGCTAGGTCATCCAGCTCAACTCTGCTCTGCTCCAAGGCAGCCTGAAAGATCCTCACATTAGGGAACTTGGAGGCCATTGCAAGTTCCTCGGTTGCATTATAAATCTGTTAAACAACAAGCACATAATTTATGCCTATGCATTTGCATATCAATGAAAACCAGCGGAATAAACACACCAAACTTTTTTCGAAAAAACATACTCACTTGACCAACTGTGAATGCCATGTTACTCTGTCCACCACATAACCAGATATCTCCAAAGAGCACATCTGTGAGCATCATGGAACTGTTTGTGTTGATCTGGGCAATAATCAGGTTGTAAGGACCACCAGCCTCCACGGGACTGAGAGTTATACGCCAAATACCTG
Organism: Triplophysa tibetana; assembly: GCA_008369825.1. NCBI lineage: Eukaryota > Metazoa > Chordata > Actinopteri > Cypriniformes > Nemacheilidae > Triplophysa > Triplophysa tibetana. Next base: position 12,840,291 of record CM017903.1, on the reverse strand, counting down.
TGTTGCATTTGAAGAATAAGGATTTTTTGGCATGAATTAAATAATAATAATCGCAAAATTTCATAGTGTGCTACTTCCAAAATCAAAAGTAGAAAATAGACCATGCATGGACATTCCATAAAAAGCTGTAGTTCACCGTTTTAAGATTTTGACATTGATATTTATTTGATACAACGTAAAGGATGTAAATGTAAAGATTGGAAGACCCTCCGTTCCTGGATGAAATATTTCTGTAAATTATGCTTTTGTTCAAATATGATACCTGATATTTATGCATGCATCCAGAGTTGGCTGAGAAGGCAAAGTTGAGAAAGCTAATTTACATTGTACTCACTAATTTTATCACCAGCAAATCCATAATATTACAATTTAATAATCAAAATTTTAATAACTTAAGAAAATAAGGTTTCACCTGTTTAATGCATTTAAATGAGTAAGGGGAAATAAACAATTTGATTATATTGTTGAATGAAAATGAAACGTTTTTGCAATCAGTGAATTTTAATTCTTATGACTGTGCTGTGTATGTCTAATGCTGTCTGGTGATTAATTAGTACTATCTATGGCTTCCTGCATAACTAGACCAGTCAGCTTGACACTTAAAGCATGTGGAGGGAGTGACGATTTCAGCTGACGATCATGTGATTTGAACGAGCATTGAATACTCTACCGTTGACAACATGCGCGGAGCTTGAAAAAACATTGTTTGATCCAGACAATGACAAGGCAATTACGGCTCCTGCCTCTCCATATCCCCACACGACTGCTTGAGCTGGGGCTTTCTGCAGGACCATGTGACTCCCATAATATGAGGCGAAACGCAACTTCTCTGCTGAGAATTCAATGAAATGAACGTAAACTGCTCAAAATCCCGTTTTGAAAAAACTTGACAATAACCCGTAAAAAAAACAAAAGAGTTTAATTAGTTTGCTGAATATGTGGTGACTCATAAATCGTTACTCACCCGCTGATAAAACAGTGGTTAAAGCGATCAGCACGAGCCACACAGGTGTCAACATTTCTGCAAAATAGTCAAAACTAGGAAGTGAGGGAGGTCAATAACGTCACGCATAGTAGGCGGAGCCTAAACTTTTATCCCAAACGCCAACAAATACTTTACAACCGATCTTTTAATTTACAAGGCTAGATTTTCCAAGTAAAACTTAATTATACAGTAAATATTGAATAAAATAGTAATTTTACATAATTCAATAAATACATAATGCTCACACAATTATTTACTTTAATTTAACTATGATCAATATTAAGACTACAGTAACTTTATTTAATAACTGGGCTGTGGAATGTGTATATGAATATTAAAAAAAATGATCTCATGTCCAAAACGCCTATTTCACGAAAAGGCGACAGTAGGGGAAAACTTTTTCCGGCCACACTATTGCCATAGCCAATCATTCATTCAGCTTGTTTCTCACAGAAATATTCAATTTATTTACCAAAACAAAAATAGCATATGTTCTCCGATTTATTCATGGTTTACTGGGAGATGTAAAAATAGGGAAAACAAACGTTACAAAGCATTGTTTTTGAGCGGTTTATTTATCACCTTTATTCATTTTATGTCATATCAGCATGTATGGGAGAGAAGGGTAAGTTGTCACATGATAACTTGTCATACTGTTCATAACTCCAACACTAGGCTCTATCTCGAAAATCAAATAGCTACTTTGTGTGACTTCTTAGTCAATTTCCTGTTTACATGTGCTCTAATCTGATATTAGCACAATTTTCTTATTTTTCTGCTTAAAAAGTAAAAAATTGGCACTTTAAATTTTATGCAATACAGCTTTGTTAGATATGAATATTAAATATTATTATTTTGCCCAAAAAAGAGGAGACAATAACGTGTCTTTTGATACTATAGCTGGCATGCTATGTTGAGCTAACTTTGAGATTTAGCCAACATTAGCACACATGTCAGTTTGGGGCAAGTTGTCTCAATGACTTTGGGGCAAGTCGTGACATATGACAACTTGCCCCATTACAAATATATACAGACATTATAGACATTTCCTGATCAATGAGCCACCTGGCAGCAAAGGGGGGGCAAATTCCTCTGGATGGATGAAAGACACGCACTTTGTTGACTTACTGAAACATTTCAGTGAACATAGAAAGTGCTCAAAGGAGAAGCCCTGTTTACTCCTTTTTGACAACCACGAGTCTCATCTGTCCATTGATTGACTCAATTATTCCAAACAAAATGGCATAATCATGCTATCATTCCCACCCCACTGCTCAGATCGGCTCCAACCATAAGAAAGGTCTGTCTACGGGCCACTAAAGAGGCACATCAACAACGCGTGTGATGCCTGGATGAGGAACAACCCCGGGAAGACAATGTCAATTTATGACATTCCTGGGATTGTGGCAATTGCCTATCCTCTGGCTGCAACCCCATGAACATTCAGGCTGGCTTTATGGCTGGGGTTCAACCTTAAAACAGAGATGTATTTCTGGAAACCGAGTTTGCACCATCCTACGTCACAGATCGCCCCATTCAGAACGATGCCCTGCCAGGCCCCAGCACCAACTCTGCTCTGCCTAGCATGCCCAGTTATGCTTCTGCTTCCACCAGCTCATCCTCACCCAGTAATTCTATTGCTGACAGCAGGGTACCAACTCCAGAGGACATCCGGCCAAATCCAAATAAATCTATGTGTAAGCCAGAGAACATTTGAGTTTAAAGTTCAAAGTAATGTGTTTTGATTGAAATGTGTATTGTTTGGCTTGAAATAATTGTTTTTCCAAATTCTCTAGGTATGATTGTTTATATTTCCAGTTCTGGTCAATCAATATTCACAATTAAGTAGTTGTGTTCTTATTTTTGGATAATCTAATGTGACAACTTACCTGTCGATGGGGCAAATTGTCACAAGTGCACATTCTCTATTCAACAGTCTACAACTCCCTAATGAGATAAGATATGAAAATGAAATGAATACAAATTACGTGTCCAAGACGTCCTTCTTTAATTTGGTATAACATTTATACCGTTGTGATGTATGGTGCTCAGTAAATGACAGTGTAAAAAGTGTGACAACATGCCCCGATCTCCACTATTCCTTACAAAGGCCATTCTCCAAATTACAATTAGCATTTCCGGATAGGCTGTTTCTACCTCTTTTAAAATTTGGAAAGCCATGGACTTTTAGCAAACAAAGTCAAAAGAAAGAAACAAAATTTATGTGTATTTTAAAGGGATCTATATAGGCTACATGACGTATTGGACAATTGACTGGGCCTAACATTTTAAACCTGTCACAGCAGACCATCATCCTCTGCTGCAAATTAATTATCATAGATAGTGTGTTGTTCTGAAAATGTCTGAAAATTATGACCAATGTAGTTTCCATTAATATGACTACATCAGCAACTGCTGCAAATAAAGCTGATTCAATGCAAAATCAGTTTCCAGAAAACCAAATAGAGGTAGATTTTTTTAAGGAACATACAGAGAAGGAACAAAAAAGAGGTTTAATACTGCCTTCAAGCAATGTGATCAAATACATACACAACACAATTTTGGTAAAATATCATAGACACATTTAAATAACAGTTACAAACATCTCTACAAATGTTCACTTTATGTAACAAAGAGGATAAGTACATCTCTTAAATACTATAGTATAAAAACAGTGCATATATTTAAAGTATTTATTAACTTAATTAAACAATTCATTTATAGCGGATATAGATTTATAAACATTTAACTTAAATAATTTAATTCAATGCTTTTTATCCCGCACTTTATACACTGATGCAGAACCCCTATGAAAGTCAAAAACTTTAAGCTTCCCGGCCGTTACCATGTGACTCATGAAATCTGTGATCGATTGACAATGGCTTCATGCTGTTTCTGTGAGCGCGCGTTAAATCTTTCGGGAGGTTGATTGAACCGACATGATCATGGTATTAACTTTATTATTTACATTTTAAAATGAAATAATCTTTTAATAAAATTATGTAAAGTGTTATTGTTAAACATTATGTATGTATATTAAATGTTGTTTATACTTTGGATTAGGTTTATTAAAACATCTCAAAATATCACTGAATAAATGTATACACATTTTCCAAAAGTGAATTGATGTTAATAGTGAAGTATTTTCACTCCAGAGGAATTGCATATTATTATTCTTGTCCACTTATCAGGCAGTATTTGATGCGTTGGGTCACAGATATTTGTGGGCTATAATGGTTAGAGAGACAGATTTAAAACTCAAAGGTTGCAAGTTCGAACTCAGGCTGGCATGTTTTCAATGTATTATTGTAGGTGACCCCCAATGGGATCACCTATGGTAACTGTTCACATATTTACATTATAATTGTACATCCATTTATATTAAATAAAATCATAAAAAAAATTAGATTTAAGGATTTTCATACTGACTATTACTTAAAAATGTATTTCTGATCCTCAGCCTCCACCTACAGTTTAGTATTGAAAGGCCTTTACCAAATTTCAATGAGCCTTTCGGCCGTTTCCACTTCTTTTAACATTTGGAAAGCCATGGCCTTTTAACAAAAAAAGTCAACAGAAACAAACAAAAAAACAAAATGTATGTGTATTTGATAGGGATATTTAAAGGCTACATGATTATTATGTATGACTGGGCCTAACATTTTAAACCTGTCACAGCAGATGATCATCCTCTGCTGCAAATTAATTATCATGCATAGTGTAGTGTACTGAAAAGCATGAAACAATTTTTTTTCCAAAATTATGACCAATGTAGTAGTTTCTAGAATTAAAAGAGTCTCCATTAATATGACTACATCAACAACTGTGGCAAATAAAGCTGATACAATGCAAAGTCATTTTTCAGAAAATCAATTGAAGGTTTATTTTTTAAGGAACATAAAGAGAAGAAAATAAAAAAAAAGTTTAATACTGCCTTCAAAATTATCAAAAGGGATCAAATACAGATAGACAACACAATTTTGGTAAAATACCATGGTAAACACATTAAAATTACAGTTACAAACATTTCAACAAATCTGCAGTTTATGTAACAAAGATAGCTATGATGAGTATATATTTTAATTATTATATTATAAAGGCCGTGCATGTATTTAATTTAATAATTCATTTACAGCATTTATAGTTTTATGAACACAAATTAAATAATTAAATTTTATGATTTATAGCCTCACTTTATAAACTGGTGCTGATTTAAGACTTGTGTGGAATAAAAGGTTTATAACGTTGTTTTAGAGTCAAAAACGTTAAGCTTCCCGGCCGTTTCCATGGTGACTCGTGAAATCTGTGATCCATTGACGATGTCTTCATTGTGGACTTGAAAATGCATTTCGAGCTGACCACGCCCCCTCCCCGGTACAGCGTCATTGCATGAAGGCGGAGCCAGCATCGCTATTTGCTAGTTAGGTGTGTTGTTTTGAGGTGTTGAAAACACGTTCGACTGCAGAGATGATAAAGCGTTAAATCGCTTGCACATACACGTTTTCATCATAAACATGTTCAAGATTTGTTGTCTTTGTTTCTGAATGATTATGTTAAGATATTGACTGTTTTTGTGGTGCAACATTTCCTTAACTTCAGGAATCGAGTTATTCAGTGGATCTGTCACAGCCCAAACTGCAGCATCCGGATGAATTAGAAACCAAGGTTAATTTTCGTAAGGGCAGATCTCCACTTGTTTATGTGTCCAAATGTGTCCAAATCTCCAAATGTTTATGTGTATTTGTGCATAATCTCTCCCCTTACACTTTCTCCAGCACGAAAGAAGCACAGTACAGAGGTGTATTTCACGTGGATGTATCGCGTTTGTGATTGTACTGTACAGTTACTGAACAGTGGTCTCACAAAACGACCATTTCTGAACAATTGTATGAAGATATTGTGACAAAAAAGACAGTAATCAAAATACTGAATGTGCTCATGATGAAAACGCGTGTGAGAAAGTCAAGTGATTATGAGACATTCAACAGGCGAGCTCACCGCTTAATAAGGCAGAGAATTCTAGAAATGTAGCTACTAGTTCTATCGTCTACAGAGACTTACTAATCTTAAAAAAACACCCAAGTCATTTTTTTCTTTGTGCTCCAATTCGTGTGAATGCAATTTAATGTTTTTATCAGCTTTGCAGCCGCACATCCATGCTTGTGACTAGCGATGCTGGCTCCGCCTTCATGCAATGACGCTGTACCGGGGAGGGGGCGTGGTCAGCTCGAAATGCATTTTCAAGTCCACATTGAATTTTGCACCCTCAACGCGCTGTGTGTAAATGAAAATGCAATCCCAAATGTTCAACCTGTTCATGTTAATGCATTAAGGGAAAATGACATTAGAATTTTCTTTTTGCCACAGTTTTGCTTGACTATCTTAAATATGTATAATCAATCCGGGAATGCATTTTCATTTTAATTTTGCAACTTAAAGAGCGTTAAAAATATCCATTTCAATAACATTAAAACTAGTGTAGGAACTTACAAATGTAATTGATATAATTGAATTATTTATTTTAATTTTGCACCTAATGTTGCACATACGTTATTTAAAATGTATAGTTAGATACACAATTGCATTGTCATTTTACATACTGCATTGCCATTTTGCATATTACATTGCAAATTGAATTTTGCACCACATATGCTTCCATATTTAGCTGACGGTAGAGTAACCCTGCTTTCTGGAATTTACCTCTGGTCTCTGGTCTCTGCATCTGTTCTGTGTTCCGGTTTGTGAATGTCACGCTGTGAAATAGGTCTATTGACTTAATTAGCTGTGTCCCATTTCGGGGGCTGCAAAATTCTTAGGTCGACGACTTAAAACGAGACCTTGTTCTTTAAAGCAAGCAACCTCAAAAGTCCAAGAACCGAACTGAGACGGTCTAGCCTCTCAGAGGATTTACTAATTGCATCACCTGCTGCTCATGTTGCAGTGACTGCAGCAGGACACAGCAGAGCAGAGATGGGCAGATGAAGCCTTGTGAAACTTTTGAGGCTTTTTTAAGTACCAAAAAATGATTCAACGCATCAAAGCCTCAAAGACAGAGCCTATCAGTGACATCTAGTGGTCAGCTGCAATTATAGCAGCCACTTTCTAATGATTCAAATCTGGTTGATTCCAGTTTTAACACAAAAGTAATACTCCGCAATACCAGCTGTATCTTCAGTGTGATAATCATGATCCACACATGAAAGAGTAACAACATTGTGAAATGTCACTTTACTAGTAAAATGTTTAAATATGTTGCAATATGCGATTCAGTGGAAACCTCTTATGGAGTAATGATTATAAGGACATCCCTGGATTTAGATTTTCGGATTTGCATTAAGAGCACATGATTGCAATTTAACCTATAATATGAAAGGAATAAAATGTAACACTCTAGAAATACTTTTGATGGAGTAAGTCAAGTAGGACTTCCTTGTGTCACAGTGTACAAATGAAGTGAGCACTTCTTTTTTTACAAGTTTTCATTCAAGAACAAAATCTGTTCGCTGTACTTGGCTTTAAGGGGCTTCTTCTCAGGCTAACGATTTCGCCAGCCTTTGAAAAGATGATCTCACATGGGACAGATGTTGCTGGTGTGGAGAGGTACTGTAGAGCCACTCTATAAAGGTAGGTGTAAGCTAGAGATGAAAAAAAACAAAGAGTAAAGGTACTTTACCTCTGGACCTCTGCGATTGCACTGGCAGTGCAATTTGATACACGTTGTGCATCCACATGGCTGTCCTGGTGGTCCCAGAGGCTGTTGCTTTGGATATGAGATGGACCCTCTGCAGGTGGTAGTGGATGGGCTGGTGCAGGTGCAGGTATTACACTGGCACATTTTCTTGTGAGTCTTTCCACTGCTACATGAAAATTTGAACTGCTACAGAAGCCCACTTCTTTGAATCGTGGATCCAATAATGTTGCTAAAGATGTTACTTTCTCCAGGCCAGCAAATATCTTAGTTACTGGCAATTGGATGTGTAATTAAAGCACACTGTCTGGATGCAAGGTGCTTCAGCATCTTCACAATATGGATGACTTTTGACCCAGATACTCTTTTCTATAGACATCTCCTCAGTGGCTTGGTGGAATCTTTTTCCCCACCAGATTCAACATATGAGCAAAACAGTTTATGTGGCGCACATCTAGGAGTTTCGCACATGCTACCAGACTCCTCACTTTGTCTCGGATTCCCACTCTGCCATCAGAGTGTCTTTGACCTTTGCCATGTGTGCTGCAGTATTGGACTACGGGTTTTTTTTACACCTAGCAGAATAGTTGACAGCTGGACCTCTTCTGTAATGAAGTGGCAGGTTACTGCCAAGTAGGAGTCCATATTCATTGTGGTCCACATATCTGCTCTTCAGCTGAATGTAGATGCCTTTGAAACTTGTGCCAAAGCCTGGTCTTCTTTGGTTAGCCTGTATTTTTCTACCAACATTTGTTTCAGGGCCTTCCTTCCTGGTATTGTGTACATGGGATCCAGGAGGTGGACAAAAGCCTTAAAGCCATCATTTTCCACCACGGACAGTGTGTGCATCCATAATGATAAGGTTCAGCAAGGCCTCATCAAGCTGTTGCTTCCTGGACACTGATGAAATAAAAACATAGGTTACATAGCATATTTTATTTTATTGTACTTTAATACAACTACTACAGTATGTACATGTGTGCAAATATTATGAGCAATTTGTTTTAACTGATTACAATACCGGAAGGTTCAGGAGGGTGGGTTTCAGCTGAGGTGCTCAGCTGTAGAGTAACCGCATTCCTATGCCTGGCACAAAGGTGCCGCATCATTGATGAGGTGTTATTATATATATATGAGGCACTGAACCTCAATAAAAAAATAGCCCAAATATATACACATATACATTTATACATTGTGGGTTAGAATTAAAACAGTAAAGATAATATGAAAGTAACTTGGAAAATATGACAGGCTACGATCGTAAGGATTTAGCTGTCTGCTAAACATTACTAGAATTTTATATCATAACATTAATTTATTCAATTTAATCCAAGCAAGGGTCTAAGGGAGATATGTAGCAATATCATTTTTTTATATTAACAAATACCTACCTTTGTGGATGACACAAGGTGGAAGTGTTCCCATGCACGGGATCATTTTATTCCATTCGAATTCACCATCTCATAACATATCTCCTCACGCTCGGAAGCATGGAGGGAACACCAAGTGTTTCGAGTCTCCTTCATCATCATCATCATCATCATCATCATCATCCTCCACAACATTGCCTTCACCACACCCTTTACCAGTTTGCACTTCACCTATGCACCACAAAACAATGTGTCTGTATTATATTGTATTCAGAATTAAAAAATATTTATCAACATTGCTCTTTCCAACTGTTCTTATATAACAAAGACATCCAATGGGTTAATCTATGTCAAATACATTTAGCAGTCCCTAACCAACAATATGTAGAAATGTGTCTTCATTATGCACAGAAATGAAAGAGTGAACAAACATTGATGTACAATTTTATTAAATCAACAAACAATAGTCCAGCAACTATCAAAGCTGCAACATATAATAATAAAATATTAAGGACATTAAACAAGTGTGTAGTCTCCGTAAAATTAGTGTGCGACTGTAGTTTGTATTTGTTAACAGAAGCATCTCTCTTTACTGTAAGCACCCTCTACTGATGACAGTGTCCTGTCAAGGTACACAACCCTTTGGTGTGAGAAAAAAGGACGTCAAGTCATTTCTTACTGCTATTGCTGCTCTGGATGCTCGGGCTGTTGACAATCTTCCTGGCACCGGCAGGTTGTTGTCTCCATAAACAACGCGTCTCCATTCACCTGGTAATTGATCCCCTGAAGCTGTGGTGCTGCCTGGAAAGGTTGCAGGAATACATTTGCAAGTGGGAGATGCTGCAGCATCAGTGTGGGTGAGAAAGTTGTTAAGGGCCAGGCAGGCCTTCACAACATCTACTGTTTTTGCTGGACTGAAGTCAATGGGGCGGCCAAGAATCCTCCAGCGTGCAGCAAGGATGCCAAAAGTGTTCTCGCTTATTCGCCTTGCTCTCTGTCTGTAATTGTACAGTTTGCAAACATCGTCCATCTTGAATGATCAGACGTAATTTCAGTAAAACTCTTCTACTTCTAGGTATGAAGACATAGTAACCACCCTCGGCGAACCTTCCTCCAAACTGCGTAGTACTAAAATGTGTGTCATTCAATATCTACTCCTGGTTGCCTGGTGGGAGTATGTTTTTCCTGAATTCGACGGTAACTACATCGAGTGCAAACCCCTGCAGCGTTGGACACTTCGGGATTACAGCCCAAAGGTGATTTCAGGTAACTGCAACTTTCTGAAGATTTGCGTGGCTTTCAACCGGTCGGCGGGCTTCATCTAAGCTTTGGACACTTCTGAAAGGTGGACATAAATACATAGCTTTTATCTTGGTACTGATGAAATTCCATCAAGGAGAAAGTATTTTACTAAATCGCGGAAATTTGGTAGTCACATTTGTGGCAGGTAGATTAGCGAATGTACTGCATGCGTCGTTCTAAACAAAAACATAATCTGTATTTAACTCATTCTGACTGTGTTTTTCTTGAAATTATTCCTCATGCTACGTAGTTTAATATGCATATCATGGTTTTTCTGACATACTTGTCAAAATGGTAAGATAGTTTACATCAAGTCGAGTTAGATTACTGAGGACTAGCTAAGAATATTAGGCTAAGAACACTTGATATGAAAGTAGGTCTGGGCAATTGCAATGTGGATTTGACAAAGGAAACGAGGATAATATTATTTGTATTTTTCATGTAACCTCTAGCTGAATGGCAAATCTGTGCACATAATTTAAAAGTGGCATTTCATGAATGTGATCAAAAAATTATGTTTTTTTGTTGTCTGTTTACTCTATTCCAAAGTATCATGCAACACCTTAGCCATTTTGATAGAACATTTATGTCCAATTTTCTTAAATCATGTAGATAATGTAGACTTACAATCATGTGAGATGATTCTCCATGTTTATTATGTTTCTGGTGCTGTTTATTAGGTTTCTTGATTCCAGTGTTAATCAATGTATGTACAGTTGAGGGGCTTGTTAGACTAATATTTGATTTGCACCTCCTGGAGAGAATGAATATTTGTTGTGTACTTGTATGAATATGAATTAACAATTAATATTGATGTGTTTTGTTGTTTTCTCTTGTATTCTGAAGATAAATGTTTATGAATATGAATGAACGCTTATAAATTATGATTGTTTTCAGTGAGGTACCATGGGTCTGATGCCCATTCCAACTAAAACAATACATTGTCATGATTTCATTTGAAGAACGAACAAAATTCTACCTTCCATTCAAATTTCATGCAAATATCTGATAAAATGAGGAAATTACAAGCAAAAATGTGTGAATAATAAGCATTTTCGGTCACATGACTTATATTGTAATTAATGTTTACTATTTTACTGTATAGCCGTTATTATAAATATCATAACTTTTGCAATCCTCAACTGAGTTTGACAATTCAGGTGTCGTCGTATAGGGGTTTTCAGCTCTGTCAAGTCATGTGATCCATTTTGAGCATAGGGGTGTTTGGAAATTTTGTCATCATACCTACTACTTCCTGCGGATTTAAAGGACGATTTCGCTTGTGCGCCCCCTGTCGTTTCAAGGAATATCTCAACGGCGAACGCGTCAAGTATAAACGTCTCTTCCGCTTGGAGGCACGCGAAGTGGAGCCAGGCGCGTGTATAAACGGGGCTTTATAATGAATGAAGGCGTAGCAAAGATTCGAATCAGTTACCTCGCTTCAGGTGTTTGATTGTGACGTATGAAGCTTCACACGTCCTGACTTTTTTAAACATATACGAGAAAAAAAGGTCGCATTTTGGGGCTGCATTTAAAGCAACTTTAGGCTGCCTCAAAATACCCCGACTTGTGGTCTTGGCCACTTGAGAGCGCGTGCACGCGACGAGAAGGAAGAGTGGAAGTGTGTCCAATGTCTAAAAATTGCCAAAGGGCAGTGCGCTTAACGGACATTTAACCCACACTAGCTTGAATACCGCTTCGGAGCGGTATTAAGACTAGGTCTATCCCATCATGCGTTGTTCTGGATGTTCTGGATACGAATCATGATACTTTTTGCTCGGGTCTCCAGTGCTTTCCAGTGAATGTTATACTACTGCTTAAGGTTATATCTTTATTTATTCTATGTTTGGCTAACATGTGTTTTTCTTTGTTTTTTGATACAATACAAATAAAGTGCCATAAACATAAATCTGACTTGACTATATAATATAATTTCTTAGTAAGTTACATATTTTACTTGTAAAAATCCAAGAGTTATGCGTTTTGTAAAACTGCTTTTGAGTCATAATTAGAAACCTCACATTAATTAACGGTATGTATTTGCACTTGCCAAGTGTACCATCGGGTTAGAAATACTACATGCTCACTTGGGATCTTCACGCCTGCTAAAACACTTGTTTCAAAAACAGGAAATACGTCATGGAAGTGGTAAAGTGCAAAGACCGCAAGTGGGGGTATTTAGACACAGGGTGCTTCTCATTTTTTATTTGTGCGTCCTCGTTTCCATTCCTCGCTTCCTTTCCTCGTGTCTTAGCTCCACCTCTTCCGGATGCGTGAGATGGAAGCAAGGAAAAGACGCAAGGACGGAGGAATCGAAGCAAGTGAAATGATATATCCTCGCTCTTTAGCGTCACTTCAAAGCGTCGTCAACTAATGATGACTCTACACCGCTGGATTTAGCTTGAACATCGGGATTCTTGAACATAAGATATAATTATTTATATTGTAACCGTTTCAACCTCCACAAAATACCACATTTGTTCTTATTTTTTTGCCAGTTATTATTAATGAATTATTGTTGTTGTGATTTCACATACATTGTGTTTTGTACATGTAAACAATAATGCTAATGATAATAATAATAATTAAAACTGTGCTGAAAAGTACACTTTATACATCGAAATTAAAGGCACTGTCAAAAAAAGAACACACATTAACAATAACTTTATGCTTAATACTCACATTTATGTGTGTTTGAATGTTCTGCCATGGTAAGCACTTGGAGCAGATGTGAAGTGGGAGGAGAATTTATAGGTGCGTCACGTTTAGGCAATAAAAAACTACCGCATAGGATACACCTGGGGCCCGTTTCAGAAAGCAGGGTAAGTGCAAACTCAGAGTAAGTTAACCCCAGAAAACGGAATACTCAGGGTTTTTGGTTTCAGAACGCGAGGTATGTCAAACCCGCGACCCCGGGGTAAGTCAAGCCCATTTCAGAAATCGAGGTATCTTATACTCCGAGTGAGTAACCAGAGTAACCTACTCCGTGAACCTAACCTGGTCGGGAGCAGGTTTTATTCCGCAAACCGAGGGTTTGTTACAATCTCCGCCCCCTTTTCGAAGCGCGAGCCGTGTTGAAATTCCATATGCCATTTGTTTATTGATTCTTCTTGCTAATCTCGCTCAATTTAGTCACACAGACGTTAAAATGTCATGTCCGTTTATTCAGGAACCCATAAATGAGGAAGCTGCATTAATTCGCAGAGAGTTATATTTATGTCGGAAAGAGAATTGTGAGGCCCCGTTTGGACGTTTTATCTTAACTTTTAAGGCAAGTTTAAGTTGTATATTTAACATTTCCCAAACAGGCATCCTACTAGCAAGAGTATTTTATTTCTTTAAACTTTCCGGAACGAAAGATGTTCTTATATTTCATATTCAGCTTCTGCCGAGATCTTTTTATTGCAGAAGGATTGCACCTACATGAGAGCGAGAGAGAGGGATAGCGCGCGCGAGAGAGAGAGAGTTAAATATAATTCCCATTTCCACAGTTTCAACAAAATAAATATAAAAGTGATTGACATGTAAACTTGGGTATTGACAAGTGAATACATTTTTTCTAAATATGTGCTCATATTCACCGTACGCTTGTAACAGTACCTTCAATTCGATTGGCGAGAAATGATCATGCCCTTTTTGTCATGTGCCGTTGCCATGGTGAATCATGCTATCTTCACTCAATTGATGATGGCTTTTCATCGCCATGCTGCACGCGCATAACCTAGAGTGAACTTACTCAGCGTGGATTGAACCAACTCAAATCAGATGCTCTGAAACTGAAAACTCAGAGTAGCGATTCTCTGAGTAAATCAACTCAGAGTTCAAATTTTAACTCGGTGTTGGTTGAACTTCCTTATTGGAACAGGCCCCTGTGTATCCTCGCTCATTACTCCACAGGAAGCCTCCTCGATCCTCGACTCCTACCGGTGCAATTAGAGAATTGAGATCTCCTTCAATATGGCTGAGCTTGATCGGTTTCCGGGTCATGGGATGGAAGATAAAGGAGCGAGGAGACGAGGAGGGATATTGAGAAGCACCCACAGGCTTTGAATCGGGACAGCCTTCAGTCACGCTGCTATGCCGCAATCTGTTTTAAAAGGCAGCCTTCAAAGAGCGCAGCCCCCCGATTTGGGACACAGCCTTTGTCAGAAACGCAATGGACTTTCGTAAGTCCTACAACAACAATACATCCAATCAGGCAGTGTCAATTGATGCGGACACCGATGGGCCACTTCATCATCACTGCATACATTTCAGTAAACATGACATCTCATCAGTCTAATTGCATCCTGGCAACGGCCAATTGACTGCCAAGCTTCACAACATCATTACAACTGATGGGATAGCATTCAGATAAAAGCGCTGCACGTGACTAAACCACTGCACGTGACTAATCAGCGAACGGGCACAAAATGTTTTGATCTATCAGTAAGTTAAAAACCCAGCAGGGAAGAGACTAAGAAACAGGGGTTTTAAATGGTCAATGAAGTCATTACTGGATAATTAGGTCATTAAAGGACGCTTAAGCTCAATGGAAATTCGGATGCTTTTATATTAAATGAAAATACCGTGATTGGGGTTTAAGTTAATGTATTGTTTTGCACGTTATCTTGCTTTAGAAGGGGAGTATTTGCTCAAGGTCCACTGGTCTTGTAAATTGTAAAAAGAAAAAAGGTGTTTTCAACTCCTGTCCTCCCTTTCTTAATCAAACCATTTTATGTTTGAAACAAAGATTTTCTTGGAGTTATCTTTACTAATATTGTCAAATGAACATGTAGCTTTTAGTTGTATATTAAAATAACACTTCATCTTTATAAATATTTATCTTTGGAGAATTTTTATTCAAAGTTAACAGCATAAAACAACAAATGATGGATGTCATGAGAGTATCCAAGGACGGTTTTGTTTTGCCTTCTGTTTTGTAAAATTGTACTTTTATTTTGTGCATTTCCAATTCTCACAGAGAAAACAAAAGACATCAGACAGACTAAATCCTCTGTGAGAAAAGCCATCGAACATATACCATCTCTCCAAACAGCCTTTTGTCATGTCAACTTAAAATGGATGAGGACTTCAAAATACATAAATCAGAAACTTTTTCTTCTGAAGTTCACAATGACGAGGAACGTTATTCATAGCAGGCTATTTGACGGATGAAAAGTAATGTGCTTTTTGGGACTGATGTGTTTTCCAGTGTGGAGTTTCTCTGTAATGGATTGTGATGACAGGTGGAAGGTCAGGGAGGGAATGATTTGAGTAAATTCGCATGCAAAACAAGCAATCGCAATGGCCATTAGCGTTTAATTGAGTCCTACAGCATTGTAAATCAAGACACAAGAAATAGAGCAGCATGAGGCATGAATTTCAAAACAAGCATGCAGATATTAGATGGCAATGAGAAGCGCATTGTTTTATGAAAGGTACTTGGACAGTGTCCAGTTTCTCGAATGTCTGGCTTAAAGACATATACATTAGCTTGACAAATGGTGATAACTGACAGGAGTCTAAAGAACCATAGATTTAAATGCATATCAAACATAAATTGAATGCAAAGATAATGATTTTTGGACAGCACATATTGTTGTCATCATTAAATTGTGCAATGACACTACAGCCGGCATATTCCATCATAAATAAAAAGTGCTGCTCCACAGATTTCATGCTTCCATCATTAGCCATATGCATTAACAATTATATATACATGATAGTTTCATAAACAGATCAGTTAATTTCATTTTCACTGTGCTTTTATTTGTGCTTTCCTTAAATCTACTGTAATTTGTTATATGCCGGCAATGCGGATTCCAGATACATTCCATAGAAATAAAAAAGACCTTCATGCATTCATCATAAGACATTTTATATTAAAACCAACAAAATGACACACAATTGTGTAGGAAAAAGAGCCTCATTAATTTTTTTTTTAACCATTTCCAGTTCTTTTCAACCTTTCAATTAATTTACTTCACATTTAGTCATTTAGCAGACGCCTTTATGCAAAGCGACTTACAGAAGAGGGAAACAATAGAAGTAATTGGAACAACATAAGGACAACAAAAAGCATAAGTGCAATAAAAGAAAACTGGTCTGAGCAAAGGTTTTTTGCTTTAATTTTTGAGTATTTCTTTTTCTTAATATCCTATGAATTTTTTATTGCTTAAACATCTTCTGTGAACAGGATTGGTCAGGATACATCTTAACTACTCGCTGAGGAAGAAGCCTTCAATCTCCAGCACTGGATTGGACTGACAATGACACAATGTTCCTTCACAGCCAAAATATCATTAATTGGTGGAATTTAATTATATGCATCGCTTAGTCACTGTTATCTCCTTTGCAGATGTTAACCTGCAGATTCACTGCCTGCTTCTCTCTGAGGAAAAGCGTTGCTAATTAAATCATTTTTTGAACACAGACTTTGCACTATTCATCAGCTGTGACGCACTTCATATTCTCAGGCTGATAAAGGTTACTCGGAAAGCAAAGGCCAGAGTTGCATCTAAAATAATCATTTTTTATTATGAACAAATGTTTCCTTTAGCCAGAAACAAACATTTAACTGGCATGCCTTTTCTAGTCAATATAACTTATTTCTATAATATATAATATAACTTACACATTTTCCCAGCTTCGAAACATGAATAAAATACATCTACTTTTCACAATTAATCCAGAGCTTCACGGTTTTGATAGACTTTCTGTTTCAGGGCAACATTATCCCTTTTGTTAAATAATTAACAAAGAAACGCTATAATAAAATAAATATTTTTTTAAATAGCAAAATGTTTTTTGTTTTGTTTAGGACTCAATTAAAACTGCATAAGGACACGGTTTTGATGGAAGAGGAACATCTGACGAGCTGCAGTTACACATCTGATCCGCAGGGGGGAGCTTGAATGACAGTAAAGTTTATTTGAGCGCCACAAAAATGCTGCACACGCTCTACTGAATTTAAAAAAGATATGGTAGTTTACCATTCTCACTAGCCCAGATACTCCTACAGCTTGGACAGATAAAATGTTGTTGCTGCAATTTTACTCTTACAGGTGTGGAATGATAAATGAATTCTCCTATACTAAGCTTAATATGCAGAAAGAAATGGCAGATTTGTTTTCTTTGAAATCAGACAATAAATAAATAGCAGAATATTTTGTTAAATGGATGCTATGTTTACAACTCAGTCATGTCATTTGCAATGTGCATTTTAGTTGTATTAACTGTATCTGTTTTATCTCTCTAATTGAGATGAATTATTATTCAAAACAAAGGTTTGGTAAAAGTATACATGTAGACTTCGTAAAAGTATACATATACGTAGACTAAATCAATGAAAAGGTATATAAAAATATAAAATCCCCATAACGTGTAAGAGTTACTGACTGTTTCATCATGCTTTGGACTTCAAGATGTACGATTTATGGGAGAACTGGAACTCAGCCACAAAGAAACAGTAATAACAACATAATTTAAAAGGTATTGGAGAACTAGACACATTTTATACTTTATGGATAGGATGGCTTGTGAATGTGAAGCAAGATACATACCCTTAGTGGAAAAAAGCACTTTCTGTAGCCGTATTTATTTCTAAAGCCTTAAAATGTGATGGTAATGATGTGGTACCATAAAGTAATAGTTTGACAGCTACAATCCAACATCTGATATTATTGTTTAAGCCATAAGCATCTGTGTCAGTATTTGGAAGCTCCCGACAGTCTCAAATTCACGAAGAGCATCTCTTTACCCGGAGATTATTAATCTCACAAATAGGCAATAAACCACCGAGCAGCCTCTACGAAAGATGGGCTCTGTGAACATGAGAGTGGAAAATCGAAACAGAAATGCCCAACCTCATGACGCCTGTGTCCGACAGCTCTATATCATGCAGGCAAACAAAATAACACAAACTGGAATAAGACCACCGTAAATCATACCAGCAAAATAGCCATGTGATCTAAATCTAATGGCCACTATCCAGGTCATATTGAACAATTTCAAGACGTCGTGTCATGTAAACAGTGCATTGCAAATGCAGACCTGCGAGTGGTGAAAATGATTGCATGCCCCATCAAACGGCACGGTGATAATGACCATCTGAAAGGTATGAATTACACAGCGCTCTCTTTGACAGCATAAATGCAAAGTGCATTCTCTATTCGTCCTGGTAAAATGACGATGTATGGACCCAAGCTTGCAGAGAGAGAGAGCCTTGTTAAGGCAATGTTAAATCACAAGCACTATCCATGGCACCGGGGCTAAAGATTGCACAGCTTTTAGAAGCGTAAGCCAAATTTCACCTCGACTGCAGAATCCTTTCCAATGTCAGATGTCTTGGAATTATCTGAGAGCAAGAAGTGGAACAGCGGTCTCACCCCAGGGCCGTCATGCTCCAGCCATCTGCACACACCCTCAAGCCACTGTCTGTGCTGATCGCTGGCCTCCTGGAAGAGCTCTCTCTGCTCTAGCTTGAAGGATTATGGGAAAAACATGCAAGATTTCAGATAAGGCCGGTGACACGTAGAATGTGAAACCCCACAGGAGAGGTGATTCATATTCATGTGAGACCATATGGCCGTCCTTGAAATGGAATAAAAGTTCAATGTTCTGTCACCACCGAACACCCAATTTGATCTAGCATGATCTGCATTGAAACAGTCCGTACCCTGACGATTCATATTGAAATTCTACAAGTGTCGGGTTAGAAAAACCTGCTTACAACCTGCACGGAGTAAACAAACTGTACATTCATGTCAAAATCCATTTGCATTCCAGAGCCGACAGAATCTTATATTCACATTTAGTTGGTGGTTTCAGAGTCTGCCCAAAGAAACACAAGACTGAAAGCATTTTCTTTGCTGTTGACATTCTGTCAGAAAGAGTAAATGTTTTTGAAGGTTTCGTTCACCCAAAAATAAAAAATCTGTCATTTGCTTCGTAAAACGTTGACTTCAAACCTGCATTTGCTATTCGTTCAGGGAAAAACACTTGCGAGCCTGCTGTGAAAACCCATTTTTACTGATTCAGGTTTGTGACATAAAATCATCTTCATTATGTATAGAACATTCTGGGAAAACATAACACTGATATCTTTAATACTGAACCTTGTCAAAGATTGAAATCATGGTAAAATGAATGGCAGAAATCAAACTTGGATGCTTGTTATTTCAATTTATGTTAAGAGTTTTTACACAGCTCTCACCAAACAATTAAGTTAATACTGAACACAGCTTTCAAGACTAAATCAAGATTTTTAAAACGAAAATTTAACAAACATTTGTGCATTGCTGTTTTATGGCAAAATTGTGTTCCACGGACAAAATAACAGGAAGTTTAGAACAACATGGGGTGAGCAAATGACAACAGAACTTTCAATTACTCCTTCTTAAATAGGATATCGTCTCTATGCGGGAGCTTTCGTGGCCATCATTTTCCGGAAAAACAAGCCTCAGGTTCACACGTAGCAGAGGGATAACGGAAGCTAGACATCAACGTTAATGGCACTGTCAATATAGACATTTCTCTTACACAAATGCATCGATTCACTTCATAAGACCTTTGTTAAGACCACGGAGCCATGTCGAGCAGTTCTTTGATCGATGGATGCACTGTTTGGAGATTCAAAAAGTCGACGGCAATTCGCTCCCATTCTACCGCTTGGAAGTAAAATGATTCGTGGTTTTATAAATCCGACTGCATTATTCTTCAAGAAGAAAGTCATATTCAGTTAGGAGGCTTTGATGGTTAGTAAAACATACGGGGCATTTTGTTTTGTCCGTGAAATATCCCTTTACGCATTATGACACAATAAGGTTTTCTTAGCATAGTATTTCAAGGCTGTCTATAGTGTTTCTTTGGCATGGAGGAAGAATTCTAAAGCAGTTCAGAATAGAAACAAAAGCCATCTCGACTCTAAGATGACACTTCACAGATATTGTTCAGCTGGCATACTATCACCATTCAAACCAATTTCATAGCTGACACATACAGTCACACATATTTTTAACATGGTTCCACTGAAGAGCATGACTAGAAAAATAGAGGCTGAGGACAGACATCTTTAACACTCTGATCCGGCTTGTACTTGCTGTCAAGCAGGAACTCGTATCCAGCAGGCTGGTTGTCTAAATATAAACAATGTCTTGTGATTTCTGCATCCTTGAGTTACTGATGTCACTGAGATTGTATCTGCCCATCCAGTCCTAATAAAGGTAACAACATCATTCAAGGAGAGCTTGAGACAAAACCAAAACAGCATTTTGACACCGCCAAACCACACAGCTCTGAATCCATCAACACGTGAGATGATCTGCTTGTGTTTCATCTCAATCTGCTCTCTCACTATTGCTCCAATAGCTGGGTTTCAGTCACGTGATTATGATGACGCTCGAAGGCGGGGCGATTTCAGATGGAGGGCAGGAAGTAAATATGGAGAATACGTCCATGGAGGAAACCGTTGCGGAGAGTCCGTATTGTATGAATTTAGGACCAGTTTCAAGAAATAGATTCAAAGAGTTAGTAAACAGATGTTGGACGTGACCCGTTACTCGTGAAGATGAGTGAGTTTTCGGTCGAACTTGAAGATTTGCCAACAGTGGAGGCTGTTGACATCACCAACTATCTATCATTTTGACTATTGTTATTAGTGTGGTCTCTGTGAGTTCTGGCTGTTGTTTAATATAAATGAAAACATTAAATGCCATTGAGAAGACAGAATTATCAATGGTGGTTTATTTACAATATTAGATTTTTCAACAATTGTTATAATAAGAACATGGTGTGCAATAACAGATTAGAATCCATTTCATTACATATAATACATATAGCGAGTACAATTGGACTAGTCACTAGCCCTCGTCACTAGTTTTACACAAGTGTAATACTTTTATCCACTGGTACCTATTCACGCTGCTTCGGTTCGGAGCTTTCGGCTGTCTGTGTCAGATCCGGGCTCTCATCTGTCTGTTGGAGATCCAACATAGCCTCTGCACATTTCGACCATCTTTGTTGGTCTTCCTTGAGCTTCATCCTCTGCTCTCGTTTAAGAGATGCCTCTGATTTGGGTTTAGTTTTTTGGGACCCTAGGTTGACCGTCGGAGCCCAATCTACCGACTCAACGTCACCCAAAGCGCAAGGGCAGTCTAGCTTTCCTGTAGCTCAGTGGTAAGAGCATTGTGTTAACAACGCAAGGTTGTGGGTTCGATCCCAGGGGATTGCAAATACCCCCTGGCCCGGGGGTATTTGTCCGGCCTTCCCGGGCCTCTCCAGCCGGTCCCGTCCGGCCTTCCCGGGCCTCTCCAGCCGGTCCCGTCCGGCCTTCCCGGGCCTCTCCAGCCGGTCCCGTCCGGCCTTCCCGGGCCTCTCCAGCCGGTCCCGTCCGGCCTTCCCGGGCCTCTCCAGCCGGTCCCGTCCGGCCTTCCCGGGCCTCTCCAGCCGGTCCCGTCCGGCCTTCCCGGGCCTCTACAGCCGGTCCCGTCCGGCCTTCCCGGGCCTCTCCAGCCGGTCCCGTCCGGCCTTCCCGAGCCTCTGCAGCCGGGGTCCAGCCCAGCAGTCCTGCCAGGGAATAGGACAGTTCTCCCGAGGACTTCCCCTGTCAAGCCTCCTGGGTCTCTGCGCTCTGGCTCGTCCCCAAGGGCTAGGACTTCCCCACCCAGCCCCACCCTTTCTGGACTTCTCCCTGTGTATTCTTGTTTGCCCCCACCCCCCCTTCCTTGTTTGTTTTTTTATTATCCCACCCCAACCCATTTGTGATCATTTCTTGTATGCCCCTTGTCATGTTCACCATGTCTCTCTGGTTCTTGTCAGTGTCCCAGTCTGTCCTGTCTTGTTTGTGCCTTTGAGGAGCATCAGGATGCTGCTCCTTAAGGCAGGGGTTCTGTCATGATTCCACCTCACCTTGTCGGGTATTTCTTGTTCTAGAGGTGGAATCATACAGGATCCTATGTTTCATGTGGGGAGAGATGTTTTTGACACTTGTGGCCTTCCATATTCTCCCCGAGTCTCGTCTGTGTTCCCGCTCTTTGGGTCTCGTTAGCCTCCCCTTAGTGTTTGATCTGTGTCACCTGGTCCCTATTAATTATCCTGAGTTTGTTCCCCATGAAGAGTCCTCTTGTTTCTTTGTCTCGTTGCTCGTGCATTGTAGCTGTTCTGTTCTTTTAAGTTGTTGCTGTTGCTTCATCTTGTATCTCCTGTTGCTGTTGCTGTTGCTGTTGCTGTTTCCTTGTTGTCTTGTTCCTGTATCCCGAGTTCTAGTAAGTGTTAGTTTAGTTTTGTATCAAGTGTTTGTGTTCTTAGTTTAGTTAGTCAGTGTGCTTGTCTTTAATAATATATATTACCCTGTAAAAATATATTTTCCCCCTCGTGGGTTTTTGTTTTGCCTTTTTGTCTTGTTTTTGTATAATAAATTATCTGTTAACCCCGTCATCCCGGAGTCCTGCCTGCAATTGGGTTCTCCCTGCATTGTCTCCCTTGCAGTCTCTGACACTCACCGAATGCATTGTGGTCGTCCTTTCAATACAATGAGCTGCTGTACAAAGCAAAGCCTTGTTGGGGGCTCATTATAGTTCACTTTAAGGGCTCATTATAGTTGATCATTTGTATTGTTTTGGTGGCTGGGGGGAATATCTTAGACGTTGGTAGATAACATTCCTCTGCTCTTGACTCATAGGTAGATCTGAGAGCAGGAATATGTGCGGTGAAAGAACCCAGAACCATCCCTGCTGGGCAATCTTCATATCAAAGCACCGTGAAGTATGACTTCATGAAGACGGAATCAGGGAAAGAACATCATCAAGCATCTCTACTGCAAACCTTGCAGAGATAAAACTTAAATATTAGTCCTATAGTCTAGAACAACCTTCGGTTGGCATGGTTTTATTTCTAAATATAATGATATTCCAGTACGTAATGATGGATTTTGCTTCAATGCAAAGAGGCACAGCGAGAGAAATACAAAGAGTTGAAAAAAATCCAATTGAGTACCCAGAAGAGAATTTAATTGCTAAATATGGGCAATTCCATGTAAATGTCAACCTTACCATCAAAGAATAAAGTTTTTACCAACGGATTTTACTTCGGTAATAGCACAGATGTTAACATTTGGTGGTTTGAATACCCATGTGATATCTCTCTTCAAATTTGTAAAGCATTTGTTTAATTTTTAGTACATGATTTTTCAGGTATGTGCTTTAGTCAGGTGATCTTAGGTAAGTGCCAGTTATCAGGATTTTCACATCCATAACACTATATATTCCTCATAAATGGACACATGACAATAAAATAACTATTTCATGTTCTTTAAAGAGGCATCCCTTCTCCATACATTGGGTATTAATGTATTAGGATTGTGCATTTTATTTCACAGAAATCCTACAGTTTGTCGTCTCCCAAAAACCGCTTCCATTTTTGTCACATCCGTTTATTTCCCTTTTTTAAAATAGAAAATTCGTTCTCAAGGATCTTTCAACAAGGGTTAAGTAAAATATAAAACAGATGGTTCAATATATTTGTAACAAATTCATTGTCTGAGCATTTTTATGTCACGTCCATATCGCAAAATGTCACGTCCATAATGTTGGAATAGCCATATGTAATTTAAAAAATCAATGTAAATGTGGTGTCCAGTGTCATCACTTCATATTTGCACTTTTTACACTCAATCTGACCTTTTCAAAGTCCAAAAAATCATGCAAACAATTTCTCAGCAGACACATGTGGATGTGAATAAAAATCTGCCTCCCACAGACTCTCTGCTGCTGTCTGGCCCCTAGAAATTAAAAGTGCTGGACGCTTTAAGGTCTTCATTAATGAGCAATGATTGCACACTCCACCGCTCCAGAGTATTTCCTCAATTTTCTAATTTCATATATTTCGTCCGAAAGGTTACAGCTGACAGTTTAACTGATGTGGCTGTCATTTGTTCCTGAATTTATATGACCTTTTACTGCATACACAGCAAAACACTGCATGTATTTTCAGAATCAAATGAAAATGTTGTCTAAAATAATCTAAGAAATATGTTGCAACAGATCTCTTCTAAAAAGTCCTTAAAATTCCAGTCCATATGCTAAAATCCTGCCATTTACCATTTATCTGTTTTTCCTTTTGTTTGATTCTTCCCCATCTTGTCAAATGACAGCCAATAGTTCATGATATATCTGTGCAAGCACAATAATGTCGTCCGTGGTCTTTAAAAATATAATAGGCTTGCAAATAAAAAATAATCATGAACGTTACTCTGAAACTTAAACCACGACCATGATTTCATGCAAAGTTCAATGAATTTTTAATAACTTTCAAAAGCTCCTGGCACCCAAATCTAAATCCAAACCCCGTTCTCCCCAGAGCGGTCAACCCGAGGGCCTGGCGGTGCAGATGTGCCATGACAGTGAGAGTGATGTGTGCCATCTGCATTGTCCTGCTAACATCTGCATCTCCTGCTTCTGTTTATGAGTGTCGCACAGATGGACATCCATTCTGCGGGCAGATGAAAGGAAAGGGGACAATGAGGCATGCACGATGGCAGACGCTACATCTGCATGCTGCAGTGCAGAAGGAATGTAAAATGTCAAAACAATTTCAAGTTTCTGTCAACACAACAATAGCGTGACACAATAAGCCAATATTGCCCCTACAATAGACTTGCTGTAATTACAAATCAGATTTCAGTGTCATAATATAAGCAATATCTCAACGACAGAAGTATGGTTTTCTAATAAATGACAGGCATTTTGGCTTAGCGAAAGGTTTTGAATGAAAATGCATGTGGGCATCATGGCGTGCGATTTACAAGGAATCGTGTGGTGCATATATACTACTTAAAGGTTCTCAACAATGTGAAAAATATTTTGTCAAAATATGCTCCACAGATCTCAAATAAATTTTAGATGAAAGGTTGACATATAAATGACTCCCTGCACGAGCCCAAAAGAAGGCAGAGCTGGTCAGACAAGCATCAAACAGACTCCTGACCCCATGGTGTGGGAGTGTAGAGATGTAAGATGAACAAACCCTTCAGGAACTCCAATGTAGAGCTCTCTTCTCAACATCACAGGGATGAAACCCAATCAGAAGCCAAAACACAGTTGAAGGGAAGAGTGATGATGAGAGCCCAATGAAATCACAAAATTAAGCTGTTATTACATTTGACATTATTTTAAATTAATTACAGATTGTCTCGTAGAAATGTCTCGAATATTAAATGTTGCCTGATAAAGATTTAAGGATTTGGTTAATCGCATGCAACTGTCAACCTTAAAGTGATAGTTCACCCGTCATTTTAAACCTTTATGACTTTCTTTCTTTTGCAGAACAAAAAAGAAGATACTTTGAAGAATGTTGATAACCAAACAGCACCGTATTGTATTGTATAATGCAAGTCAATGGGGGCCAGTTAAAAAGATTCTTCAAGATTTCTTTTTTGCGTTTTGCGGAAGAGAGAAAGTCATAGAGGTTTGAAATGAATAGAGGGTGAGCAAATAGATCAGACGTCAAGATTTGGTAGTGAATTGTCACATCCATAACAGTACATATTCCTCATAAATGGCTGTATAATTCAATAACAGTAACTATTTAATGTTCTATGTAAAGCCATTCCTTATCCACTTGTTGAGCATTATTACTTTTGGTTGGTACATTTTAATTCACAGAAATCCTACAAAGTAAAACGTCCATAACGCATGACATTTTCTCTTATAAAAATTGAAAACTCTTGCATAGCCTGATTATTTCAAGGTTAGACTGAAAATGTCACATCCATAACGCTGGAATTGCCTATTTGCTTAATTTTCTATCTTCTGTAAAAAATGACCGAAACATTCGTGGACAACGTTCATAAAAGTAAACTCGAGACCCTTGTTTCCATCTTTATTATTACTAGGCAAGTTGTAATGAAATAAAGTATTAAAAGGTGATTTTGAATTAGATGTAATAAGATGTGACATGTTAATTTATCATAAGAGGATTAGTATTTATTTATTTATTTATTTTAGAAATCAAGAGTGCACTGGTGAAGCAAAAATGTTCAGATCGTGTTCACAAATAATTTGATTTTGTGTAGTGACCACGCTTATGTCTGACACGAAATAATGTGAGCATATGGGCAGCGTAGGCTTCAATCTAAAACTATCGGACTTCCACTTCATCACAGACGAGGAAACCACAGCTTTCATGTAACAAAACATAAGCAAGCACTCCTACACATTGCTGCATTCGTTGGAGTGCCAAGGACACCACTTTTCCTCAGAAACAGCATGATTAAAAATCATTATTTATTAAAGATACATTGAACTTTAGCTTCTTGGTTTTAAGATTTATCATCCATAGAATATATTTTTTGTGCCCTATAAGAACATGAATCACTTTTAGGGTTAATTAAATTGCAGCCTTTGACCTTGGCGTTATATTTAACCTGTTCAGGCTAATCTATGTTCATTTAAACAATAATTTGTTACGAGTACATTCAAGGGCATCAGTCAAAGATGTACAAATGGAAACCTATCAAGCACAAACATCCAATGTCGTTCATTTGGATTCAGAATCAATGTACGTTTATACTAATTGGAAACATCAGAGCGAAGAGAAAAAGTGCAGTGGAACAGAAATGAAGTGTTTGAAGTCCAAGTTCAAAGTGTTGAAGGAGGTCCGGATTCTGCCTTTGAGATTAATATCTCCAGTGTGTTCCTGTGCTTTCAGGTGTACCGCTCACCCCCCCTCGCTCTTTGAAACACAATCCCACTGCAGTGTCTAACTTCCCTCGGACCAATGTCACCTTAAACCTGCTCAGGGCTTGCTTGCCCTCGCAGCTCTGCACAGTGACGCTGCACTTTCTATTCTGGGCTGTTACCATGAGCTCTTGGTCTGTCTTGCACAGGGTAGACATGAGACACTGAAGCACACATACAAACACACAATTCATTTCCTGAATGTAACTAGAAGTGACAACTTTGCCGCGAGCTTATACAAATGTACGGATCGTTTTAACTCGCGCACAAGATGAAATTAGTCAATTCTATTTGTAATGTCTTCGGGACTTCCATTATTAGACATTCGTTATCTCTGTTTATTTCCATCAATATAATAAACAGAGTTCATTTCTAGGTGTTGTTTCTCTACTTGGAGAAATATGTTTACACTGTGCAATAACCTTGAGTGTCCCCGCCTCTGGCTATTTCTATTGTTACACAGCAGAGTTACTCAAACTTTTAAACAGTATTAAGCATTTTAAAAAGCATTGCAATATACATCATAAAAATGCATTGTTAATCACTTTTTTGTCATTAAAGGGGGATGCAAAGGTGTTTCATGCATTCTGACTTATTTACAATGCTAAACATGCATGATTCTCACTTTTAAAATGCTTTACATGGTCAACTTGTTAAAAAACGAATTGTGGCTCAAATTTAACTTTATATGGCACAAACTTAACTTCCAGTAGACCAGTAAGTGTTTAAAGAATCAATAACTGTTGAGTTGTTTAATTTTAGTGGTGGGCCGTTATCGGCGTTAACGTGCTGCGTTAACGGGAGACTCCTATCGGGCGATGAATAAAATGTTGCCGTTAATGTATTCTAAAAGTTGGGTTGTGAGCTGGGACTATACTATACTTCGCAAGCTATGATGACTTTCACCTTGATATTTTAGCGCGGATGTATACCTAGCCGAATTACACTGTAGGGTGCGAGAACGAGTCTTCGAACCTGTATGCCTAACGTTACAGTGAAATTACCACATCAAACGTGACGTGCTAACATGGATGAAGCTATGAAGCCGCCGGGTTTGCTTCAGGGACAATTTATTTCTAAGAAGCTTCCAAATGAAAAACCTCGACAAGACTAAGGTTGTTTGCACCTTGTGCAATGCGGAATTGGTTTACTGTAAGAGTTCTTCCAGTCTCAAGTACCACCTAAACGCAAAGCATCCCTTAGCTAATGCGGAAGATGCCGGGCCAAGCACTGATGTAGTGCAGGAGAAAGGTCGTCGTAAAACTACTTTGAGTGCAACCGAGGCAATCCCGTCAGCACAGCTCTACCAGCCAAGCTATCTACCTCGGCGTTACTGCATGGGCGAAAATCTCATTTGACAGTAGGGGGGGACAATGCATATAACATTTCTCAAGAGCAAATTTTGAAGGGGACACAAATAATACAGTCAAAATTGTACTTACTACGACCCTGAGCGACAACTTGCATTAGGTTTATAGGTTCATCATGCAGACTTACAGTCATATTATAACTGAACTGTCACATACTGAAATAAATGTGAACAATAAAGCTTTTTTCCATTTACATATTTTTTGTCTTTGTTTTGAAGACAGGAACAAATATAAAAACACACTTCCCATGATACTACATGTTGACTTTTTATCTTGATTTATGCTGTAACATCGTCTGAAAAAGTTACCGTCGACATTAATGAGTGTTGTTATTTTCCCCATGTAGTGCACTGCCTCCGCCAACAAACTTTATTCATGTTAGTTTAGCCAAATAAACAGTCAGAAACATTGACTGAATGTTTAGTTTATCCGCCGCGCACATACTGCACAAAATAGATGCTGTGAAACGACCCTCTCCAGCTGAATGAGGGTCTCAACAGTTGTTTAAACTCTAAACGTATTTTTTGCGTTTGTATTTTCTTCTAATTACACAATTAGTTTAGGTAAACATAAACATATTTATGACAATAGCGAATGCGAGTTTAATTGTTCGTTTAATTGTAACGCCCCTGCGTTACTGTACACCTCATCGATGCCAGCTGGGAAATTCTCTCCTTCGCTTTAGGTAGGCTATGTTATGTAATTTTAAATTCGGCAGAATTCAAATGAGCCATTTCAATCTAGATTAATTCCAAGATTACAGTGAGATTCATCTTGATTAAAAAAATGAATCTATGCCCGCCACTATTTAATTTCTTCAATACAATTGATATACAATAAAATATGAATATAAATTAAATAAAATAATGTGTTATATTATAATCAAACACAGACCTTCATCTGATGAAACTGTCTATTTATCATATTTTGTATCCTTTATACTTACATTTAATAATTTAATATTTTTTATATATTAGATCTGATATATTACAAAAGTATTCTATATAATATTATTGCTGAAAATTGTACATATATTTCTTTTAAATCTTTAACGTTTTGACTAAAATGATAGTTAAAGCTAATTTGATCTAGTTGGAGCCAATTAGTTAAATGGTTCAAATGTATTAAATATTTATAGAGTAAATCCACATAAACCATAATTCTGGAAACAAGGCCATTGGTTTTCCTCACCCCTTTAGGAAGCTACAGTTTGAGGAATCACTAGATGAGGCACTTACTTTACCAGAAAAAATTATGCATAGTTGAACACGCCCCATGATGCGTCATACCCCAACAGAATACGTTTGAGTCATCGCTGTGATATGTGAAAATGAAGACCGCTGACTCACCTGGCAGCAGGGGAATTTTGTCTTTATTGTCAAATATTCATTATTCAGTACACGACTGTTATGTTAAGACAGTGTTAAAATTGCAACAAGCATGTGAGAACAAGAGAGAAAAGGAAATGTCCAACATTTTGCAGACATTGTCGTATGATTTTAATTTTCATGCAAATAGCTTCCTGCTATTCAACTCTATCGGCACAGATTTCAAATATATTCCTGCACAGCGGGGGCAATTATCTGAGATGAAAAAGTTTGAGAGAGAATTTATTAAGCGGACGTCAGTCATTCAGTCGACACAACTGAGCTGTTGACTTGTGATAATGTAGCATTAATGGCTCAATGTGTTGCCTACGGCTAATCTCAGATCTCTATTACTCTTTATTTTTGTTATCGTGAATGGCAGTCACATCACTTTACTGTCTAATCAATCACTATTTATGAATATCTCAGTGGGAGGTTGTTTATCAAGCATGGTCATTAGCATAACACCAAATATGCAAGACTAATCCTATCATGTGTTTTTGATTTTTGATTTTAGGAGGTTAGCTAGGTTATCAATGTCATTAAAGATTTTAAAAATCTAAATGAAAAGTGAGTCATCAATTACTCACCCTGAGATTGTTCCAAACATGGATACGTTTCTTTGCTATGATAAATTCAAAGTATTTATTTTCCCTATGGTAGTAAATGAGGGATGAGATCTGTTTGGCGACTGACATTCTTCCAAATATATTTTTGGGTGAACTATCCCTTTAAAGGGGTCATATGGCACGAATACGTGTTTTTCTGTGAGATTTGATGTATAATAAGTTGCCCATGCATGCATTGGAAACGTTAAATTGCTAAAATTAAAGTGTCGGAACAAAAGATGCCTTTTTTTTAAAGCAAATGCTCACCCAGACCTGCCTGAAACGCCTTGTGTAAACACACCCCCACAAATCTACGTCAGTACGTGGTATGATTTGACTAAGACAACCCAAATGTAAATGCAAGTAAGGCGGGCGTATCGCTCAGTACAATTGCTTTGGAACCTGATGTTCCAAATACGGTAAGAGGCGTTACATTTACGTCACATGCTTGCAGTATTCGACCAATCACTACACACTGCTTAACGGGCCAATCATAACACACCTCGCTTGTTAAAGTGATCAGCTTTTTTTCAGAGAGGCAGGGCAAAGAGGAGATTCAAAACGGTACATCCACAGCATGAGGATTTTTGAACATGCGTTTTTGAACCTTAAATCGTGTATTCATATTGCATTACATCTTAAACAAACGATAATATTTGTTTTAGCCGTGTCATATGACCACTTAAATATATAAAGCGGTGCTTCAAAAAGACTTCCTTTAAACAAAGAATGTTTACTTGTTTTATAATCTTTCTACTGGTTTCAGAGACTTTATTATATGTTAATTTATGGGCTTCTGTCCGCACTCAGAAAGTTAAGGGCTGTTGCATAATCTTCCATCTGGTGGTTGGCTGATTAACATTACATTAGGAAACTGTGAAAGAGGTCAACAGAGTTTGCCAAATGCAAAACTAAGAGAATGGATCAGCGAACCTGACCCTTGTTTCATTAAACAATCTGTCTGAAGGTATTTTTGATTAATTTTTAATGTGAAAGTTTGACATTTTCTAAAGGACCAATTTATCACTAATGTGTTTATTATCATAATGCACACATTAAACAAACTACTGCTTGGAGAAAATAAAGCACTATAAACCATATATATTATTAATTTACTAAATTAGCAATCCTTCTTTTCTCTATGACGCACGTTTACTTAAATTACAATTATGCCAGGAATGCATATTTAAGTTCAATATGTAAGACCACTTTGTCTAATGTTAAAGAAAAATAATCACCATCACACATCAACATTATCACCATCATCTGCCCTTTACATGACAGTCTGTGCTCCGCTCCACAGCTCTACTGATATAATGCCTTGTAAATGTGTCACTCCAGTACACCCACATCCAACGCTATCAGGAGCTCTTGTTGGTGCCCAGAAGCCCGAGACAAGGCACACGCACATAAATCCATCTGAGCAGGGATGCATGTCTGTGGTCATGTTTTTAATAAGCACTTTAGCCTGACCACCTGCCAGAAGGAAATTCAGGGACTGTTTTTCGGTCTGAAACTCATTCTCTGAAAGAATTACATCTGCACGTTCGCATCTGTTTTCTTTTGCCAACACTGTCACTGAGATATATTTCCAGGCCATCTATTACTTAAGACATAACAACAAAATACCTTCCCTTTGTGCGAAAAAAAAAAAAGCGAAGCTGCATTTATTTGCCATCATCACCGAGCTTGGCCTGGCTGTGAGCCGATGAACCTCTAATAGTCACTGGGGTGAATGCAATCACATAAAGGCACCTGCCGCCTCCTGAACATCACCAATCATCTGTTCTTTGTTTACTGGGCTGGATTAGGGTAGAGAACCGCAGGATATGTGAAGCCCAATCAGATGCTCGCTGCTTTAAACATGGAGAGAGACAGTCCATAATTATTTTGGTTTGGGGAAGGTAACATACGGCAGCACTGTGGGGTAATGAGGGCTGTAAAGCTGGATCAACTGAAGAGTACAATGGTACACAATGACAAGAATGTAAAAAATAGGAAATAAAATGTCTAAAGAATTGCACAAAGTGACCCCTGTTTTACCAGACACAGTCTGGGAATATAATTTATATTAAATTATACCTTCGGTCTTAAGTGACTGAAACGTATTTCCTGGTGGTTGTTTGACATTTGTGAAATGAAAAAGCAGTCAGAATATATGTAAGAGATGGCGCCCTGTCAGCCGGTCATTATTACAAAATAAACCCTAAAGCTCGGCCTTCAATCCTCCTGGGCTTAATTACCCACCGTGACCCAAATTTCTAAATAATTATACACAATGCTTCCCAAAAGCACTCTAAGTAGATTATATATTTTTAATCTATTCTCATGAACTTTTGTAATACTAAAAAATATTTCACTAAAGCAGTTGTATTAAAAGCAACACTTTTTGTGTTATTTCTGGGACAACACATTTTGTGTTACTTCTAACTCAACTTGTGTAGGCCGTTTCATTTATTTAAAGGGGTCATATTGGATGGCTTAAACTAATTGTTTGTACAAACATGAATGTGAGTATTTGGTGTAATACAGTGTGTTTAAATGGTTTAAGGTTGGGGTGGGCGGTATGACCAAAAATGAAGTCATTTTATTTCATAGTAACGATATATCTCACGGTAACAATCTCCCATTGTAATTCTATATTTTATACCTAATTTTTCCTAAGATTGACTTAATTGATAAATTTATTAATTACAGTTAATTTGAATGTTCACCATAGTTATAATGTAGGCAAGTAAAAAAAATGTACTAAAGATATCAAATTAAGTTTTGATAATGAGATTTATTATTTATTTATCTTCTGGCTATATCATATGTATACCGTAGGAAGATAGACAACATGTTTAACAATGAAGTATGAATATATGCACAAGCAATGAGAGTAGAATATGCTGTATGACTGGTGTTATAAACTGGTGTTCATGGGGTCTGTACTGTAGGTCTTCATTGCTTTGCACTCTCTATAAGATGTGCATTTTTAATGTGTTGCGGGTCTCTGTCTTTAGATTTGTTTATTCTCGCGCTTGTCTTTACACTGCGAGTCTCTGGTGAATCTACACGCTTCTCCCAAAATGGGGGTTTGCATCGCGTCATCTCAAAGCACTCACACTGTGAGACCATGTCCACACCTGACGGGACAGGCATGACACGACACAACAAAAAACATTGGAAACGCATTAGAACCCATTTTAATTTCAAATTTTGTCCAGACTGGATGCGCCGCGGTTCAACAAACCCATTAAATAGTAAGTAACATTGGATTTTTACGGTCCTACTTTGGTTTATGAAGTGTCCAACAACAAGTGTATGTACAAAAAAGGTGTAAAAACACTATTTTGTCATAATAATAGGCAGTTATTCTTACTTTACTGCTTGACTGTCGAATCAAATGATTCGTTCCGCGATTCATCCGTCTAATCCCCTCCTATCTGCTAGCCTACTGTCATATGATTGGTCAGAAGGTGTAGTCTGTTGTTATTGGTCAAACGTGTTCAGTTTGACCAATGGAAAGCCTATCATCATTACGGCAGTTTGCTGTGATTGGTCAAACGCGTTCATCATGTATCGCAAATGGATCGCCAATCCTCATTACTGGATTACTGTTTACAGGTGGTTGGATATTATTTACAGTGTATATCCAAACACATTCAAGACAAATACATAAATAAATAATAAACTGAACAGCACAGACACAACATACTTTAGAGTAAATTGAGCAAATCTGCAGTTTTAGACCAGGCATCTATCAAAAATCCCCTTAAATTTCCAAGAGATGGAAACCAACTTGTTATCACTTATGTATGAGATGTTATGATCTCTTTACTGAAGGCAGAGGTGTAGTTACATATCATTACTCAGATCTTGCGTCAGAAAGTTAAGAATGTACTAAATATACAAACTGTTTCAAAGTCATACATTCTTTTTCCTTTTCTGTCTGTTTAAATAGTCACTGAATTGATGTAACATTTAAAAATTATTCCTGGTTTGTGTGGCCACGTGCTGCATCCCTGAAACATCAAGCAAAACACAGACAGAAATATTCCGCGCACCTGCTGCAGATACACATGACAGAATTGATAAATACTAAGTTAAACAGGGCTGATGTTCAAACTCTGCACACCGTCTGACAAATGAGCTCAGCTCTGGCGAGGACATACCGAGCACAAATACTCCATCTTCCCACTTTTCTATACCGATTACAGACGAAAGTGACTTTCTTTCGAAATCGAGAGAGACAAAAGACAAATGAAATTCTCTTTGTAAACCCTGCTCGATTTGTTGGCGAACAGAGATTAAATAAACAAGAACTCGGATTATTTCTTCGCAAAGCGGCAGTGTATGATACAGTACTTTACCAACATGATACAGACATATTTAATGCATTCACACACCAAACACAGCGGGCATACATGTAATGGGTAATTCCAGAAAAATTAAAATAACATGCATCTCTTTTGGCGGCGTGTAATCATATTGCTGCCCGTGACACAACATCGCCACATGTTTATCTGAACGTGGGGCCTGAACGTTCATCAATGTGAATGCAACGATAAAGGAAGCCAAATTTTCTCATCTGCAGCAATCTGCCATGCCACTTTGTAACCGCGACATGACAATCCATCACACAGAGCGGAGCATTATCTTCTCTGTCATTCAGCACGACTGACAGACTGGGTCCAGGCTGTCATATTAATACAATGCAAAATACTCTAATAAGACTGACACCTGTGTAACCCCGCGTTGTCGCTTGACTGTAAACATTACAATCTGGAAATATACAAATGTAATGTAATCGAGTTTATTGACCCTCAAATCTCAAGAGGTGTTAAGTGTTCGTAGTAATGTTATCTGTCGCTAGCCAGTCTAGACATGAACTTTATATCGCCGGGTGGTTTTAAACACCTCTTTTTTCTCCCTTGAGGGTCAGATGTAAGATGGAGTTTCAGTATTGATTCTAGAATGAGCACATGACTGGAAGCGCTGGACGAAATCCCTTCATCACCTCTCTGTTCAAGAGCGAACTGAATTCAACATGAGTGTTTATTACAGCTCATTACTATTAGTACTTTGTTTGGAGAGGCATTATGGGTGTAAATAACTGCCTGTTAAGAGGTTTAATGGTAGACTGTATCATTTCACTATTACTCTCATGTCAACGCACTTGCTTTCGACAATATGACCAGCTGACACTGATTATATCTACTAAGAGATGCTTATTTAACACCTCACACAGCTGTATTTTATTTATGCTGAAATCAAGAAAAGTTTGAATATCTTTTTTATTTTGATACTTTCATATACTGTTAATAAAACAGATACTTACTGTACAGGTTTATATTGTGCATTGACTTGTCAAGAATTTACGCTGTAAATGTCAAGACAGATACAATTTTAATACGTAAAAAATTATATCAGCAGCACCACATTTACAGCCCAGTGAAGCCGGAGATTTATGCCACAGAGCGTGAAGCACTTAATATGTCCCATCATCACATAAGTCATAAATAATGGAGCAAAATGCCAGGCGGCTTGTTTGCAACGGTAACGCAGCGAAAAGTTCAATGGATGTCATGGTCATGTTTTAAAAACTGAGGATAAAAGATGAGGTCTGGCAGAATATCTAGGAATAGGGGAAAGATTCAGAAAACTGATTTTTATTTTCTTGCTATACTGAACTGCAATGACTTTCAGCGTTAATAAATAAAGTGACTTCTGAACACGTTTGCTCCAAAAACAGACATTTTCATAAGCTTTAAAAGTGTAATTCTGTTTGAAATGAATAAGCTTGTATCTTTGTTTTGAAATGGATTATTTGTCCTTTTAAGTTTACTGATGCTTTCCACAAACAGGGTACATAAATAGCACATTCTTTGTTGTGACAGAAAAATACAACAAAATTAGCCTTGCATAAAAATAGTTTAAAAGACATCTAGTTTCTAGCTTCTTAAACATAATCTGTCCATATATATTTTGATGTCAAGGTCAAATCAGGGTTTCAACTGTGTGTTAACAAACAACATTACGATAAAAAAAGAAACAACGCATAAATATATTAACAGTTTCTAAAGGTTTATTTTTCCTAGTTTGAAAATCCTGTTTGTACCATTTAAAAAATCATTGGAGTGGCTTCAAATCTGATGCTGAGCTAAACCTTGAGAAAAGCACCTTTTCAAAAATAGCCGTTTTCATTTTTAAACCTTCAAACAGTGTGTGTTGTTTGAAGGACATATTGAAAGTCTTGATCTTTAAGAGATTGTCAACACTGCTTTCAAGA
Source organism: Triplophysa tibetana (assembly GCA_008369825.1). Taxonomy (NCBI): domain Eukaryota; kingdom Metazoa; phylum Chordata; class Actinopteri; order Cypriniformes; family Nemacheilidae; genus Triplophysa; species Triplophysa tibetana. Next base: position 12,803,612 of record CM017903.1, on the reverse strand, counting down.
TCTCATATTGCAGCAGGGCACTAAACTCTCCAAGGCAAGTCTCGTCCTCAATGGAACCCGACAGAGAATAGCACTAAAAGAATGGACTTATAAAATCAATCCTCCTGCACTTCCATATCTGACTACATTATCCTACCTGGTAATTATAGCCAACGAATGATGATAAATAGCCAACGAATGATGATATATAACATCTGCTTGTTTTGTCCAGACAAATACAATGATTTAATGATTTGGTTAAGGAGATGACATTTCCCTATTTCTCCAGAGAAAAACTGATTCAGAACCAATAACACCTTCAGCTATCATCCAAGAAGCAGCAACTATTTAAAAATGAAGAAAATATAAAATTATACTGTAAGTACACAGACGTTTTGCAAAAATGAATGGAGATGAAAGGATGAAAGGAATGCAGATGTCGAATGCATTTATATATATGCACCCTAGTGTTATCCAACACAATCTCACACAAAGTCACTATTTTAAGACATAGCTAATTCATATGAATTCCTAAGATTTTTTATTTGTATGCTGGGTTTGTACCTTTTTGACCCAACACTGGGTAGAAAATATATATTTTTTGGAGTGTACCTAATTCAGCATGGTTTTAGCATTACTACTTTGCAAATACTCTGAAGCTTACATCTCAAAAGTGCTCAGAATGCATACAACATTATAATTCGGAGACAACGTGTTATATTACTGTCTGACAACATTGCTACTCGCTGAGAACCCCTTTACGTCTCATGAGAGCAACTTTTAAGCGAAACATTTTCATCCGTCTATGGTAATGCTTTTGATCATAAGTTACCACACTCACCAGGTTTATCCAAACACCATTGTCTTCCACAATATTATCACAGCTGCATGGAAGATGTCAATGATGCTATGTGTCAAAAGGTAGTTGAAAGCGTTCAAATGACATTTTCACTCCTGGTGTGACTTTTCCTCTTTGGCACCCAAATATTCCCAAAACTAATTACTGGGGAGCTGTCTTCAGTGAGCACTCTTCACTATCTGCTGTGACACAGCTGCAGGTTAATCAACGCTTTTCAATCTCATCATGGGAATTGTCTGGAGAAAATGTGATTAAAGTTGTTCCACATCTCCTGGCTGTAAATGCAAGACAAACAAAGACAACGTTCAAACATTTCGCTCCAAACTACTTTTTACTTCATTCAGGACTTTGAAAGGTGCTACAGAGTAAACCTGCCTATGGAATCTTTACAATGACAACGTGGAAGTGTAACAGGCTGTAACATTGACAATGCTGGTTACATGACTGAAGTGTCCGATTTATAGACATGGGAAATAACTAGATCGCGGATTGGCTGCTTTGGTCAGCTGCTGCGATACGTCAACGGTGCCGCCATATTGGTCATGGCAAGAGTAGCATTGAAACAAATGCAAGTGAAAGGGGGAGATGCGCTTTTTCGGCATTAAAAGCACAATGACGTTTACATTTCGAAAAACATTACAATGATAGATGTGGAGTACTTAAACATGATGTCTCTAGATATTTAAGACCTCAATATTTAGACATAGAAAAATATATCTTTGCCATAGGAAATTGTGAATAATTTATTCATTGTGCCTTTTATTCTTGCAGTACACCATATAGAGCATGTTTGGTGATCTGTTATGAATATGCAAGACGAACATCAGCATAATACATAAAAATTACTTAAAAGGTTTAAGTATTAATCGAGAATAAAACAGAGATATCTTGATGAAGAAACGTTTTATCAAAGAAAATGTACGTTATGTTACAAATAAAGCAATTATTATTGGGGAATTTGCTTTTTTTGCCATTATTTTAGCTTTTCTTGAGTTCCAGTTTAGAACACAGCTCAACTGGAGCTTGTTTACCCCAGCATACAGATATCCTCGAAAACAGACCGTTTTGAAGATAATAGATGCTCCTTATGGATTTAGTAAAACAGTTACGTTGGCGTACGATCCAGCAGCCAAGGAGCGGTCTAGTTATTTCTTATGTTTATGATCAGATTCATCACTGCACATTAACATTGCATAATGGACTTTCCATTGATATCATTGATATAGATTTCAATTCATCTAGGTTTTTAATGATTTTAAGAAGCATTACTAAGTCTACTAAAAATGAATAGGCGCATTAACAGATATATACAATTTAATATGCACAGTATGGCGCTATGTAATACATGTAAATGAGTTTTAAAGCATATTACACAGGAATAAATATGTCACTGATTAAATGAGTGATTTTTTTAAGGTTACATCCAGGAGGCATATTTTTCATGAAACAAGATTAATTTTTAATGAGTGCAGCAGGCATGCAAAGGAATGAAAATCCTGTCGAATTGCTTAACTAATACAAGGTGGGTACAGAATTAATGCCTGTCTGTGGATTTCAGAATCTCATCAAGAGAAACATCTGTGAGCCACAATAAAATGTGCTGCTCCAACAAATTTCCGAATTATTTGTTTTGTTGGCTTAATTTTTGTTGATGAATCACTGCTTTTCAAAGTTAGACTAACTGAAAAAAAAGGAAATTATGCCTAATGAAGAACTGCTTTATATAAACCCTTAACAGTTTGAAGTTTTGTTTATGTTCATGTCAAACTTGGATTCAAGTTGTTGTTTTCTTCGAGAAGTGAAACACACTTTCATTGAATAGCCAATTTGTTTATGCTTTTATATAATAGGGTACTTTATAATAGTACCAACATTGGCATCATTAAAAGTTTTAACAAGTACAAACAAGGGCTCAACAAGACCATACAAACTGCTCTAACAGGATGAAATATTCATATCAATTGGGTATATAGATCGATGGGCTCACTTCCCATGGCTTCTCATTCAACAATGCTGGAGTTCCACTGCGGCCAGTCCTCAGATCACATAAGCTTGGTTTTTAGACCAATCGATTTTTCTCCAGCCCTCCAAGCTTCTTCCCACAATTACCACCGAAAGCCGCTGTAAATCTCAGAACAGGGAGCAATAAATTAAGTGCTCATTTGGAACAATCTAATGTGCTGACTGGCCAGCTAAACTCATTACTTTCCAAGCACATTTCTCTACTAGATCAGGGTGGATCTGTTCAGACGAGAGAAGGAAGGATTAATTCACCATGGCACTCAATGAGACGGTATACAAAACGGCTTTAAACAGTTATATTATTGAACACCAAATAATATTAATAACAAATAGTTTTTTACCACTATCCTACCACCAATATGGTCAGATGACAAAAATTAACATTAAATATTTGTATTATTGACTGAAACAGGCAGTGACGTGCACAGGAATTTTGAGGGGGAGTTGCTCTGACCTGAAAAAAGGGCACCCCCCCAAAAAAACTGAAAAAAAACTCACGGGCTATATGAAGGACTGAGAAAAACAGGGTCTTTATTAAAATATATATACACAAAGTAAAACACTGAAAAACAGCACTCAATCACCTTAACTACGATGCTCGTCTCCCTCATCTCATCCTCTTGCTCATCTATAATTTCCCTATTTTGCCAGTCTGTCCTGATCTCATCTGGGATTGGCTCTGGCTCTGTGAATGTAGCTGATCCACTGGGCTCATCATCTGTCCAATTACATATTATTGTAATTGCCATTATCATTATTATTTTAATGCCCACTAGTGGTATATATGTTATGCTCAGGCAAGATCTTTGAAATGACCTCTAAAATAGCCTATGTTTTTTTAGATTACAATTATTTAGCATGCAGCTCTTTAACCCTGTACTTTCTAGCATGGTCCTCTCATCTCATATTTGGTTAACATCACTTAGGCCTACCTGCCCTATGTGCGTCCTCCTGATCCACATTTTCCTCACATAGTCTGGAGGCTTGTGACTGCTCCTCCTCATCGTAAATGTAATGTAATTATGAAACATTGCCATTAGTAGGCTAAAATAGGAGTCTGATTAATTGATCAATTCGGCTACACAGTGTCATGTCATCTTTATCACAGTGCAAAGTCTCTGTCTCACCTGCTGGTTGGCTTTTTCGCAGCCAACCCTGCAGTGATGTGCTGCTCTTTGCTGCCTCCCTGAATTTTCTCTCCCTCTCCTGAATCCGCCTCTTTTCAGTGGGCTTCTTGGCTTCAAACAATACCCAAAATAGTGATAGCATTTAGGCGTTTAACCTTTTTGAATAAAATAATTAATGTGATGCATTACTTCCATCATTCATTCTTCTTGCTAAAACGAAATGTGAGAAACTAACTATCAGCAAAAAAATAGTTGCCTATATCTGTCTCATTAATTAGGCTAAACGTGGAAAACTCAGCCTGGATTTATGAAGATTTTAATTCATTTCATAAAACTTGATGATGATGATCGTTCGTTTGTTATATATCACAAACTCACCTTTTCTGACAATGTTGAGTCGTCTCACCCGACAACCGCCACAATCTCCTTCTAGGACCGCTCATGCAGGCTCGGCTCAGGTGCCGGTCGCGTGCAGCGCTGCAGCCATGTAAACAGAGTTTGCCCTTCATCTACTGACTTTTATTTTCGGTGCCCGAATATGGAAGTGAATGAGGCTTTGCGTTGTTTTTTATCTAGGCCTATGTGAAATTCTGCATCCATTGTACAATTAATTTTTTTATTTTTTCCCCCCCTTGGAAGGGCAACGTGAGTCGAGAAGGGCATATGGGCAGTTGCCCGGGCAACCTGAGCAACCCCCCTGTGCACGTCCCTGGAAACAGGTTTGATTCTTTCAGAAGAATGTTTTTAGTTGTTAATCTTCGGAAGGTGTAAAACTGTTGATGATGTTTGACCTCTTTTTCAGAATACGCTGACATTTCATTTACTGTCAATTTCAACAGTGAAATTGACATTTTCCTTAGCCATTTTAGACTGATGTGTCCCGAGATTTTTTCATATTCAACCAGCGCACATGTAATTTATCTAACTGCTTATGTACCTCTTCCATTTATCACATTCAAATGTTCAATCTTGCTTCTGGATAGAAAGGATATGAAGTAACATACTAGTAAAGAAGGACCTCAGGAAAAATTTAAATGTATACAAAATCTCTATGTTCGCAGTTTGGCACAAAAAATATATATTCCCATGCTCAAAGAATGTCACATTCCCAATTATGATGTTCACTCATGTAACTAATATTGACTTAAAAATAATGTCTACTCAATGCTTTTACTTGACACAATGTCATGTTTTTGAATAAATCTTCATATTGATTGACCCTTTCTTCCTTTGCTTTCAGATTTGGGTAGGTTGGGTGTATTAAATAAGGTCATATTGATTAATCGCATCAATGTCTAGACAGCAAGAGACAAAAATAGACATGCCTTTTGTGGGTCGACAGCGTGGATAAAAGAACGACGAAAAGGGTGGGAATGAAGTGTCAAGGGAGTGAAATACCATTATCATTATTATCATCAGAAGAAAAGAACATATAAAGTGTGTGTGGATAGAAAACTGCTGATGGACAAGCTTAGGAGATGGGGCGGACACTGAACACTGCTGATGTTTCACTGATAAGCAAACAAAAGTTCAAAACTTTTTTAGTTTAATAGAATGGCACACAGATAAAGTCCCTATCAATGTGTTTATCCTTCTCATCTCTGTGACAGCTAAACTGCAAACAATAGTGAGGCTGCTGTCAGATTTATTGTGTAACCAATTAAAAAGCTTTCAAGAGCATTCTGACTGTCAATCATTTTGCACACCCACCAGAAGCCCATTTTGGGGAGCAGGTAGGCGAGAACATCAGATAAAAATGTCAGTAAAAAGAGTTCACAGTTCAAATGTATCTGTTTTTTCTTATGGGATCAGGATAGATCAAGTCTGACATCACGCACCATCTCTTCTGGGTCAAAACACTCGATCAGATGCCAAAGTCAAACAAAAATGTTAATATACGCTGCGGGCCTGCTGTAAAACTTCAGAGACACCACAATGCTAACCAAATCCCAGATGACCAGGCAGCGTTTGTATCGTCTGTCTAAAAGTATGACTCATAAATAAACAGTGCTAATAAACAGCTGTTAAAATAGTAACGTCATTTGAAACGAGTGAAGGCTTGGTCCCAGAAACCTCACGTCATAATAAGCGGATTGTATTACTTTGCTTGTTAATTGAGCGAGTCGCTTGGTAACTGAAATAATTTGCCTATGATGATCATGACTGCATGGCTTTATCACAGCTAGAGTAACATTAATTCATAATCCTAATCACTCAGCACAGAGTTGTTCTCATGAGGAAGGATCAAGCGAGTCTTAATGTTTGCACTTAATCATGTGATTGCACATTTGCACGGTCTCTTATGTTCAGCAAACAGTCAATATTCATCCTTTTAAAATGAATCTCTGTCTATTAGTGTAAATAGCAGGGCCAGACAAGGTAAATGTGTGTAAAGAAATAAAAGAATGTAAGTCTTGTGTTTTAATTGACCACGTGGATCCGTAATACATCTAGGGTCTCTAAACTTAAATATATACATGGCTGTGGTCATACCTTAAAGGTGCTGTATGTAATATTTAGGATGATCTACTGAAAGAAGAAGTGCAATGTAATATACATAACTTTGTCTTCAGAGATGTATAAAGACCTTATATAATGAAGTGTTATGTTTTTATCATCTTCGAATGAGCTATTTCTATCTACATTGCCTACAGGAAGTGTCCCCTTGCATGGAATTCAGCATGTTGTTTCTACAGTAGCCCAAAGGGACAAACTGCTCTTTGCGTGTTATACATTATCTCCTTTGGCAAAGAATGGAAAATGTGACGACATCTTTGTCCTGTGAGAGCCCCCATAGTGCTCTGAAAGGGAGGGGTGGAGTGAACCCAGGGGCGGACTGACCAGTAGGACATTCTGTCAAAGTCCCCAAACGGCCGTCCCATCGACGGCCCACGGCCGCGGGCAGTGGTGGACTTATAAACGCGAATGCACTCAACAATGACAATATTTTCAATGGATGGTGTTTATCTTGTCAGTTACATTAAAGTTTAAATGTTTGGTACTCAGGAAGAGATAAAATGAAATAGTTATTTAAATATACCATAACCATTGTAAATCATTATCTCACCCTAAGAGTCTGCAGGCGTAATCTGTTTATCAGCCTCATGTTTCCCGGTACATTTACATTGGGAAGGGATCCGCGAAGGCACATATTCTTCAGGTAAACCAGCTCTATTTCTCCCATTTGATGAATGAGAAATATTTCTCTTTCATCCAAGGACAAGCACCCCTTTCTGTTGGCTTATGATCAGACTATACATTATCTTAAGATAGATTAAACAAAAAACAGAAGCAGTCTCCACAGAATGTAACTGCTCAAAATTCCCATCAAAGAAAATATTTAACAAACGCTAATTTATTTTAAAATTAGGGCCTACTATTCACAGTTTAAAACAGAATACATCCATTGAAAGTGCAGTAGTGAATCGTAATTAATTCCGAAACCCGTCAAACACTGAACAGCAGCTTTAATATTAAGGTATTACGGTATATAGGGTTAGACTCAAAATTGTATTTGATAAACCTCTATCACAATTTTTCTAGTGACTCAGTGTGTTTACCTAAAGCCTTTCATCTGATACCCTTTAGTGACTGAGATCAGGGCTTTGAATCACTTCTTCGCTTTAAATGGACAAATTGCAGTCGAATACTCTCTATTCGACAGAGAAAGGGTATTTCACCACACAAACGACTTTCATGGATAAATGATCTTCAATGAACGTTCTGGGATTCCCAATTCTAATCATTCAAAGGGGCACAGACCCTTTCAATAGATATATCGATACGGTGAGTCAAATGGGGCTTTAAATGAGTTCATTATTTTGAGGGAACTGTCTGCGCGGGCCATGTATGTAATGTCCTGAAGGTTAATCTGGCAGTTTTATTGATAGCTCTCTTTCACGCAATCATTCAATGGATCTTATGTGTCCGGAAGTGCTCGACAACAATACAATACATGTAAGAAGACAAAATTAAAAATGTTAAGTCACTTTGGTAAACTGGTTTTACCAGAAACGTACCAAAGTGGGCTATGCTAACCAGCCAAACCTTGACCCCTTGGAAAAATCCATAATCTATGTGCTGTACTGTACCAATGTCAATTACTCGAGCAATTACTAAGCGTAACAAACCAAATTAGATTTACTCATTAGCTTTAGAAAGAGATTAGGATGCAATATTGGAAGATGATCAATATCCTGTGCTTCAAATGGTCTAGTTGGTCAGAACTTGCTTTCTACAAGCTTGTTTGTTTGTGAGCATTGATAAAAGAGCTGAGATAACCACAACACCATACACTGGAAAAATATATGACTTTGATAGATAGCAGGGGAAGGTAATATCTTCTCGGGCTCATAAAGTTTAGAAAAAAATGTGACCCCTGGTATTCTTCCTCTGTGGTTGTTGAAATCCAGGTTTTATTTTGTGAAAACCTAGTTAAATCTATAAAACACATTTCTCTAGATACTGCAGACCTGAGGCTAAACGAACACAAAATGCTTTCCACTGTGGAAATGTTTTGCTATCATATAATTTCAGCTGTTGTTTAGGAGCACAGATGACAGAGATGTGTGTTTTGAGCATTAGCTATCCAGCAGAATACAGGATGATGTAAACTTTATCATCTTACATACTGCTATGTATTAGCTTGAATTATTACTGCAATAAGGCTACTATAAATAATACTTTCAGTTTAACTGCATTAGAATTGACTCAAAAGGTATTTTGTGTGGATTTCTACTATTAACCTACACTGTAAAACTGCGGTAGTTTTGGTGCAGGTTTGCCAGTAACTTACTGTAGATTTAATTTTGTTTCAAACATAAACTTACCTACATGATTCTTATATTTTCTTTTATAAAACAAGACTAAAGTCATTTTTCTTGACAATAAATGTATCCTGATTTAAGAAGTTTTAAATATTTAAAACAAGACAAAAATGCTGTGGAAGAATGTCCATTTTTTTGTATTGCTGTGCCAATGCCAGTAATGAGACATCTTGCTCATTTTAAAAATCAAAAGTAAAATTTAATCAAACTGAAAACGTATTAAATCTACAGTGAGTCACATGCAAACCTGTGTTCTACAACATAAATATTGTTATTATACAAAAAAACAGACCAATCTTTTAGAGTGCAATGGTGCCCACCCACTTTTTAAGGGGTTTTCATTCTAGGTGTATTTTCTACTATAAAATATTCAAATAGAGTTTATGACATGAAATTAAACAGCTTCAGAGTAAATTTCAACATTTCCCAATAAAAATCCCCAACCCCCTAAACAACTATCAAATAATCACGGTGCAAGTATTTTTTAATTGACTTTTTTAATGAGGAAATGTACTCATTCAATGTTCCTTCAGTGCCGATCCTAGACGTCTGGGGGCCCAAAGCAAACCTTTGTGGGGGCCCTTAATAATAGTTAAAAATAAATATAAACACAACTGGAAACTGTAAGAAATAAAAAACAATAAATAAATTAACACGCTTAAACGAACAAAGACTGAAAGACAAAAAAACATAAATAGCTACATAATTGTTTGCGTGGCTCTGGAACAGTCTAGCTGTGCAAAACTGTAACACACAAATGCTGATTTCAATAACCAAATGAGTGATTTACTAACAAAAATAAAGTATGATAAATAAAGTATTTACTTATAGTTCTTAAGGATACAAAACACACAAATTGTTCTCTAAATGTGATGGCTAGTGGGCGTAGTGTTTTTTCTGCGAGGACTAGTCTTCATAAAACAAGTACAAAAGCGTTTTGATTGTTGATGTGTAATGACACAAACTAAACATAACCGAAATACATTGGACAAAAACAACATTTTGAAATCTGTCCTATAGAATTGCTTTGTAAGTAATTCATTGCATAGATTGACCAAACTAAATAGCACTGAAATAGCACAAAAAAACATGTCTTCTTCTTTTGCTTTGGGTTGTTGGCATTTTTTTCTGGTTAGCTTTGTTTTGAAGCCATTGGCATATGTAAAGCGCATATGCTAATTGCTAACCCCACAACACCACTAGAATATGCTAATTATTACCCCATAAGCCTAAAAGAATTCTTCCACGTCTCCAATTTCCACCACAACAGTCTTGAGCTCAGAGTAGTATTCAAAAGTCACTTGTCCATTCTCTCTCCTAAAACCTGGCATATCTTTTACCTGAAGCAAACTGCATGATGTCCGAGTGAGTATGTATTAAAAAAGGAAATTTCCAAATGAATCTTCATGTATGCAAGTTGTAAAAAATAACAGTTTTGATTCACTACTCTGATCAAGGGGAAGGATCGGCTTTGTGTTCATTCATATATGTAGAACTCATTACTGAATCCAATTCTATTAAATGCCTGCTGAATATTCTTAGAACTGGTTTCACTGACCGACTGCACCAGTTGTGGGTATAAGTTATGACCTACCCCAGGGCAGAAAGAGAGAAATTAACTGGTGGTACAAAATCTAACTAAACAAATATAACAAAACATTTGAGAAAATAGTGAGGAAGCCACAATTTCTAAATAAATGTGTAACCATGACACTATTTTAAAAGCTGTTTATCGGATCAATAGAGGTCTGCACCATATTACTGACTAAAAATTAATGGTGGTTATATCGATCTGCTCGACTCTTTCAATTCTTTTAAAAGAAGCAATGCTACCAAATCAAGTACTAGGTTGGTAACAGAAAAAGCCCCTGTCGTGTCACATACAGTATGCCTCAATATGAGCCGTAAAATTAGTCCTTAAAAACAGCTGTTGCATCCCTATGTATGTGAATAATACTGAAAGTCTTTAAATACTGAATACAGTTTCTTCATCTATGGGACGCAATAATCTTCCGACGCAAAGAAGCCATACTGGAAGTCCTTAAGTACTGTGAATGATGTCATAAGTCATCACTTCAGCATCCTTGGTACAGGACAGTTGATAGTATCACCAATTACCAACCAGTCCTCATGTGCCTTTATGCTCTACTGCTGGTCCTGCTGTGTAAAGCTAATGATTTACTAATGAAGGTGAAGCCTTTCCATCCCTGCCATGTGTTTAGCCTTTTGCTAACATTTTACCGTGAAGTTCACATCTATTATGCATCGCATCTGTATGCATTATACATAGGCTAATAGGGCATTCAAAGCTATAATAAGATCGGCTTTATCTAATCCTACACTTCCAGTCTCCAAATCTGAAGGCAAATCCCAGATATTTCTCTCGGGCATGTTGATTCTGTGAGCAGCCAGCATTAACATCCTCTGCCCGTTGTATAAAATGTAAAACCTTAAATTATGCAGCCATTATTCATTTTCAAAAATGTCTTAAGTACATACCATATGAGAACAACATTTATCATTGTACTACTGTATAATATTCACAGAATGTGTTTAGAGTCATGCGTACAATGTCAGGCTAATTTTGTAACTCTGACAGTTCCATTATTAACACACAGATGAATCAGGCACTGACTGTGCAATAATTGTGTAATTGAATAAGGGGAAGAAATTCAAGGTCACAGTTTATGTGATTCTTCCTCAGAGTCTAAAATTTCCATTTATTTTCAACTGCAAGAGACTTTAACAATCTGGCTACGATTTCTATGGACTTGATTCAGATTGGAATCAAGAGGGGGTTTCTGCAATTGAGGACACTGCTGATTGAGCTCAATAGAGCAGCTGTTGCAGAAATAAATTGATGTAATTTGGTAAGGGATGGACAAATATCATTACACCATGTTCCATGATGCTAGCAGATTTGTGCATTTTTTAATCAGCGGTTTTGTAAAAGAAACAGTACTATTGCTGCGTGGTTGAAAGCTCCAGCTGTAAAATGAAGTGATGGCTATCACTCTGAGGGCCAACATCAATAGCACTCTCATTATACATATCCGCAAAGATAAATCATGGCCGGTAATAATCCACAGTTGGCTTTGGTTCTAAACACCAGCATGAATAACATCATCATTTATGATATTAGGGTCATTACAGCAAATCATTCGAGGATGGGCACTTATTCATTCTGATCATGTTGACTGGGGCCATAGCCATAGCGTCTTACAATAACAAATCTCACACTGTTGAGCACGAATGGCTGACCATACTGATGCTAAAGCACTACAGCAAATTATACTAAAAGTAATAATTATCAACTATTTTTCATTGTTATCAAGACACATAATATTAACAACTTTTTGAGTTTTTGAACACTTCGAAATTACAGTCGCTACTTCTACACCACAATCACACTGGTCATATTACGACATTAAGGTAAAGTATATCTTTTTTTGTTTAGGTTGGCAGGCAGCCAAGGTTGGTGTACACCCTTTTGTCATTTTAAACCTTTATGACTTTCTTTCTTCTGCAGAGCACAAAAGATGTTTTGAAGAATGTTGGTAACAGAACAACGGGGGTAGCCATTCACTTCTATAGTATGGACACAAAACCAATGCAAGTCAATGTATATCACTGTTGTTCTGCCAACATTCTTCGAAATATCTTCTTGCAGAGGAAAGAAAGTCATTAAGGTTTGAAATGACAAAAGGGTGAGTAAATGATGACAGAATTTTCTTTTTTGGGTGAGCTATGCTTTTAAACATTCCAAAGGTAGTTTATTGTTTTTGTCTTTCCATTATTTTAAATAATGTAAACATAACTGACCGTATCAACTGTGTTAATGTTGTCCGACGCTGAATTATAAGTCTCTCCAAAGAAAGGTTGTCTATTGTGCAGTTTGACAGCACACAACCTCTTTTCATCAGGGTCAAACCACTTAAATCCCAACACAACAATTTTATTGAGTATGAGATGTAAACCCTCTCTCTTCACAGCTCTTATTGAGGTCTAAGTGAGTGTTCCAGTCATAAATTTGATTCCATGAATCTAGCCCTCGGTGAGTAATTGCGGGGTACATAAATCTGATATTTTCAAAGTAAATGTTTGTTTTTATCACCTGTGAAGGTGAGAGGAATGCTGATGAGCCGTCATGACCTACTGAAGGGCAAAGATGCAGCTGCGAGTATGGGTGCTTTTTGTTGTTTAAGACTCAAATAAAGTTATTCAAGCTTAGCAAATCCATTTTAGACCCTGTTTCTTTGCGGCATTATAGACGCAGAGCTTGGAATCCTTCATAGTATAAATCAATAGAAAGCTGCATGAATCAATAAGCTATTTGGGATTAAACTCTGTCAGTGTCCTCCCTCTGGTGCTAGATTGGCACAGGTTCCATGAGACATCCCAGAAATGCTTCCTTTCACAAATAACAAACGCTAGAAAGTGTGATGCCAAATATGTTGTTGAAAGTGTTTTTCCACATCGTTTGATAGTTTTCATCGATGTTAAAGATTAATTTGATACAGCTTTCTGTCTACAGATAACAATTTATAAAAACTAATATTTTTAGAACTTCTCAGAAATTGAAGTAAATTTAAAACCAGTCAATTACAGCGGTCTGGAAAACTCATTTTGACCATATAATTCAAAGATAACTCAGTTTAGTAAACAGCCACTGCAACTCTTTGTGTGGATTTGAGTGTGTGAGTTTGAAAGTATAGGAATTGGTTGCAGCTTTACCAATATAAAGAAACAAATCCTTTTTTATCCTATATCAAAATAAATGCATTTTACAATTAGTCTGGGACACTGTCTAGCACGTACTTCATGTGACCGAGTTCCATTCAAAGCAAGCCTTTTTTCAGGTACAGATCCTATGCAATTGAATGTACCGTCAAATCACAGAAATATTAAAAAACTGACCAAATCAAATTTAAATACTATTTCAAATCAGCTGTCAAACTAGACATAAACCTATTCTTAACTATAGATAAACTATAATAACCAAAGAAAACTTTATTTCGTATTTTTTCAGCCAATGCAAGTGTGCTTTGACTGCAAAAAAACGAATCTTTAACTGCTATTTCTGAAAGATGCCATAGAAACAAGAATTGCATGTATGTGGTAACTTACAACCTTTTCTCATCTTTATCTTTAAACTCATGTGTCACATTCAGGCTCCATTTCAGCAATTGAACAGAACATCAAACAGAAACAATGTCTTAAGACTTTGTAGATTGGCGACAGGTGTACATACGTTCCATTCCAATGCGCTCATCCTTATCCTCTAGTGGAGGATGTAGTGGTGCGATGAAGTCCTTCATCCTAAAGGGTCTTTGAAGTGGTCAGTTTGGAGGACTTAGGTTTGGAACGACGCTTCAATACAGTGGCCATGATTGTTCTTACTTTAAAGTGTCTGTTCGGAGGTGGATTTATTTGTAAAGCTGTTATTATCTGAAAATTAAAACAGTAAGTGAGATGTTATGACCTGTATCTTACAATTCTTAATAATGACAAAAAACCCATTACAGTGGAAGATCGCTATGTGCATCTATACTGTGTTTTTAAAGGTTCTGTTTAAAATCCCTAAAATGCTGACTCAGACATGCAAAATTTGTTTTAAAAATCTATTTGAATTGAAACACATTGAATAAATCAGTATAAATTAAGGCACAGGTTTTCTGTGATTTTTTTCTTTTATTTATGTCAAGTAAAGTGGAAAAATGAGTATAATCACACACATACAATAGTAGTAATAGCTAAACAGCAGTGGACTCATTTGTCTGGTTCCTTTACATAAAACAGCAATGCATATTCTTTTGAAGTGAATCTATTCTATGTTAACAGCAATACAAGTTGATTTTGACCACACTGCAGGAACATTCGTATACAATTTTATTTTAATCCTCACAGATCTTACCAGTGTCAACAAAAACAAAGCATTTGCTGACGATAATATCTGCATTTGAATCAGTTTTATCCAAACTAATGTTTTTAAATCAGCATGTTTGCTTTAGTCCTGCACCTGAAATATGATGTTAGAAACTGTTATAATAACACTTTTTAGAATCTGGTGAACTCAAGTGTCTAGTCCAGTAGCCAAAACACTGTGTACACCAATGATGTCTCTGACGTTTAAAAGCGCAAACATACAGCATTTTCCCTGTCATTTGAATGTCTTACTGTAAGTACCTGGTGTTTGTTTTATACTCTATGAAAATTCTATGAAACTCGGTCGACCCTGTGCAATGACAGTTATTAGCATATGTGAGCATAAATTTAAAGAGGCAATATCATACATTTTTTATGAATCGTTCTTCCTGAGGTACACTTACTGTACACTGCTTTTGCGTCAATTGAATTTTCTCATTCTTGATGCAATTATTAGAAGTAACTGTGCTCTATGTTTAAAGGCGGGGTAGTATTTTTTCAAAAACGTTTTAGAAAACCAGGTCGGGTTGGCGTTGACAGCATTGTGGTTTGAATGCGACAAAAAGTCAGAATTGTCTCACGGTGACCCAGGTTCGATTCCCGTTCTCGCCGGTCCTTTGCCGGTCCTGCCCCCCTGTCTCTTCCTAATGCCTTCCTGTCTACTCTTTACATCCACTGCACTCTATCATTAAAGGCATAAAAGCCCCCAAAATATTACATAAAAAGAGTCATAGGACTACAAAAGCAAACTTGCAGCCAATCAGCAGTAAGGGGCGTGTCTGCTAATTTTACATTTGCAGTTAGTCATTTAGCAGACGCTTTTATCCAAAGTGACTTTAGTGAGTTTAGGAAGCAATAAAGCTCACAGGTTCAATATTACAATAAGTGAAAATGAAAGAGAGTGTTTTTTCTTACATTTACCTGTCAAGTATTTCTTGAAGAGATGTGTTTTAAGCTGTTTTTGAATGTTGTGAAAGATATTGTTGACCGGACTGAGTTTGGAAGAATGTTCCACCAGCAAGGAGTTGTGAAGGAGAATGAACGGGAAAGATATTTACTGCCCCATTAAGAAGGCAACACAAGATGCCGCTCATTTGATGTAACCAAACAGAGCTTGACCCCCATTGACCACCACACTAGGAAAAAATACAATGAGTTAAAAGTGCCCCCGAACTGTTTGATGTCCTATATTCTTCAAATTGTCTTCCTTTGTGTTCAACAAAACAAAAAAATTTGCTCACCCAGTAAACACAAATCGAGAAAAAACCCACTTACCAATTAGCTTCGGCTGTCAGGAATACTCTCTCCATATGCACACAATATTCAGATGACACTCAATTTCATTTCATATTCAACATTATTATAAGCATGAAAGTAGGCCACAGTGCAGCTCCACAGGAACTTCCACGCCTCCTTTTACAGACAGCGCTAAATAGATCCAGAGGGTTAGAAGACCTTGATGTATATATTAAATATAAGTACATTGAACTGAAACTGAAAAGGAAATAAAATTCAACACCACATTGTGAAATTGAATGTACAATTTAAATTGTTTTCAAAGTATGATTTTATTTACATGTGTACTTTCTAAGCCAATATTTGAGACATCATCAACAAAACTCAAAGCCTGAACCCTTCAATCTTTACAGACCAGCACTGAAAATATTCAGTCCCATCTTTTATTCGGCGAGCATAGAAGGACACTTTCCATCCTCATGTCGTTCTCGAGAGACAAACGGGGGTCATTTCCGCAGCTCACCCGCACATGCTGGGATCTCTGGAGGCTTGCTGCATTTGTTTTGGGGTCAGCCCGGACGTCAGGCAAGTGCCAGGCTTCTATGTGCAGAATTTTCCCTGATTTCAGCCGATATTACAGAACACATACACACACCCTTTCTCCTTCCTTGTTTCATTAGTGCTTTTTGAGCATTTCAAATCATGGCATTAAAGAGGATAAGCAATAGTTATATAACTAAAACTGTACAATCGTAAAAATATTTCATTAATAAATAAAATCTAGGCTAAAATCGAAAGAAAAATGAGAGGAAAGAAACAAAGAAAAGGCAGGTTTTCCTTTTGCTCTCTTTCTCCCACATTTACACATACTTCCAAGTCACTAGAGGTGGTGCCATAGACTGTGGTCTCCATAGCAATCAACCCCAATTTTATGACAAGCATGAAGGGCATAATAAAGGCTTGCAATTTTGCGTAAAGGCCATCAGAGTATTTTCTTTTTCCAATTGTGTTTTGCAAACTGTGTGTAGACAGCTGCAGAAGCGTGGATCAAGCAGGCGGTGTTCACTGGCACAAAAGTGTGAACATTTCAAAACACACAAAACAATCATCGAAATGATTTTTAGTAAAGGGTGCATGAATGAGAAAACTGAAATCATTGTGTGCTCAACGTGAGACACCAGAGGCGTTTCTTGGCTTTCATCAGTATCACCGAGGCACAGAGGCTCATCATCGGGTAAACAAGTCAAACCTTATTTCCTTAGGGGCTTCAGGGGCATGTTCCCTACAAGATGATTATTTTCTACAAAAAAGGGTCGAGGCATTCAAATTCATGCATCGAAAGCAGCATTTTGATATTTTCCCACAATTTTCTTTAATTTCACCATCTTCTTATGTTTTATAAGTGACCTGTTATCAGACAAACTATAATCTAAAATCTGAAGTGTAACCAATCGGGTCTCAATTGTTCTTCATTACACGACTCATTTACATGCTCAACACTACACACTCAAAACATATTCTCTCTGCTATTCTAATGCTGAAGGCTTTGGATCAATCCGAAAGGCGAAGACACATCAAAGCTAATCAACTTGGCTCATGAATATTAATAACATGGCATAATGTAATTAAAGTTAATATGCATAGCAGTCCTACATCATTTTCTGAGAGGCAGGAAAGGCAGGTAAACAAATATAGCCACAGCAGGATTACTGTTTAACGTATTAGTTCTGCTGACGCAAGCGAGGCTTCTTCATGGTCTTAAAATTGCTATCATACCCTTCTAGATTTTTTAACAGTGGGGAAAACAATTTCAGAGAAACAGTAAACGTGCTAAAATTGCTTCATTTTGCATCATTACCAGGCAGATTGATTGGCAGCCTGCAACAAAATGATGCAAAATATACTCGCAGACACACAGACCTCCTTGCTCTGGAATCACCAGAGGCGTTGCCGACAGAGCATGTGGTGCAATAGTGAACAATTCAGAATTTGAGAACCCCAGTGCGAAAACAGGCAACGTCGAAAAGTATCCTTTTGTTGCATTTCTCCAATGGGGGATTTAAATATCGTACTGCTTGGAGATCTATGATCTAAAATAACCAGGCCGCCAAGGAAATTTAAATTCGCAACACAGAGTGAAATTCAAGTTTAAGATGGATCCAGCAACATAAACTATATTCACTGTAAAAATGTATTTTTGATGTAGCACACTAGTGTGTCAATGTAATACAGCTTCTTTGCGGTGTCTATTGGGGAATGCAGTATTTACTTCTGTTATTATTCAGACATAAAGCTAAGAAGCTCTTCTTCCATTGACCGCTGAGGCCTCATGTAGCTCTGCATGTCAAACTCTATTACAGTTAATATGAGAAAAGGGCTGCTTGAGCCCCACGTGTACTCACATACTCGTTCCTCCCAAGGCTTTGTGCCCTACATATGCATGTCTATATGTTACAGAGCAGTTGTATTACGATTCCACCCCCCAGTGTGTTAACCACCATCTACAACTTAACAAGTCATGCTGTCATTTCAGAGCTGAAGTCATTATGAAATAGAAAATCATGACCCCATTTACTTCTTAAAGCACAGTGATGGTCTTACTGTACACAATTCACCACCACATTTCGAAGAAACACGATTGTCTTAATCTTTAATCCAAATTTAATAACTTGCTCTTCTTCTGAAATGACTTTCATTTTCTGCTGATGTCAATCTGAAGGCTGAATGAGGACAACAGCCAAGCTTGTTGGATATAACAGCTCATATACCATATAATCAAATGTAACATGTTTATGTTATCCTTTTTGTGAAAAACTCTGTATAAATTCTGTTTATTGCAAATTGAAATGTGTCAGTGTGAAATCAGAAGTGACCTTATTCACAACAATCTTTAATTAAAATGTTTTGTTCCTTTCTCCAAACAGGTTTTCAACCACAAACTGAGAGAGGGTTAATGCCGGGCGGTTCCATTCTAGTAGGTTGAGGCCTTTCGTCAATTCCTCATCAACAACATCCGCATAAACATAATTTTTGCCTGGAAAAAGCAATTAAATGGATTTGTGAGTAAGGTCCATAATGTGGGTTAATGCCTTTCTGTTTATGCAGTCCAAAATTTTTGCAAATATTCTTGTCATTTACAAATAAAGAACAATAGAAAGAACAACAGATGGGTTTTCATCCCAACATGAAGCAAATCTTTTCAAAGTTCGTAAAAAAGCGAAAAGTGCCCTTCCATCAAGATGAGCGGATAACAGTGGCATTGGTAACCTAGCAACCAAAAAACGATTATTCATGTGGGTTTAATGTTCAGAATTTGATCAGAATTTATTTGGCAAATGCGTTTCCATCTCCCAATATTCACAATTAACTCTTAACTCAAGTAAAAACACATTAAGAGATAAAATGCGCATAAAAACAGGGTGATGGAAACATAGTTAATGGCTTCCAAGCTTTTAAAGACTATTACCGTAAACCAGTTTCATGACTGTTGCAAGAGTGCTAAAATTCCTCCTCTGTACTCTACAAAGGAAAGTCATAAGATAAGTAAATGCTGCCAGAATTTTTGATTTTGGCAATAAGAGTATTCAACAAAAGAACCCGGCGATGGTTTAAAAAATTCTCACTGGGTTTTGTGGAGAAGGTTGAAATATTTCATTGAGTGGGGTTCCGCCGTTGATTTTTAGACCACAGAGGTCACTTACTCTGCAGTCGCATATCACACAGCGCGCAAAAATAGAGTCTGAAGCTGAGACAGACATGTGATCAAGGGAATACAATAGCAGACAGATGCACTATCTGCAATGCTGCCACTAAATCAATATTTGCTGCTTAGAAAACAACAGTTGACACAGGCTGCTGAGCCGTGCACCCTGACGCTGGAGAGAGACACACCGGAGAGATGGTGGACATGTAAAGCAGGTCCGTCTGATAGTAACAGCACTTCAAAAGAGAACAAAGGCTAATCTCCCGTTGAAAATGAGCAGAGCTCTTAAATCCACCTGACATTAAAACACACTAGGCTATTAGGTTTTCCAGCTTCTCAGTTCTACTAAAATGTCACGCAATGCAGAGGCTTTCAGT
This sequence comes from Triplophysa tibetana, assembly GCA_008369825.1. Classification (NCBI taxonomy): domain Eukaryota; kingdom Metazoa; phylum Chordata; class Actinopteri; order Cypriniformes; family Nemacheilidae; genus Triplophysa; species Triplophysa tibetana. The sequence goes on along the minus strand of CM017903.1, from coordinate 12,783,558 downwards.
TCATCCTCTATCTGAGTGCTCATTTAAGGACTTTTCTCACCATTAAAGCCTTAGTGAACCTCAGCATTTCTAACCAAACAGTGCATATCTTCACAAAGAGCATTGAAATGTTCTCGTAAAATCACAAAGACCTAAACATGGTCATGCACGCTTTCCACTGGTCTTGTCTGTGAGGTGATCGAGAGCAATGTAACAGAGTAATAACAGGGTATACTGTTACCCTCAAGCTTTATATGGTCCGAGCCACGGAACAAAGAACCTTTTGCTATTTCTTTTGAGTGAGGGTCTCCATCTCTCTCATGGCATGTCAAACAACCAGATCCATCTTCCTGCCTGGATTCTGGACCGAAGGGATGGAGCCATATTCTTTCTCTCTTGTTTGATTGATGGGGCTGTTTGCTGTTCCATTTGTATACCTGAGCTGAAATCTATATCTAAACAAGACAATTTACATCAGAGATGACAAGCGGAATTCAGATGACAAGAAATGACTCAATTTATCATTTCAATGTATTTTTCCGAACCTCAAGAAAGACCATTGAGTGAACAAATGTGCAAATGATCGTAATCAAATATATCTTATAAACAAATGCAAGGGTTTTTATAAATGTATGGTGTTTACAGTTTTTAACATGAATTAGCTATAACCAATAGTTTTTCAGCATTTATTAATCTTTGTTAATGTTCAATCAATCAATCAAAATGTTATTTATATAGCACCTTCAAAGCCACAGAGTGTACCAAAGTGCTGTATAATTCTATACAGTAATACGATGTAAAATAAAATTGAATGCATAAACTATGTAAGACCAATAAAATGGTAATAATAGTAATTAAAGTATAAAAAAATCAAGTCCTAAAAATTTATATATTAGCAAAAGCCTTATCAAATAAATATCTCTTAAGGCGAGTATTTGCTTTTTAAGCGTGACCAATGATTTCAAGCATCACCAGGTATTGGGATCTCAAAGACCTCTGTGAGCTAATAAAGTTTATAAGCTCAGAAACTAATTTTGGTGCCAGTCCATGCAAGGCTTTAAAAGCATTCAGAAGAACCTTGTGCTTTATACTTAAATAATCTGGTAGCCATTGTAAGGAGGCCAAAATTGGGGATATATGATCCCTCTTTTTGCGTTTGTCAGCTCACTCGCTGCCGCATTTTGTAATCTTTGAAGGCGTGACAATGAAGTCTGGCTAATACCCAGATACAAAGTATTACATGTATAGACGTGACGAGATAAAAGCGTGAATTACGTTCTACAGATCACTGAAAGATAAGACGGATTTGAGTTTAGCGATATTTCACTAAATGTTAGTTAATGCTAATTCATTAAGAGTATTCATGTTAGTTCATGGTGAATAAACTATTGTCAACAGATGCAACTTTTGATTAAAAAATATATTAGTAAATGATGAAATTAACATGAATTAAGTGAAAAAAGTTAATTGTTAGGCCATGATATCTAATACATTAACTAATGTTACCAAACACAGCCTTTAAGTACTTTAACTAAGTGTTACTGTAGTCTACTGTACTGTAAAGTGCCACAACGTTTTCTCCACATTCAGGTAACTGAGCCGGATATCACTGAATTTGAGACCTCAGATTTTCTGTGGTTTATGAAAACGTCACTGCTGAACATACAATTGCCATATTTATTGTACTGGATGAAATTTCTATAATGGGCTCAAATTGTAACTTGTGCTTTATCTTTTCTCAAAAATTCATTCAGCATTCTTTCTGACAGGCCTTTCTGCAGGCTATCTTGCGTACAGTCTTGGTTTATGATTTACTGCTGACAGACACACACTACGGTACATTAAACCCACAGTTCAATCGCCCAGATATGGATTTATACTTTCATTTCTATGTCATCATCTTGAAGTTTGTTTTGAGTTACTTTATTCCTGTTCTTGCTTCTATCTTTAGCATTCGCTTGGAGATTGATTTCTTCATTAGTATTTTCTTACATTCGTATTTTCTATGCTTGCCTTATCTTACGGTCTTTTTCATTTTTCTTCTTTAAAATCTGCTATTAATGCCAAACATGTATGAGATTTATCCCAGACTAGCAGTTGTGGATTTTGCTAATCCTACTGAAAAACTAATTTCACTTGTGATGAAAAATCCATAAAGGCAAGAAATTCTTGATATAAAATTCTTAATGTTGCATTAAAATGTTTAATAAAACCGTGACATTTTTAAGATTGTTGTGATACAAAATATGAAATACTATTTAATAAAATAGAAACAAAATTACAACCAAACTATTTAACAAAACCATATTTCTTCAAGATCTTGAATAAAAATCATTATCAAAGCTAAATTGATCAAGACACTGGTTCACCCACGGTTTCTTTTGAGCTCTTTGTATTGCATCATTACAGATGGCTTGCATAGATAAATGTCAATATTCTTTGTCGTAAGAAGCGCAGGCTCTGAATCGGGGCATCATTTAACAAGGGCAGTTATGAAGGCCATTGAATGAACTGAAAGAACTTTGATTTTCTTTCGACACACCCTGCACCTTGCGGTTTTCTCATTCTTGACTCAAAATCAATACATCTACATGTCATCTAGTTCCCTGCTAAAAAAAAGAATCCTCACATTTGTTTGCATATAGCTACATGTGCCTAATTGACATAATATTCATTTCTTATACATAGACTCATTAACCATACAAAATAAAATATAAAGCGTAAATGCATAAAATACATTTTGCAAAGATCTTTTTTGATGTTAAATTATAATTTTCAAATTAAAGACAATAACAATATCCTACTTACCAAGCCTGAGAGAATATTACAATAAAAAGACATTAACATGTCACGTAGTGACAACATGTTATTTGGGTTTGGGTTTTTTACACTCTAATGTTGTGCCTTGACTAACTTCAAACAATATCAATGTTTCAATGTTATGCAGCTACTGTAATAATCTGCTGTTGTCAGTGTTTTTATTATTACTATGTTTCCATTTTTGCCAGAGACACATTATATCATGTGTTAGGTATAGTAGTATCGCTAAGTGCCTATGCCAAGAAGCAAATACCCACTTGCAAACATATGTTGTTTTAATGATGTTTTCAAGGAAGCATAATTACCACATCCACAAATATGTGATTCCCATATTACAAAATGGATGCTTATTCCTAATACAAAAGGGCAAATCATTATCCTCCCTTTATAACAAACGACTTCATATCATCATTTTGATATGCATATTTTGTTCATTTCTGCCTGGATTATTGTCTATCCTCTTCAGATGAGTCAAAAACTGAGCCACCACTCATCCCAGCCAACAAAACACCCTTGCCAAGACCTTGACAACTCTACCAGCTCACCCACACAGATGGCCAGGATCCATGATATCACACATGATATCACACTGGACAACGCTCTGTCATTTTCTCATCTCAAACTAACCAAAGGCATATTATGATTATGCAGTCAGACCTCTCCCTTTAGTAAAAATTCAGTTCGAACAGTAAGCACTTCCAATCCTTGATAATGTTAAATATTGCATTCATATCTGTTAATAACAAGAGTATCATAAATGAGGGGCTAAAGCGAGAGTCATACTATTCAGAGGTGCTTCAGCCTGCCTGTATTCTATGGCCAATACATGTATTTGGACATTGATGGCGGGCTGCAGTGTATATGGATGTTTCTCCACTTTCAGGAACTCTGCCTAGCCATTAAACAGAATTCTTTGTAAAGATTATTATGTTATAATTTTAATGTATCAGACAGAAATAGTGACACCTCCAGAGAGAAAGAGAGAGAGAGAGAACACTAAGGTCATTCATCACTCTATTTCTAAGTTTAGAGTGTCTGCTTCTGAAGAGTGAGACATCAAAGCACACAGCTCTTCCCAGATGTTCAACCATATGTGTGACATCACAAACCATGGCTAAAACCTTTGGATTTCACAGTATTAAACCTGTGTCAGCCCCAATCCACAGCTCTTCCACTCTGCTACAGGAGATTACAGCTAATGGACAAACCGCCATCTGTCCGTCGAGAACAGAATAATAACAGATTTTTTCTTTTCACTTCATTTTAAGGATTAAAAAAAGATTTTAAAGAGCTAGTGTTTCCTGACTGCGGATTGTGAGGGATTGTGCATTTTTTCTATGACAGCAGACGTATCGGACAGAAAATCTGTTTAGATTTTTACACCGGCCATCAAAACCCAAGGTCAGAAGGTTGTCAGTAATACCCGAGGATGGCAAGGTTGCCATTTCCCCCTTGGCTACACCATGTTTACAAGCATAGCAATTAATATGATCTGCTCTTATAAATCCTCTATTACCACTTTACTAACCCTTTAATCCATTTAAAACTGTTTTCTTCCTATATGGATTAAAGACATAAATAAATACATATGTGGACATTAATCTGCATAAAATGTACTAAGTACAAATCATACAAAATCAGTTAACACAATGATTACTACATTAAATAATGTAAATGTCATGGCTAAAAAAAAATCTCTTTTATCCTTATAAGTTGTTTGCACACTAGGATGTGGAGCCATATTTGTTCCCTTCAGAAACTGCAATAAATGCCAGTGTTGATTAAATATTAATTGAGAGCCACCATCTGCCCTTCCTCCAGATTAAACAAAGCATGCTAATACAGTATAAAACGACCCTTGAAAAGTCCTTAGTATAGCATTGTCCTTATTTTGCACAATCCTACACATCTGTTTACTGGCATGTATAAAACACAGCCCCTGTATTTATCCCGGTGCTGTTTGTTTTTGTTTTTATCAAAAGGTCAAAGCCACAAATCTTCACTGCTTCACTCAATAAAGCTTTCAAAACTGGGCTGTGTTCATAAAAATGCTTGAGAATATTTACAGTTTCTCTGCTTATTTTTGTTGTTTAGACAAGATAATCACACGGATTTGTTCTCCTGTACAGATTTTCTTTATCTACAGGGCAGATTTGTCTTTAATGAGCAATTTCTTGAAATGCGTTTTTCGACACCCAGTGAATTATGAGATTTGTAAAAAATGCAAACACAGATTGAACTTTAAACATTTCTTGTGTTTTTCTCTTCTGAAATGGCAAACCACCCTCTTAACAAGATATTACTTGAGTCAATGTAATATACATTTAAATATTACATTTTAATGAGATTGTACTACATTTTCATTGCATGTTATGTTACATTTGTTACATTTTTGAAACATGTGATGTGTACAGTGCTGGCCAAAAGTGAGGATGACCGAACATGTTAAACCGTAGTCAATGCTTTTTATGTATATTTGAATAACTCAAGAGGCTTTAGTGCCAAATCATGTTGTCCAAAACATACCTGAAAAGTTTAGGGTGCACTTTTCCTTCTGCTGCATATTGAGATGATCTGTACAATGCCGAATATTGTGACCACAAAACTGGGTTGTTTATCCTTTGTCATTGTCAAAAACAGACTGCACAAATACAATTTCATTGCTTTAATTTTCTGCATCATTTAAAAATTATATTTGCGGAAACAAAAAACATAACAAACCATTTTTTGATTAATTCTTCTGATGCCAATTCTAGTCATATGGCGCAGTGCTGTGAAACTTTAAAACAAATCTGCCAATTCACCATGGCATCATTTCTCTCAGCCGGTTGTCCAAGATCTGGTCATATCAAGACTGGACTTCTGCAATTCTCTACTGGCCGGCCTTCCAACCAATGCAGTCAAGCCCAAATGATCCAAAAAGCAGCTACACATCTAGTTTTCAATCAGCCTAAAAGAACCCATGTAACGTCCCTTCTGATTTCACTTCACTGGCTGCCAGTTGCCGCCCACATCAACTTTAAATCGCTGACACTGGTCTTCAGAGTAATAACGTCAAATTCGCTCCTTTACCTTAACTTACTGCTCCAGGTCTCCATCCCCTCCTGTCATATTCGGTCTGAAAATGAGTGCCGCCTGGTTGTTCCATCACAGCGCGGTACCAAATCCCTTGCAAAAACCTTTATTCATTCGGTTCCTTTGTGGTGGAATGAACTGCCAGCCTCCACCCGAACTGCAGCATCCTTCACAACTTTAAAAAAAACTGCTCAAAACATACCAGTTCTGCATTTATTTGACAATCCAATAACTGTCTATGTCTTGTGTCTATAAAAAAATATATATTTTAAAGAAAATAAAAATAAAAAATATATATATTTTATTTTACTTCAGCTTTAATCCTCCTAGTGGCATGGCCTTACTAACTGTACTGTTAAGCATGTTGAGAAAATGTTTATATGTTCTCTTACTTGTTACTTGCTTTGGATAAAAGTGTCTGGCAAATAAATAAATGTCATAATTTTATGAGAGATTGGCTCAGGAATGTAGTTTAGTAACAGTGAGAGGGATGCAGAGGTAATTTATATGATATTTTGGATATAAAATAAAGTCTTGATGCTCTCATTTAAGCCCCTGAAACTGTGCCAAATCTGTCTAATCAGAAAGGTTTGGCCTAGAATGTCGTTGCTTTGGTCGTCTGATGAATGTGAAAGTGCAAGCATTGTATTCTCTGCATATTCTCGACGCATTTCTGTTGAGTAAGCACATCTGTCACAATAAGCTTTGTTTGGGTACATAAAACAGCGTCTATATTATATCAAGGCATTTTATATGGAAATTAAAGTCCCAACATTCTGAGGTTTATTGATAGACTGAACAGGATGTGCGAATATATTATAAAAGTGGTTTTCTATGCATTTATTTCACTTCATCATGAATGGCATTTCGTAGCTACTTTTGTGTAGGGAAGTGACACATATCATTAAAGTTTAGTTGGTTCATGTAAATAAACTGGGTAAAAATGTTTTTATAAATCAAAAAGTTGTACTCAATATTTTGTACTTATATTCAATGTAAATGTATATTCCCCCATCAATAGTTTCAACTGCAGTGAACATAAAGAAAATTCCACAGTGACATTAACAAATGTTTTTTGATTAAGCTCAAATGAAGCATGCTATATACTGCATTATTATACACTGCGTTATAGAGAAGTAAACACACTTGTCTCACTTGTTAAAATAGCTTAAAAACCAAAATACACTCAATGCAAAATTCGTATGCTCATAGCTGAATGTATAATATTTGAAGTGCTGTTACATTTGCTCTCCATATCAGGAATGTAGTGGATGCATAGTGAAGGATGGAACAGAGATAAATCCCCTCCAACTATTACTGTACATCCAGCCAGAGATAGGTGATAGGAGAACAGGCAAAGAGCTTATTGAGTATACAATACAGCTATAGATACTTTCATCTCCAAACACCTAAAAGCTTAAGATTTATTTTTATACTCCCTATTAAAAAAATGCTTCATATCTGCCTCCGAGACGTATTGCAGATGAGCAAACTATGTATTGTAGATGTCTGTAAGATGTAAATGCAGACATCAAATAGACGTAAGCCAGATGTATGTGTGCTATCAGGGAATGTGCAAAATAAATGTGTTTAGGTCAAATGTCTGAAATGCAGGGGAACATATATTCAAATCACAAGTCAGAAATAGTCAAATTAATGGACATTTTTCTTAAACATCACGCTCTGCCACTTATGAGACTAGATCTCGCGTAAAAACTATAAAAAATTACCCGATTATAATTAATTATTTTTAACTAACGGCAATACAGCACGTTCATTACCAATGATACCAATAAAGCCACTTTATTTACCTTATGTAGAGGAGGAATGCACTAAAGCATTTTTCATTTCAAACAGTCAAAAAGTCCCTTTCACGTTTTTCCTGTGCACTCTTCCTCCTTCCTACTTTCAGTGCAGAGAATGACAAGTTCCGAAAGTCTGTCACGTGCTTGCTATATGCGATGATTTTGGCTATATCACATTATTTATTTATTTTTGTATCATGCATCGCAAATTTCAGTCTAAGTAACGAACCACGTGAATTTACAGACAAAGTCATCTGTGCAGAACGAGCTGCTTCTCTTTACCAGTCTCACAGCACAGAAGACGCGGAGAGACGTGATCCTGCTCTGAGTCATAGCCAGACTTCCTGCTCAGATGCGGCAGGAGTTTTGGTACCCAACCCTAATAATGTCACATTTCCGGCGCATTTTCATATTTTTGGCGGTGCAGTTCATCCCCTTCTGCTTCGTCACTGCCCATATAACCAAAATGATGTGATCCCCATTGCATAACACCTCTGCAAAATTCAACTGTGAGATTGGTAGTCGAATCAGGCTTTTTTTGTTACTTAAAGAGCGCCTCTGGGCCACAACGCGCGTTCACTTCAATTATTACACAGATGGAGGGTCAGGAGGACACAAACATGCTAAATTAAAGTACAATTAAATGATTACTATTGTGTGCATACATATTAAATGCATCTTCCTCGCTAGAATGGTCGCATGCTTTAACCTCAAGCTGAGCAGATGCGTTTCCTGTCTGGAGAAGTGTCTTTGCTCTTGCAAATTCCGCGGTGTAAATAGCGAATCCGCAATGTTGGGAGTGCAACTGGCTCTTAAAGGGAATGAGAGATGAGACTCTGATTGGTTAACTGCACGTTACAATCAAAAAACTCCCATGACTCATTAAGAGAATCGGGACAACCTGTTTAGTCCATGCACGTCAACCATTTTCCCGTCGTTAGGCAAGGCAAGTCTATTCGGACACGCCCTGAGTGCACCTGCGCCATTGCTGCATATTGAGATGATCTGTACAATGCAGAATATTGTGACCACAAAACTGGGTTGTTTATCCTTTGTCATTGTCAAAAACAGACTGCACAAATACAATTTCATTGCTTTAATTTTCTGCATCATTTAAAAATTATATTTGCGGAAACAATAAACATAACAAACCATTTTTTTATGAATTCTTCTGATGCCAATTCTAGTCATATGGCGCAGTGCTGTGAAACTTTAAAACAAATCTGCCAATTCACCATGGCATCATTTCTCTCAGCCGGTTGTCCAAGATCTGGTCATATCAAGACTGGACTTCTGCAATTCTCTACTGGCCGGCCTTCCAACCAATGCAGTCAAGCCCAAATGATCCAAAATGCAGCTACACATCTAGTTTTCAATCAGCCTAAAAGAACCCATGTAACGTCCCTTCTGATTTCACTTCACTGGCTGCCAGTTGCCGCCCACATCAACTTTAAATCGCTGACACTGGTCTTCAAAGTAATAACGTCAAATTCGCTCCTTTACCTTAACTTACTGCTCCAGGTCTCCATCCCCTCCCGTCATATTCGGTCTGAAAATGAGTGCCGCCTGGTTGTTCCATCACAGCGCGGTACCAAATCCCTTGCAAAAACCTTTATTCATTCGGTTCCTTTGTGGTGGAATGAACTGCCAGCCTCCACCCGAACTGCAGCATTCTTCACAACTTTTAAAAAAAACTGCTCAAAACATACCAGTTCTGCATTTATTTGACAATCCAATAACTGTCTATGTCTTGTGTCTATAAAAAAATATATATTTTAAAGAAAATAAAAATAAAAAATATATATATTTTATTTTACTTCTGCTTTAATCCTCCTAGTGGCATGGCCTTACTAACTGTACTGTTAAGCATGAGTGCACCTGCGCCGTGCGCTTTAGACCATGCACTTAGATAGTTAAGATAGGGCCCTTAAACACTATTATGTGGTCAAAATATGAGCAGATTCTATTGCGCCCTCTCAAAGTGAATCCAATCCAGACTTTCTAGTATGTTTATGACCTCCAACTCGCCCTCAGCCCATCTGCCTGAAAGTGAGTGTTTTTGGAGTTCTAGCACCCCATATGTGCCGGGAAACTATCTTTCACAGTTCAGCTGGCCACAGTTTAGCTTCCATTTTACTCAGCATGTTTAAGAAATGCTGTGTAGATGGTATCTAAGATTATTATAGTTTAACTAAAACTATTTTTGTGAATTGAAATTAAATAAAATATTAGTCTAAATATTATCTGAAAGACTTCAACTAAATGTTGCAGTAAACCTTAAATAAAAATTTAGGTTGAGGAACTAAAATAATTTGACTGAAGAAAAAAAATGAAACTAAACAAAAATAATGTTTATGTATATATATATATAAGTTCAATACAATTTAAAAGAAAAAAAAATGTATGAAAAATACCTAACCCCACCCCAAGAGTATAAAAGGATATCCCAAATAAGCACACTCAGCTTACTACGTGCTGAAGCAAGTGCCAACAGGGCTGCAGGGAGTATGGCAGCGAAACACAGCGTCTTGTTCCCTTCTCAGGGAACCAGGCTTAGAGACGCAACCCGAGACGTTCCCTTTCGATGGAACTCGCACTGCATCGCCATAGCAATGCATTAGGGAACAAGTAATGCTTTAGCGTGTATGAACCGAACAGTCTAAGTTATAAAATCAGACATAAGTGACCTGCGAGGGCCACCCCGCCACATCACATGAGTCTTGAAGTGAAGTCCTTGACCCAAAGGACTTAGAGTATAGAAGGCCTGCATAACAACGGGCCTTGGTACCTTAGGCACATAACCCTACCTCGGGTACAGAAAAGCCTTGCCATCTCCAGATTAAACTCAAGGAACGTAGGAGATACCGTCAGAGCCTGAAGATCTCCCACTGCTTTAGGGAGGTAATGGCCAGAAGGAACACTGTCTAGCTAGAAGCCTGCCTGGCGTGGAGCCCCGGAAAGTCCTTATAATATGACCGCCAGATCCCATATCGGTACCTTAGTGTGGTATCCTGTGAGCTCCACAAAGAAAGCGAACAACCAGCAGGTATCTACCCACTGATGACCCTTCCAAAGGAGTATGATAGGCAGAAACAGCTGCCACATAATCCTTCAGGGTGAGAGGAGTTAGCCCAGCAAAGAAATTGCTCCTGCAGAAACCTCAGCACCACGTCAACGGGGCATATTTCTGGGTCTCTCAGACGAGCTGAACATCAAGTGGTGAAGATTATCCACTTATGGATATAAAGTTTCCCCGTGGAGGAAGCTCAAGAGTCAAGTATGGTCTCCACAACCTCAGTTGGGAGACCAGAGTCTATATGCCGTGCCCCATCAAAGGCCAGACGCACAGCTTCCACAGCTCTGGGTGGGGGTGAAGAACTGCTCCGCCTTCCTGAGACAGAAGGTCTTCCACAGAGGGCTCTCCAGAAGAGACATGAGGTCCGAGAACCATACTCAGGCAGGCCAGAACAGGTCTACCAGCAGAAGCCGCACCTCGTCCCGGCAAACTCTCTTCAGAACTCCCAGGGAAAGAGCGATTGGTGGAAACAAGTACAGCCGCAGCCTTGGCCACTTCTGCGCATGGCATCAAGACCCAGAAGAACCGAATTGTGTCAGAGAAAACTATTGCGGGGCCAAGTTCACAATAGCAGTTTGTCCAGAGGCCACAGGAGAATGTGCTGCGCTAGTTTCCACCTTTCGCATCGTTCCATAGCAATGATCCTTCGCCCCCGAGATGTTGGAGTAATTGTTTGAGTTGGCAGTGAACATACAGGCTGAGTAGGGTTACCTCTGTGACCTAGACAGCTCATCGTGGAGGTCAGAAGATAAGGGATGGCACCTCTTTGGAGGCTGCACCGGCTGCTTTAAATATGGCTGCTCAGCAGGCCAATCTAGACCTAGCTGAGCCATCGCATGGGTCACAGCCTCAACCAACTCCTAGTACCAACTTCCTCTGTGGCCCTACATCCCCTGCATCGATGCTTAGAATGTTCGCCTCCTCGGAGCCGGACAAGCAAAGCATCTGGTTGCCTCCGGGGTGAGAGAAACCACTCCCACCACCTCAGAAGGAGGAAGGGATGCCACAGAGAGCGAGGAGAGAGCAACCGAGCCAGACTCCTCGGTGAGATCTGATTGCGACCCCCAAGAGTGCAGTCGACGTTTTGCCTCGGCAGAAGCGGGACCAGAGCCGCGAGGGACGGGAGCTCGCCCAGCCTCCTCAAAGAGCACCAGGCGGGAGCGCAGCGTGAGAACGGGAAGCCGCTCACAGTGCACACAAGCCAAGTCCCTCCAGACCTGACTGTACGTGCTCAACCCCCAGGCACATTACACATAAATCATGCATGTCCCTGTCCGTATTGTACTGCGGACAGGGAGGAACACACACCCTTAACTGTTTCCAAGCAATGCTTCAGACGTACAAACACATACCCCTTGCTGAGGCACAAAAAATGGCAACGTAGCTTGAGTTCCGTGGAAAGAGAACTAAACAAAACTATAATAACTTTGGCCAAATATCCTGTTGTTCAATGCAGAAGATCAATTAAGGACAATTCAAGCTGTGATATTGCATAATATGACACCGTAGTTAAATTTTCTTTGCTTTTTTTTGCTCACGGTTTCCTTAATTTACTTACAACATTTTTGTGGCAATTTTTTGTACACAGTTTGGTAGGTAAATTTACCTTTAAAAAGATGGGTGCTAAAAGTTAAGAATATTAAAAAAAAGTAAATCCTTCTAATAGATAGTAAATCCTACAAATAAAAAAAACTACACTGTTCACATTCATTTAAAGATTACAACATAACAGCATAACATTTATCTCTTGAATTTACTTATAATTATTTTTCAATCATCTGATAGATTTTGTTAAAACTTCCCAAGGCTTCAATCTAGCAATTTTCTTCACATTGTACCAAACGGAGTAAAAGCCTCATTCATTATTGTCTATCTTACCTTCATGGCCTTACTATAGCATAATACACCACACACTTAGTGGAAAAATTTGAGGTACATGCAAGTTCCCCGTATTGTACCAGACCCTTTTATTCAATATATGGCTCTTAAAAGCATCTAGTAAGAGAGGCCCTATTCATTACATTACATTTCCAAACAGGCAACTATAGAAACAATGTATTAGGACATACAAAGCCCCTGCACTTAGACTTAAAACGGCTGCCTTTCTCATCCGTAGAGGTTTAATTACGCAGCTTTGGCTGATGCACAGGACTCATCCTCTATTCTCTTCCTTTATCTGAGCTCTACAACGTTATCTCTCCTTTTCTTTTATTTAGCTTCCGCCCTGCGTCCCTCTTCAGCAAACGCTCTGTATGCAGCAGAGCCGCTTGTCTCCTGGATCCAACACTTTGATCTGCGAGAGAGAAAGCAAAAGAGCTGCTCGCTGAGGGCAAAGTCACACTACCGCATTATTCGCTCGGCAGCGATAAGGAAGCTTTATGCTATTTTGTCCAAAATGCTTTCATTAACATCCCTATTTCCCCCAGCTCCTGTCTTCATTTGGCCGCTAGCATCCACTGCCAAGTCTTTATCTTCTCAGGGGCATGTGGGAAAAGCTATCGTGTGTGGGGGGATAAAACGGTGCTATATTAGTCCCATTAGTCCTCTTTTCACAATCCTAAACTTGGTCCCATGCCAAGTTTGGTGCTTTCACATTCGGAATGGAAGAAAAACAGAATGCAGAAACGTTTGAGGAAGGATTAATTCTGATGAAAAATGAGAAGATCTGGTATATTTTCCAGCTCTTTGAACTAAGAGTGATATCTTAATCTGATATGGCTAAATTTACAGCAAGATTTAAAATGATCACACCAACCACATTGACCATGGAAGGCTTATCCTATAATTGAATTTATGGAAAAGGCTGATAGGTTACTCAAAATAACAACCAAAAGGATGTGCATTAAATCGGGTCCTGTTTGCTTCACATTTATGCATTTGGCAGACGCTTTTATCCAAAGAGACTTACATTGAATTGTACTTTAAAGTTTTTTTTTTTTTTAAAGTATAGCAATCCCTTAGATCAAGCTCAAGACCTTGGAGTTGCTATTGCCATGCTCTAACCACTGAGCCACAGGATGTGCAGGCATACACTGAGCATGTATAACCCGTGTAGAACTGTGCACACAGCATTGTTGGATGTCCTGTATGTTCTGTTCGGACAGCGATGATCAGGATATCACCATATTTTCAAATTATATATATTTTTTAAAAGGGGAATCCTGCAGTAACAGTTGCATATCAAGGCTAAATCCGAATCATCAACGTCTATACTAGATAGTAGGCGTCTTGACTAGTATGTCCAAAACTTCTTAAGGAAATAACAGCAGGCGAAAAATAAGTGGATGGTTTACTGGCTCTGCCGAGATTTGTAAGTGTGTATTGTCCGTTGCAGTACGTCAGTTTTAAAGTGATAGCACACGTATCTTGCACAAAATGAACACGAATGGACACAGAAATGCAGTAATTTCACCATAAAGGCATATGAATGTGGTTTACTGCTATTTTTATCCATGTTATTTGTTTAATTAAGCAATAAAAGCCTATTAAAATGTTGTGCAGTACAAATATTCTACAGTGTTTATACTGCACGAGGTAGGTGCTTCTATGCAGAAAGTGACTAGCAGGTGGTTCAGAAAGAACAAGACGGCAGCGCGATGGATGACATGCGGATAATTATTGAGGTAGAGAAATACAAGATTTATGATCACCAAGTTATTTTGAAACTTTTTTAATAGGCTTGGCTAATATAACTTCACATAAGCATCAAGTGTTTTGAACTACCATCCTTACATCAAAACTACAGATAAAATATAATTTAAATAGTAAGTTATTTTCAGCTATTGTGTTAAGTCCTGAAAAGGTTTATCATTTAATTCCTGTGATGTCCTACACTCAATTCAAAGCCATGTTTTTTATCTGGATACACCATGGAAGTTTACGGTGGATGCTGTTATATATTTATCTGTTTCCCACTCGCACTAACCATAAAACAGAGAATCACAATAATGGAAACAGCGTTTCATAAACCCTTTTAACAACTTACGTTTCGATTAATCATATATCGGAAATACTCATACCCATTGTTGACTGAATCACACAGACGTCGCGGACCGCTAGCGGGCTGCAAACCTAGTATATGTGAAAGCACAATGACGCATGACGGATCTGTACTGCATACGTTTTTCTATACGAACCGCATTCTCACTTCACATGGAGGATGTATGAATCAGGCATAAGGCAAATAGCTCTTTTTAAGTGTAAATAGGTACCAAAAAGTACATTCATTATGGTTAAATTGGACTTGTTTAACAAGAGCTTTATTATTTTAGTTATGACATCAGTTATGACATCATAGGTCAAAGAGCATCGGGTCACATGACAATAAAAACATTTGTGATGTATTCAATACTACTCCTACTCATACATATAGAAAATACTTCTTTATGCCAAGTAGTGGGTATGCAGTCCCTATCAAAGTATGTCAAAGTATGCGATTTCGGACACAGACAAATGTGCAAAAGAAGCAAAAGATGATTGTATGGTAATACTGTAAGTTAATCACAAATAAATAACGACTTAATGGACAATTTTATATTTCATGTGCTCAAAACAAGCAACAGATATATAGTTCCCAAATATTCCTTACTTCAATGAAAATGTTTTAGTGCTTTAAAAAGGTATGGGTGACTAGTTTGTCCTTCATTGAAAGAGGCACCAGCAGCCAGAGAACACTGAAATTAAATTCTGTCCAACATTTACAAAAGCTCTACTGAATTGTTCGGAGGTCCCTTTCTTTCGACAAAAAATTTCATTGATTGGTTCCCCAAGGTCTCCAACTGGTCGATAAACAGACTTTTCATATAACAGAACTCTAAAAATAGCGTAGCCTCAAAGGTCCGCAACAACAGCACAATACACCCATCTCATTTATTTTGGGAGGAGAAAGCTGAAGGCTCATCATCATAAGTATAACATGTAGGGTAGGTGGAGCTGGCCAAATGCCCATGTGAATGATATTGCTCAGTTGAAAGACAGCAGCTCATTAGGCGATTGAAAGAAGGCACTAGATGAAGAAGACTGACCTATTTTTGTATCTCAGCACTTGAAGTACGAGCTGCATCAGCAGATCTGTCACATGGACCGAGAACGCTCTCCGTCTCCGCACAGATCCATGACATCCTCAAACGCTAATGAGCCATCAAACCTGCGGATGATTAGAAAGGTGTTATTTTTAAAGAAATCTCATAGACAAGAATTGAAGTTTTCTGCAATAATCTTACATTGAGAGACTTGAAATCCTGATAAATGATCTGCTCTGTTCGGTTCTGTTTCCACAGAGTGATCTATTTCATTTACAGTCCAATCATCCTCTGTTTATGAATACCTTTTAATTCCTATTCAATAACTGAATTTAATTTCAATCGTAACTGAGGAAGTGAACACGTCAGAGAGTATTTGAATTTCAGTTCTAAGACGTAAAAAAAGGGATGTTTTAACACTGTGTGCAGTCCAACTCGCAGATCAAAGGAAAACAATTCTGTCATCATTTATTTACAGTCATGTCATTCTAAACTTATATATGACTTTCTTCTGCAAAACACAAAAGAATATTTTTTGAGAAATTAAAGTCTATGAAAGTCTATGAAAGTCTATGGTGGTTGGTGGCTAATATTGTTTGCTCACCAACATTCTTCAAAATAACTTCTTTCGGTTCTGCAGGAGAAAGGTCATACAGGCGTGAAATGACATTCGGGTGCATAGATCATGACAGAATTTGTATCTTGGGTGAACTACCCCTTTGAAAGACGGACAATCCTTCAATTCAGAATTTTGACTATTCCAGCCCAAAGACAAAGAGATGTAACCAAGTCCTCATTTTGCCGAGAGATGCTTACAAAGTACACTCACAGAAGCTCATCCAAATGCAGACGTTTGAAGGTAAAGATGAGAGCTCCCGCAGGGTTTGGCTGGCAGGGTTTGGATTGGGCTGGGAAATTGTTCACTGAGCGGGAAAATGACGGTCAGTTTCCTGCTGTCAAACTGTCGGGAAGGAGAGCGGCAAAAACACACCCAGGGCAGGACTCATGCTGGCAGCAGCAGAGGGAACAGAATGGAGAGAGAGTTAGAATGAGAGAGAGAGGTACACTAAACACATTTAGAAAAACACAGTGTCATTGTAGAAATTGGCTCATTTAAAATTTGTCACAAGGTTTATATTACAGGTTTTCAGCGTGTATGGTATCCCAACATGTGATTTTGACCAATGGCATCATTTTTTAAAGTGTAATTGGCCAATTGGGTGGATACCTGTTGGCATTCAATATCTACCCCTCTTTTTTTATGATAAAATATTGACTGACAATTGTAGACTCCTTCTGCACGACAAACACAGACCTCTAGTTTATTTCCACTTCAACACCGACATATCAGGAACTGTGATGTTTAAACGTCTGAGCGAAGATAAAAGCCAAAACAGAAAGTAATGGAAATAAGAAATAAGTATGATTGGTGTCCGAGCTGTTGACCTCATGAAGTCTGGCTCAGGCGGCCCTCTGACATGATTGATTGCCGTAATTTCCTTCCTTTTCGAGTGGGTGAAGAGAAACAAGTGTCCTGGAGCACAATTCACGAGCCACTGTACTGAAATCTGACACCCCATCATCTCTTCAGATGGCTGATCTGTCAAACCCACTGGTGAAATAAAAGTGAATGTGACATGATAGATCTCCTACAGCAAGTCCTTCATAAATACCCATTATGGGAAAGCAATATTAATCATACACTTTTCCCATAAGCTTTATTTTGCACAACAAGTAATGTGATGAGTCTACAGTTAATACAATCCATCGCATAATGATCACAGGACATTCTAGAATCATGATGGGTTAACATGGATTATTTGGTTTTGCAAAATGTGTTTATGCCAACTCATCAAGCCAAGTTCATGCAAACAACTCCGAAATTAGAAGCATTGACTGTACATATTCCATCCCTGATTGATTTAGCCTAAACATATTGGAAATCAAATGATGAAATTTGTTAGTTTTTTTAGAGAAAATTAATCTTTTTGTACTTTTGTCTGTAATGTAATCTATGTATTCAAGTTTAAAATCTTTACTTAATAGGTGTTGTAGCTAAAATTGCTGCTACAGTGGCTAATGTAGCATACTCGCCTTATTGATTTTACTATTTTTTAGGATAGGATGCCGGCCTTACTCTTAATTTATCTGCCAAGTTGTGCATACTGTAATTTTAGTTGGCAAAAGCTCTGTGCGTAATGAAGGTGCACCAGGCAGTGCAGTTATAAACGTATAGCTTTTGTGCGTACCAAAGTCTGCCACTTGGCGGCCATCTTTCCAACACAGCTCTTGGCAGTTAGGGAAGGTATTACGTAATTAAAACAAGACTTGAATGGGGAATACTGATATCTCTACAATCACCGGCTAAAATCCTAATTAAACGACATATTTTAAAACAACATTTAAAATGACGTATACTGTACCATAACGCTTGTTTCCTATTATCATATAGTTGCTTCAGATAATACGCATGTGCAAAGCTTCGCTAAGGTGAAATTATCATTTCTCGTCTAAAACCACGCGGAAGACTCTGAAAAGTTTAAACTATTTCCAAAAGACGCGAAATGTGAATCGCTCCTAAGGCGGCCATATTTAGCGTTGCATTCCCAACCATTCATTTCAATGTCAGGTTGCATTTTTTATATTAATATCTTTGGTGGTACTCAATGAAGGTCAAAACAAATTAGAGATGTTGTTCTGTAAAATTACAGAAATTAGCCAATTTAGCCGAAAATAAGTTTGTCGTCTGGTTAAGAATTCCTACCAGGGTTGAGTGAGAAAACAAATGCTTGTTTCAGATGGGATAAAAATCAGAAAGTATGTCTGTGAATTACAGTACAAACTAACTAACCGCATGCATGTTTTCTCAAAACAAATCAATCAATTGATGTGTAAGTGGATATCAGGACTGCACCTTCTGTTTAATTGCATGGCTAATAATTGCATTTGGATTTAGATCGATTTGTACTTGTAAACAACCAAAATACTTGTATAAATTCATCATAACAATAAGGCCCAGGAGTTATGCGGTAGATCTGAAGTAACATCCATTTTTACAGAGGACTTTAGGTTGAATACTTCAGAAATAAAAGGCTAACATCAGTTGTTCTGTTGAGAGTTTGTTGTGTTCAATATATTGATTGGTCAGAAACAATCTTACAAAGAGGACGGTTCTATAGAGTTTTCTGAGAGAAGAAATTAATAACCTTAGAATTGCCGAAACCATAATATTGCAAAGTACCTGACCAGCATTTTGTATGACTTTGAAAACTGCATTAAAGGGGTAGTTCACCCCAAATTTTTCATGAATTACTCACCTTCTAGTTTTCCCAAACCTGTATAAATGTCGTTGTTTGGTTAGACACAAAGAAAGATATTTGAAAGAATGGCAGCAACTGACAGTTCTGAGGCACCATTGAGTGCACTTGTAGGAAAAATTACAATAAATTCCTCTAAATGTCTTACATTACAAAATATTACACAATATTTTTCCTATGGTAGTCAATGGTGCCTCAGAACTGTCTGTTACTGACATTATTCTAAATATCTTCCTTTGTGTCTAAATACATTTACATATATACAAATACATTCATACAGGTTAAGAGCAATTCATGACAGAACTTTTATCCCTTTTTACCCTTTCATTGAGTTGTATGTTATTTACGCACGGACACAGTCTTTTTATAAAACTTGTCAATTGTTTAGATTTGAATGATTTCTTTATTGTCCTTAATGGCATAATACAAGTGACACTGACTCATTTGAACAGATTAATTGAAACTATTGAACTAGGTTCTTGAACTTCAGTTTTCAGAATTTCACCAGCGAATATAAGAGATCATTGAATCATTTAAAGTGAACCACAGAGAATGCAAGATGTGAATGAGCTTTACTCATTTAGTAAGACTGGTTAATTGAGTAAACTTTTCATACTTGCGAACTCTCTGTAATACTGTATGTTGATTCAACGATCCCAACTGCACAGCTGACATTACAATGATGGACGTCATGTTTATTTAAGTTCATTTTACTTGGATACAAAACAAACAGCCTTGAAACACAGCTTGCCCTGGTTCAGAAACTTTTTTTACCACCTCATTGTGCTGATAACGAAACAGCGCCTCCACTGTGGCGTAATGCTGCAATTTCAGTTACAAATGACAGTTAAATGCAAATTTTCTTGTGAATACACCCGACATAATTTTAGCGAGAGTCTGATGCGGCACGACATTTGACAATTTCTCTATGCAGGAAAAATCCTGGATACCAATCTTAAGTAGGTAGTTCCCAAAGGACAGACATGAGCGACTGAAGTTTGCGTGTTTCTGTCGATTTTTGTTAGCAATTGGGCTGTATCCACTCACATAAACAAAGTTTTGATATACTTATATCTTCATGGAACATGATCTTTCCTTAATATCCTAACATTTTTTTTTCATTTTGACCCATACAATGTATTTTTGGCTACGTTTGCGTGCTAATTACTGTAAGTCTGGTTTTGTGATAAAGGGTTACATATATTTTACCTATAAAAGCAACCAGTGAAAGTCTGTCAGTACATCACTGACTTTCAGTCAAAGCACACATACAGTATTCAGTTCAGATAGTGAGTTGCTAAAACTACTGACTCGGTCTTTTCAGCACAGATCCACATTTATTCATATGTATTATTATTTTATATTCTGCTAAATTGCTAAATTTACAGACCTGCTTCACCAGGAAATGTTTCATTACAATAATGTTAAAAGCCAAGAAGTTTAGAAAATACTTTTTTCCATTGTTTGGGAAATGTTAATACAAAATTAGTTGAAAAACGATTACACTTAAACACAACAACACATGAAAGCTAACAAAATGCATAATGAACAAAGAAATAGGATGCATAACCGAATAATTTGAACGTCACACATCACAACAAAATGCTGAAAGGTTAATGTGAGTTCAGGTGAAATGTCCATTTTCTTACAAGGAAAACAAAAGCTGAAAAGTGCCCATGTAAGCTGACTTAAATAAGGTTGGAAGGAATATGTACAGTAATAGAGAGAGCAGATGTTTCATATGCCTCTAGTGGATGCTGTAAAAACAAAACAAAAAAATATTAAACCAAATACTGGATAATAATTTTAAAAATATATAGTACGGTCACAAGGATTCTACGTAACATCTCGTCTTGTGTTCCAAAGTCATACATTTGGAACAACCAAGGCCAACAACTCTTTAGTAAAAAAGGTAATTGCTATAATTTTAAATTCTATAATGTTTTGAGAATAAAAACCAAGACAAGAATTTGAGATATAAAATAATCACGTTGCAGCAGTATTACTTTACAGTGGGATGTTGTGGGTTTGCTGGAAGGTTTGTAATTACTGAAGAGCTTTTCCGTACGTGTTACAAGATAAATACAGAGGGTGTTCATTTGTGCGCTGAAGTTAAATAGAATCAATTATTTTAAGGAAGTGTAATAAATAAAATTGAATGTTCGGTTAAATTCTACTGTAGGTGTCCTATACATTGTATGTAGATTTAAGCTAGTCTGAAATAGTAACATATATCACTCATCTAAGTAATCAGATGGTGGGCTCACAAAGGGCTACAGATTTTTCAGGGTTCATTCGGGATTTCTCATCATTGGATTTTATGAACCGAGTATAAAATCCCAATGCCTGACCTGAAATATGTTTCCCCTTGGATTAAGCTGATATTATTGTTCTCTAATGATTGTTACTAATGATTGTCCTTGCCATTCCATTTCATACTTTCTAAGTACGATTAGAGAAGCTCATCATTTAGTGCTTTCTGAAAACGTCACCATAATCAGCAGTTGAGACTGTCAAGGGTGATCATCATTACCCTAATTGGCCATTCAAATGATTTTTGGTAGATTTCATCTCTCTCTCTCTCTCTCTCTCTTGCTTAAACAAGCAAGAAAACACATTATTTGATAAACCCTGGGACACAACGCAAAATGCAGTTAGCAGACAGGAGCTGCCATGTGCCTCATTTTAATTCACTTTTTTTTTAAATGTCATCTACACACCATGTATGGCTGATCAAATGTATCTCTAACCATCCTAAAAATCCAAAGATGTAAATTCAATGTGGTTCTAACAGTGGCCTATTTATTGAAGCATTTGGTGCACTGTATGTATGAGCACCCAGAGT
This sequence comes from Triplophysa tibetana, assembly GCA_008369825.1. Classification (NCBI taxonomy): domain Eukaryota; kingdom Metazoa; phylum Chordata; class Actinopteri; order Cypriniformes; family Nemacheilidae; genus Triplophysa; species Triplophysa tibetana. The sequence continues at coordinate 12,761,620 of CM017903.1, read as the reverse complement.
ACGTGTCATTTGTGAAGTACAGAATTAATTCTTACACCAACTGTAGGACTGCGATGAAAGTGAGCGTAATTAATTGTGCAGCTCAGTCAAATGTGTAAAATCTCCGATAACCAAACACTACTCCAATTACGCTTCCTCTTCTCTAAGGAAGGCCTCGCACATTTTTTGGCATATTCATTTGGGCGGAGGTCTGTCAAAAACTCAGATTAGTGACATCATTTTCCCGGGAGGTAAGGGGGCTCCAGTCCGATTCCAGCCGTTCTCTGTAGAACATGAAAAGCAAATTCTGTTAAAGACAATATCTCGCTTGGCTCTGAACTTTGAGCTTTATTTATATTGTTTATACTCTAACAGCAACATTACACACTAACTAAAATTTGAAAATTGGCACCATGGGGAATGGGATCTTTAAATAGTTGTTATTTTACAGCCCAAACAAGCATTTTGTGTGAATTTGTATTAACAGTTGGGCTTGAGTGTTTGTCTTGCTACAGTTGTTTCTATAGTAACATATCTGATGTACATAGAGGGAGGGGAGTGGAATGAAACTGAAGATGTTTAACAATTCTGAATCATAGACTGTTTTCTTGAATCTGAATTTAAATGTCAAGTTCAATGTCTGACAAATATAACATGCAACTCACAAACATATCTCTGCTGAAAGTCCTGCTCTAGGGCTTTTGTTTTGATTAAATGATACCAAAGAACAGCTTAAAGAAGCAATGGCTGTCAATAATGACACTGTGTGTCTTCTCTATCATGACAATGATGGGTTTGCTGCCATGTTTTTTTGCCTCTCTGTCTAGATCTTCCAGTTATGTACTATATGCAGTACATTCCATATATTTCCCCTTTATTTTAGCTTCTGCTTCATTTGTATATTCAAAAGTCTGACTGCTAGTGGATTAAGCCTTTGCTCCACTGTTTCCATTGCTTAGGCTGCATGTCATGGTTATTCTTCACACGTTTGGGTGATGAATGTTATATAAACGGTGGATATTACGCTGGATTTGGAGATTGTTTGAAACTGATATGTGGAGCGGTCCAAGCACTTAACGATACCGGACATGAACCGCATGCAGTGAGTGAAACTGATGTCTATGCTTTGTTGGCAATGGGTCCGCACATGCTTTACTTCAGCCTACCCCTCCCCCTCGCACGGGGCGTATGCTTCAGAAGTAATCGTACAGCTGTATCTATATTTTATAAATGTGTTCAAACTAAATACTCTTCGAAGATACGAAGTATGCAATACTACTCTATAGGTACTCAAGATTAATATGAGACTGGCAGAAACAGTGTGTGTTATGGCCGCTTTAAGGTTATTAAAAAAAAATTCCAGGTCCTATTCTGATATCACTTAATTAATCTAATAAACCTGAGGGAGTAAAATGTAATCTTTGGGAAAAAAATCTATTCAGTACCCTTAGAATACTGTTTATAACAAAACAGAAATATTTGTACAACAGAAATATATTTACAAGTGCTAAGCAGCGACAGAAATCTCAAACCTTTTGTTCTTCCACAATATATTTCGCATATTGGCTGTTGCTTAACTTTAGCTTTGATAGGCAGTGACGGTCTGTTGGAAAGACATTGCCTAGAAGAGTCCATAATCTCAAGGCAAAAGACAAAAGACAAAGAGAGACCATCATACACTGGCCATTACCGCCTCTCCTACCTGACCATGCATCATCACAGCACCTCATAATCATCACAGTGACTCATTCATTTCTCACTTTTGAGCTGTTTGATAGGTCACTAATCCTGTCTATCAATTCTCCCATATGTGTGTTTATGCTTTCCCTTTTCGTTTCACTTATGCTGTCAGCTGCTGTATATCATGTTTGGATTACTGCAGCAAAGTAATAATGGAGTGAATCTTTCATTGCTCACATGCACATGCATCATTTTGAGCTCTGCTGAGTTTAGTGCTGCAGTGAATTGAGAAGCAGGAATGCGATAATGGCAATTTTAATGGTAGGGAAATATTATTTATGTGTGCTCATTGTGATCCAGCATAGCCCTGTCTTTCAACACGCAAAACTTTTATAAAATGAATGTACCTCAGCCTCCAGCTTCTGGTAAACCTAATGCTTGGATTATACAGAAGACACGTTACATCACAGAATTGAAGAAACAGATTCTAGACAGTATGTGATTGGAAATACTGTTTAGTGCAAGAACTGACACTTGTTTTTTTACAAATGATTCACGGAGACATTCGTGTAGATCCTTGATCAGAGGAGTTTCTGACTCACACTGGGCCACGACTGTGTCATGCTCAAAATACTGCATAACGCCTTACAGTTGAATGTAACATGCAGCTGCTGGATAAGAGCTCATGCTTCAGTTGATTTTCATCTGTTCCACTAACATCTCCTCCACGCTCTTATTCGTTCTCCATCAGAAACGTCTATGGTGAATTAAGAAATTTTAAGCCATAGTCTAAAGCAAGGGTCTAAACATGACCTTTATGAATTTTAAGTTGGTGTAATGTCTCTTATGACGGCGCTCAGTCATGTTGTCCAATACAGTGCTCTGTAAAAGGAGAATGGGTCTTATTCACCAAGCATGCGTACACATGCTTGGTGAATAAAATTCGTGGGTGAAATCCTTTATAAGATAGTTTCCACAAAAAATCATGATTCACTAAAACTTTCAGACTAAAATTTATTCTTAATATAAGAGAAAAGATAGGAACAGCTGAAAGCACACGTAGGCAGAAATCACCAGCCTCTTTCTTTCCTTATCTCTCTCTTTCGCTCTCCAAGACAAAATGACAAAATGTATGTTTCATCTTAGGATAATAGTAAGGCCTATATATTTTCAATAATATATATACAAATATAATTATACGTAGATGTAATTGTGAAAGAGTAAGAAAAGCTGCATTAGGCCGTAGCTCGAGCAGCGTTGTTTCTCTGAATAACTGCGCTTCTACTGCAGGCTATCGAGATTTCTGTAAACTGCTTGTCTGTATAAAAGGTGTTTTATTGTGTATGAACTGATTTTGAGGACTCCGCACTTGGAATAACTTATGAGAGTGCTTATGTAGACAAAAAAAAATATACGCAATTATTAGTGAATGAGACCCAATGTGTTTCCCACGTAATAACTAGCAAGAAAAATTGGCAAATCATGTTCATGCCTATAATGCTAAATAAGACTTAAATGAAGAATTGGGGAGGTCACTTAATTGCCGTCGCAAGCACTTCATTGTTGACGTCTTTGAACATCAATATGAGGGGACAAAATAAATTAATATAGTAAATAATTCAAAAGAATGTTTAATTATAGAGCAGTTAAATCATCCAACTAGTGATTACCACAAAACAAATGTCAACATAAATCCAAAACGGATGCAAACATGCAGTGTATGTGGAAAATACAACGAACCTTAAATCATGTATTCACATTGTATTACATCTAAAGTAGGGCTGCACGATAATTAATAGCGATACCACTAAATCCTATTGTGATCCACCTGGCCGCGAAATGCTATGTATCGATATTTTTTTTAATGTGAATCTGTAGGTTGTCCGTGAAGCACGGCTCAGGAATCAGTGAGAAACGGTGCTCAATCTAAAAGCAGTGCGAGTTTGAGTCGCTTATAATGTGCATTTTCTAAAAACCAACACCCGTCAAACGTGGTCATTATAACTAGACTTTATTATCATAAAAACACCTGATGAGGCTTGAGTAACAGTGATAAAAAGATGTCCATAGGCATATCCTAGATTCTAGAACGTGTTACGGTCTTCTTCTGCACCGAGTACTTGGAGTTTCCGCTCAAGATCGCCTTCTGGCTTCCGGATGCAGAAGGATTTTCCAGTACTTCACTCAAAAGTTGTGCATAAATCACGTCAGAATTATCGTCGGTTTATCGTGACATCCCTAATCTAAAACAAACAATAATATTTGTTATAGCCATATCATATGACCCCTTTAAGTTGTTTTTATTCTAAAACCATGTTCCCTATCCTTTAACTTCTCTGGTAACAACAGTGAATTTGTGAATGTTGTTGACAACCACAGAGACAAGAAGTACCATCCAACATTTTCTTTTCTCCTTCGACGTGCAGTTTCACCTGACAGTCTGTCACTCACAATACAGAGGGGGTTTCACATGCCGATTTACAACTTTAAAAACGTTTTTTAAAATTTTGTTTGTATCCTAAATGCTCAATGGTTCCTCTGTACAGCTGACTGACCTCAGCGTCTGGTGACTATCATCCTCTGTGTCACACTTGAATAATTTCTTTTCTTCTGGGTGAGGCTACACAAACACACACTCTCATCCTGTCAGCGGGTGGTACGCCACAAACTAATGTTTATTTAAAATATCTCACCATTGCTTTACTCATAGAGCTCTGAATGTCCTCTCACCACTGGGCTGGTCCATCACATTTGGTGGGGTTATATAAGTGTCTCTCGCACATATTTATCCAGACAAAAACAAGCCTACTTCAGCCTGGACATTCATATCCTATGGCAAAGCCAACAGATTCTAGCCGCATGAGAAAGTATGGACGTTAATGGCAGTTTAAACACATTCCAATTTTTTTTATCGTTCACTTTTAATGCTTGACAGCCTCAGATATTTTGACATTAAATTAAGTGTTTTCTCAATGTGGTCTGATACCATGAGCTGTAAAACACATGGTTGATGTGGCTTCCAAGTTAAGCAGTCAACAGATTAATTATTAGATGATTAATTACTGTGAGCTTGAATAACTTTGCCTTTTTATTTCACATACACATATAATTTGTTTTTAACATAATACAAAGGTTTCTCAAGCGCAGCTTTGACAATGGATGCATATTTGATCATGTGCTCCGTATTGCACAGCGATCCATCTGTTCGTGAAGTGTACATGTGGAGAACCCAATGACCGTGTGTCCGAATGTTTAAAATTCCCAGATGAATGCAAAATGTTTCTAAGCCATTTTGGAAATTTACTCCGATGGAAAAGTTTGATTGAGAATTGTTTCTGAAGGGAGGATGGGTGGAGACGCTGCAATGAAATAATTTTTCATACAGTCATTCTTGAACTGGATGAAAATATATAATTAACAATTTGTTTGTATAACATTATTAGTATTAAATCAAAGAATGGCAGTGACAAACAACTTTAGATATCAATTAAGTGATGCACCAATAACAACATTTCTGCTGACAAAAGCTGGTAAATATTTTCATTTTATAATTGATAATAAGGGGGGGTGGTCGATTATGACAAAAATTATAATCACGATTATTTTGACCAATATTGAGATCCCGATTATTTAACACGATTACACACTAACTTTTAAAACAACATAGACAAATTTAAACTTGGCTTTTAAACTGTGAATTCTACAGAAAAATGTATGTAAAGAAACAGCACAGCTGAACCACTTTAAAGGAAAGGGGTGTACTGTGGATTTATATATATATACAACAAGAAAAGAGAGGATCCTCGCTAAATGTAATGCAGCACAATAATCGTTTTAGCTCGTTAAATATCGTTTGTTTCTATTAGCATTTATTTGCAGAAAAAGAAAACTGGAGAAACAGGTCAAAATGACAGAAAGGATGCTATGTATTTTTCAGACATCTTTATAAGAGACAACAAAGACCACAAGTTCATGTTCACTTCAAGTAATACAACAGTGTATTCGTATTTTTCGGGGGGAAATATTGTGATAACCTCAATTTCTTATCACAGTTTTCATGTGTCTTATCATGCTGTCAGTCTTTCACACTGCTGTTGGATGACTTCATGTCATGGTTCGATTTTGGTGAAATTCAACAGACAAAGGACTGGAATGGCAACAATACATCTAGAATTACAAATTTAATGACAGTATGTATTGTATGTGTCCGTATACATCTATGCATCTTTATTTACTATATTACTTTCTTCAGGGCTATATATTGGTTCCATATTTGATTAAAATTTTCCCTGCACAATAGCTATGAACAATGCAAATTGTACAAAGCGCTAGAAAAATACACTCTCCATTTTGTTAAAAAAAAGGAACTGAATTCAGGCATTTTGAGTTTACAATAAGTAATAGGGACTAAAATACATTATGAAAATACCTGCATTGAAAATAACAATGATATAACAATATTTCATGTTAACCACAACACATGATATATAAATAATTCAGAACCCGTTTAACATTTTGCGTACAGAGATTAAGAAATCGTTATAAACTATCTCTCTCTCCACCTTTCTTAACTCTTATTTTGAGAATGACTATTGGCCATTAAATAAATAAATAATAAATAAAACTAAATAATGCTATTATTTGTTTATTAAAACACATTTTGTGAATTATTTGGTCAAGATAGTCATGTTAAACACTAGAGACTTGTCATTATCAGATCAGCTAAAGTCAGCTGCATCAATACTGCACTAATGAGGACATAAATGATGCTAATACTGCTGGTCCACTTACTCTATTTTATCTATATTGACCAAAAAAATGTGACGAAAAGAGGACAAAAATATTTACATACAATCACAACTGCATTAATACCCACTCAATCCCTCGCTACCAAACCTGTCCTCCCCCCTCTCTCTTCCCCTGCTCTCACAGCCCACCCTGCTCTGAACCATAATGGTATATGCCATTAGTGAGCACATCTTAAGCGAGGGGGGGGGTCTCTGCGAAGAGGCTACGCTGGAGTCACAAACACACAATCACAGATGTATTTCCATGCGCTCTGACAGCCGGTATTAGCCACAGCCGTGACACTAAACGTAGAGGAAGAAATCAAGGGTCGGACGGAGAGCGACCACCAAGCAAATAACCACACCATTACTGCGGGCTCTTGCCAACATCTCTCTCCCTCGGATCGTGGGCTTGAGTGAGAGCGTGTCTGACAGGAGAGAGAAGAAAGGGGGGTAAATCTACCGGCACGATCGTCCTCCAGGCTCTTAATTACGCTCCATATTTCCACACTGATCCTAAAGCTCATTCCATAAGCTACAGCAAAAACAGGGAAAGAAACACACGACTTGACCGAAAACAAAGAGCAGCAGAGGAGATAAAGAAATAAAGAGAGACAAAGAGTAAAACAAGGAACGGGGATTTTTTTTGATGAATGAAGCATCAGACAGCATGTGCTGGAAATAGCTGCAGCTACATAAGGTAAGACGAACATTCTTTGTCTGATTTAGACACAACAACGCAAAAAGGGACAAAAATTTTGGGGGACAAGCATTTAGTCATTGCAGGCTGAGACTGCTGCGTTCTCTCTCGCGTGGAAGATTAAGACACGGTTGTGTGGATGAGCCCTGAAGAACAAGCCATGCATATGTTAGGATGTACATGGAGATGAGGGTTTTGACAGTGACCTGCGGCTAGCCTGAAGAAAGGAATCACTTATAATCTCGGCTGAGCCCAAAAAACTCCACGGTGTCGGCTAGGGAGATTCAGTCACCAGCTGGGAACCTGGGCAACAGTCGTGTTTGTGTATAATACAGCCCTTAGTCAATGCACAGTACGCATCCGTTCTGGCTCTCTTGGATCTCCTGGCAGTATGTAGCAAAACTTAAAGGAAATTGTTTTATAAAATTTTATGAAACTCACTTGTTTTGGCACCTGATAGGGTGAGACATTTAGTCTGGTATAGTTTTCCCTGCAATTGAGATAACAAATGATTGTATTCGATATGGCTGTTACTATACAAAATAAGTGTCATTATTTTAAAATAAATGACATATATGCACTGCAATAAGCGGAGAGCTGTCATAACAAAAGAACTTAAGGAAGCTAACACTGCAACGCTTCACTACTTAGGTTATGTATCGCTAGTCCTAATCTCCACATCTGTATTAGCGGTGAGTCATTAAAGGATTAAAACCACCTGACCCCGTGACACCACACAAAGTAAACAAGCAGTATCCAAACAAGTGTGAGTTAGGCGCGATGCTAATTAGAGCAGGAAAGTGTCAGTTCCATCAACAATCCATCCACTCTCATTTATTGTGTGAAACACAACTCAGCCAGCTGCTAAAGCAATAACAACCATATCCAAATAAATCATTACATAAGAGCAATAACGCCGCTGCTCCAGGGCAAGACTATAAAACCATTAGTCTAGAGGTGTTTTGATGTCATCAGAAAATGTGTCCCTATGGGACTTCAATTCCACTAGGAAAATGTCGCACATCAATGAATCGGTGATCAAACACATAGGGCAGAACTATAACTGATAGGTTTGAACGACGTCAATATGATTTGAGAGGTTGTGAGGAAAGTTTTAATAGAAAAGAAGTAAACAGATGAGACGAGTCAAGGTAAGCCATTGAAGGGAGGTGAAAAACAGGGAAGTTCAACCAAAAATTACAATTTGTTTAGTGTCGTCCCTCATGTTATGCAGAAAACAAAAGAAGATATTTAGAAGAATGTTGATAATTCAATAACACTAGCCCACTTCCAATGTATGAAAAAACTCTAAATATCTTTTGTGTTCCACAGAAGCAGAAGTCATATAGGTCTTAAATGGCAAATAAATGCTTACTTTTTTACGTGAACTATCCCTTTAACAATGACAAATTCCTTTAATAACAATTTGGACCAAATAACAACCCTTTAAAATATTGTGTATATCCAATAAAACTATGAATGTGAAGTAAGAAAGAACATAGGGTCAATGCGAAGTTCATGTTTAAACTAATTTCCAAAAACATTGCAATGTGCCTAAAATATGACCTTTACAGTACACTGGATATCACAGTATATATTCATTTAAAGCAGGGGAAGGTGCCTCTCCCAAACATTTTTAGCCTCTTCTTTGCTTTGAGTGGTCAGCACATAGCACTGATGGCTTGTATTTCACCTTCAACAATATCAAAGACTCACCACAGTACTCATTCTGAATATGCAGTTCAGTAAGCTATGAAATCCCTGAATGACTTGCCAGGGTAGGATAACTTATGTGATCACATCGTGCCTGAGAGGACTAAAGGTACAAAAGAGAAGAATACAAGCCGACAAAATCAGTCAGCCCCTCAGATAAATCAATGAAGATGCAGGGATTTTGGGTTCAGCAGATTTCTGAGATGTTTTGAAGTCCTGTGGGTAATCCACAGTGGTTCTGCTCAAAACATTTCTGATGTTGGCTTTTGAAAGCATTTTGAGAAAGGGCTGCTTGCTGCAGGCTCTCTTCCCCTCCCTTGCTTACACATACACACTGTCTCTCACTCATATGCAAACAATTTGTGAAGTTGACAAACTCTGATTCAAACTGCAACTGTGTGTCCCATTTCGCTCTTTTTTTTTCCACCGAAAAAAAACCTGTTTTCATATGTGTCACAAAGGCTATTATTTTGCTGGTGGCGTTTCGGCTCTCGAAAGACTGTAAAGCGATTCACAACGCCATCTGAATCTCCATGCCATGAATATTAACCAGCACAATTGTTCCCAGAGTGACGCTACCAAGAATGCATTATTCATTCATCCCCATGCTGTCACACCGCCATGGCAAGATCAACTCTCTGCACCAGCCCGTGCTGCCCAGCGCGGAGCAACACCCATCGCTCCTTCTCAATGGCCGGTTAATGAACAGCTGAGAAACAGAATAAGAGAGAAGGAAGAAGGGAAACGCAGGAGGACAGATTGCCAGGCCTCAGGCTGGGCTGTTATTCTGCCTTCTTGAATTCAGCACCGCGGGGCTTTGAGCTTGTGTTTGGCTGCCATCTCTGGCCCACTTTAGTTGTGCCGTCATAGACACACACACACAAACACACTCTCATTACAGAACCATATCACCCCCAGGGACAGCAGCTGTTACCCCCGGAAGAGCTCGACTTATAGCGGCAGAAGGGCTGAGAAGCTAAAGCGAGGGTGCCAGGCCATATTTCCTCAGCGGGGTCTCACGCGGATACCCACCATCCGTGTGCCAAACGACTCTCTCCATTCATATATGCCTTACGTTTTTCTTAATGATGTCTGGCAGCTGTGCAATTCCTGTATAATCCCATTACACCAATTTCAGATTTGTGTGCTTGTGACGTGTGTGTATTTTCTTGTGGACAGTTTCGCACCATGAAAATGAGATGAATATGCAACTACTAACTGTTCTGTAAACTCGTTTTAAACACCTTGAGACAAATTCATTGAACAGTTCAGCAAAACATCAGCACATGATGTTTCAGCTTATAAACTGGCGTTTTATTCTCTGACCACAAAACGGCTTAACTGGGTGCAAAATGTGCGGAAATGTGCCAAGCGAGTATCTAAATTAAGTCATTATCAACCTATTAAACACAACCAGGCTCTGTTCTATGTAAAAAATGTCAATCATTTTGCATCATTTGCCCGTCCTCCACCTTTAATGTTGCCCTGTGGAAAACTGTATGAAATTCATTTTGTGAACTGGGCCCTAAAACAACACAGAGTTTGCAAAAAAGTTGGCCCAAACTTAATTTAAACCAAGTATAATAAGACATGCATGCTAGACCAATCCAACAAAATGTATTGCAGTAAACCAATAACAGTTAAGCTAGAAGCAAAGTTAGTGTTCAGGGAAGACCTATAGTAAAGGAGAATCCTGGCAAGCCAAATGTAATTTTTATTTAATATTTATGCTAGAATTTGCTTTTAAATAAAAGCAATACACACACACATCATTTTTCGCGTAGCAGGTTTGCTTCAAACTTACAACACTAAAAATATTTCTCGAAAAACACATTAAATCTAATTTCAACAATTAGGCCTACTCTTCACATCCAGGCCAATGCAAAGCAGAAGCATCATTTAGTCACCTTCTTGACTTTTGGACCCATTTTTATAAAACAGCACCAATGCCAGGATGACAAGATCTAGCGAATTTAGGTGTTGATTTTAAACCAGCGATTCACTAAACAGAACCGGTTCATATGAGTCAATGGTTCGATTCTGAAAGAGTCGTTCTGAAGCATCAGATTACGGGCTCGCGCTGCGTGTCACGTGTTTTGTTTTCTAACAAAAATGCAGGGAACATTAACCCTGTCGAAATGTTTTTTTACGGTGTAAGCCGTAAAAATACCCAGTCAGTTTTACTTTATTTTACCGAACGAGTCGCCCAATATTTAAGTTGCTTGCTCACTGCTGCAGCAAGAAAAATGCGATTGATCACAACGCTGCAATGCTTTAACATTGGGGCGAATGATCCACCTCAACAGCGATACGTATGTACAGTAGGCCTACATGAAAATTTTTTTTTTTCTCATCTTGGTTCAGACGTGAGTAATTGAATTCTGTTCAATCAGTCAATTCTGTTACCTATTTAACTTCCATAAAAAACAAATTATCCATCGTTTTGCCACAGTAACCATAGTTTAACCATGCTATTTGAAGTTATTCTCTCATAGAACGTTAAAAAACACGGCTACTACATTTTACTATAATGAAAACAAGGGTTAGTTTACCTTTCAGGTGCACAGGTACACAATGTTAAAAGATCGGGTAACATGCGATGTGCATTCTGATTTTACGCTATTGAACGTGCTGGCTTCCCATGCGTTGGACGTATGACTTAGTATTTCTGTGTTTGATACACTCCCCCAGCACTCCAATTGATTTCGTTTTTCATATTTCTGGATCCCAGTTTCGTGTTTGTTTGTTCACGGCATTTTAGTGATGGATGTTCTATAAACGGTGGATATAACGCTAGATTTGGAGATCGTTTGAAACGGATAGATTGCGGGTTCCCAGTGCTAGAAGATGCATGAACTGCACGCGGTAAGTCAAACTAAAGCACAAGTCATAGTCGTGCATGAGACCTACGTCGTAGCTTACGCAGAGCCGCGTACCCTATACGCCGTAGCACCTCTCGCAAAATGTAACAACGCGTCGACTCACCGGGGACCTTACGCGGACCGCAAGCACTGTGAATGGTCTGTTTGAACCCCTCCCTCAGGTAAAAAAATCTCCGCGATAGCATCATATTTACTCAAACGCAATTCTGACAGAATTATCTAAGAAAAGTATTTTTTTCATCTGTAGTAAACATCTCAAGCTGCCACAAAAGTGACCGTTAACTTACCGCTATTACTGCTATAATGCTTCTCAAACAAGCTCATTCTTCTTCGGCTCTTGTCTTGGTTACACAAGTTACACGCGCGTGAGCACGGCTGCCTAGTGGTCATTACCTGTCGACGCGGACAACGACGCAGAGGTGTAAATGAAAACCGACACGTAACCTACGCAGAACTAAAAATCGGGCTTTAGTCGTATGTCTACAGTATGTTTTATTGGCAATCGGCAAGTACGTGCATAGTGTATAGATATGATGCGATTAATGCAATGATGTGTTGTGTGCTCATGCTGTAGTTTCGTCCCACTGCCAGCCTCCAGCAGCTGGTGTTTTTCTGGAAATAATCGTAGAGCTGTATCCCTCTTTTTATAAAGTTGATCACACTTAATCCTCTCCGAAGATACGACGTATGCATTACTACTATATATGTACTCAAGATTATTATGAGATTGGAGGAACTGCATGTGTTACCCGATCTTTAATTGTGTTAAGATGAATGACTAATACCTTTTAAACGTTCAAGGTTTAAAGGGATAGCTTATCCAAAAATTGTGTTATGAATTACTCGACCTCAAGACGAGCCTTACCTGTATGCATTTCTTTGTTTGTTTGAAAACAGAGAAAGACATTTGTAAGAACATGTTAGATTTTTGGGGCACCACTGACTACCATAGTAGGAAAAGACATTGAGAACATTTTTCTTGTGTTGAACACAAAGAATTTAGGGAAACAAACAGTCCTGGGACACCTTCTGACCACCATTTCAATGGTGCCCCAGAAATCTCTGTTGCTAACACATTCTTCCAAATATCTTTCTTTGTGTTCAACAGAACAAAGAAATGGTTTGAAAGAACTTGAGGATGGGTAATTCTTGACAGAATTTTCATTTTTAGCTGAACCATCCCTATAATGTTTAATATATTGTCATGTTGCTACAGTGGTGCAGCATACATCAAATTAAACCAATATTTACACAGGACATTGATACTTCATCACTATGATCTATTTTTACTCTTTAAAGGGGAAACAAGTACTGTTAAATTATAAAACTGGCTGCACAGTTTTAAGACAATTTGTCAAAATAGGACACTGTGTCAGAACACAGTACCTAACCCTAGTAATTTATTGCCGAATCTCCAAACTGCTCTTTTGCCTACACTAGACATCATCTACCAAACAACTCTTTCAAAGCACAGCCTGATAATATGGAAAATGGAACATTCTTCAAAACTTTTTCAGTCTTTCCTAGAGCTCGAGAATCCACTGAATGAGGACAACATTCAGTATATAGCTCCTGCCTTCTTTAACGGCTGAAAAGTCTGAACCCTCCAACTGTCTGTGCAGACATGCTATATGTTACAGCAGGCAAAATGCCTTTTTAATGAGAATGCAGAAAAGATCACCAAGAGCCATGAGGGATAACAAGCAAGTGACCTTTAAAAACAATAAAGTCTCCCTTTAGTAAATCTAATTCTCCTAAGTAGCTGTCTTTCGTGACTGCTCCCTGAAACAGCAGTGGTAATACATAGCCCCCCCCTCAGATATTCCATCTGGCAGCGGCCCCCGATTCCTGCACAGCAGCTGCTTCTGCTGTGATAGGAGCGCTGTGAAATATTTGAGACCAATCACATTTTATAATTCTGTAGAATCACTATATAGTGACCATGACTGTTTCATCTACGGGCACTACATGCATTCATATTTAATTTGAGTCTTCAATTATGTCCCTTTTACAGTACGAAAGAGGATTGATATGGCACAGTGTGTGGCCATAATGATTTACGTTGCGGTTTTGCTTAGAAATGGGGGTTTTGTATACAGCTTGCAAATATAATACACGTTGATTGATTGTTAGATTCACTTCGGTTTCATACTTTTTTTTCATACTTCATACTTTTTTTTATTCTGTCTGTCAAGGATTTTTTAAATGTAGTGTATGTAAATGTCCTTTTATTCAATTAATAATAATACTAGTCATCACTACAGATCTCAACCGATTTAATAGAATTAGGGATGGAAACAGTCTGTTATTATTCAGAGAGGTATTTAACAAATTGACTTGTTGCTTAAATAATGGTATTCAAAAAACGTGCATTGATTTGATTAATCATGTTGGGTCTTTGTGATTGCAGTGCCATCGGCAATGCTTGCGAATAAACATTTGTTCTATCATCGAATCTCTGTGATATTAAATCATATAAAAATGTGACAAGTCAGCCTTTTAAAACAGTATTCTTAACTGCTGCAGCATCCCTTGAACTCAAAAAAAGAAGTCGTGATTGTCATCGGGTTGCTTTTAGTTATAGTTTTGGTAATGAGGTGCAGATATTGTAGTAACGGATTGCCTCTTCAAAGCTATTGTCCGCTGTTGACTGTTTTCTGACATGTTCCTTGACATGATTACTCGCCTTTTGTGAAATAATCTGCAGAATTTCACGTCAGTGTCAACCTGCATGCTGGGTAGTGTCTGGTGCGACACTGGGCTGCTCTGATTTTTGTTTCTGATCAGCGAAATTTAGTGACCTGTTATGTGCTTGCTTTGCCTTTGGATGTTTCTGACAAGTAAAAGGATTGGACATATATGGTTTAACAAAACAAGGCATCAATGAGACCGCTTCACTTTTGCCTTTGGCTTTAATTATCGGTTTCGAAAAATTTGTCATCCGCAGCCTGCTTGGCCTTGAATTAAATCAGTATGATATAGTCTTTGGCTTTAAAGAAGGAGTCAATTACCATTTGATCTCCTGAATGTAAATATGTAAAGATCATGCTCCTCTATGCATTTGCAAATTTCTTGTTTAATGCAGGTAAATTCTATCTATAAAGCAGCTTGCCTGAATGTTTTCCTTTTTTGTTATTGCACACTAAAAGTCCTATGTGACTTAAAACAGAGCATCTTTCTATTAATATCCACGGCAATTTTAATAAAACAATAAAACGCAATTTGAGAGTCAACTTAAAACAGAATTAATTTCAGTAGGAACAGCAGTACATATTGAGCAAATCGGTTCTAGACAAATGTCGCTGACCCATTGGAGTGGGTAAACCCACTGTTCCTCTGTTCTGTTTAGCAACCAAACCCTCATTCATTCAAGTTGAAATATACAACATTAGAAACATACAGACAGCCTGAAATGATGTGTTGTGAGCTGGGGGGCTGGCAGTAGCGCACGCATTGATTTTCTGCACATCTGAGCCAGAGTCGCTGCCATTCTCGCTCTGAAAACAGTCCATCTCTCAACGTGGGAGACGTGCCACGGGCCACTCTCATTTTCCATTCAAGCAGAAATTTAACATGCTAGCTATTTATTCACAGAAGAGTTTTTTTTCTTTGGTTTGATATTTAACACACTGATCTCTCTGATCTGTCAGTTAGAATATACTGTATAAAACATAAGAGATGATCAGACATCTCTACTTATCACCACAACTGGAAGAAGAATCATCATCATGTATCATTAACACAGATGAACTGTCATAATATGTGACAGTCTCATAGTGTGCCAGTATTGCATAGTGAAACCTTGTGGGTTTAGGATGCACCGAGCGATTTAATAGGTGGCACAGCCAAAGGTTGCACTGACCTGGAAAGCATGGCAACAGTTACTATGCGCCTCCGCTTCTGTACGTCAGCAAAGATGAAAACACTAAGGAGATTCATAAAAGTGTTGCAATATGTGTATTTGCACGCTTAAGAGCACGCCGAAAGCATCTGTACATTGCATTTAACCTGACAGCTGGCTATTGATTTTACATCCAGAGTAAGATGTCCTTTCAGCACTCCCTAATGCTGCTTTTCATTTTTGATTTGTCCTACTTGATTTGTCCTCCTATCCCTGACTTTTCCTTGTGTTGTATTCCAAGGTGCTGAGATGCAGGGTGAAGGCGCTATTTTAAATGGCTATTTCAGTTTAATGAATGTCGGAGAAATCCCATTAAGGTCCATCAATTGCACAAATTATGCTTACAAAGGGACATTGAGCAGCTGGTGGCTATTTCTCTCCTGAGAAGTGAAGCCCAAATGTGGGGAGCACGACAGCATTTGAAAACCATGACGATGCACTTCGTTTTTACGCGTCAGATCACAAAATGATCGTTTGACCGCATGCCGGTATGCATCCCTCTGCGGGAGGCGTAGTTTAAAAGCGTCAGTCATGGTCTTACAAAAATATTTTAGAGGATTTCTTGCTGAAAGAATCCATGCCGTTTAATGACCAGAGGGGTGCAGAGGGTTTGACACTGTTCAGTTGTTCCATAAATGCTAAATGAGATAAACAGAAAACTAATCGATTTGTCCGCAGTGAAAACATGTCAGTGGGAATTCTGAAGTAAAAGCATCTGGTTTATTGACAACCCCATGCTGTACCAAACTTATCCGCCTAGGTCTTTGGTAGCAAACTGAGCTCACATTGACATGCTAATGTTATGTTTTAAAGACAGCGTGAAAGAGAGAAGCGTGGGGATTGTCTCTTGGACCCGTGCTGGTCCAATGCTTTTAACAACACTGCAGTCAATTCGAAATAAATGACTAAAACCAACTATGACTGGAGGGAATTAAAAAAACAGGGATCCAACTTCCAGTAGGTAATAAAGTGAATAGGTGATTTTATTTTTTACACTCCACATTCAAGTCTGTGTATTTAGGGAGAACGAACTAGCAAAATTTGAAGACGGCAATTTGTTTGTTTGGTGTGGAAACTATTTGCATTGCCAGTTACCTCTCTGCGTTTAATGGTGACGGTTTAGGAAGATAATCCGAGGGGGATGGAGGGACGATGGGAAGTCTGAATCAAGACTTTTGGGTGAATAAGACTTGAGTAAATAAAGCAATTCAGGAGCTTGGATTTTGGATAAAGACATACGTTTCCTCCCTCTACTGTCAGAGTCTGTTTTTTGTTTTTTTTAACAATGCAGACTGGGGACGCTAGGTTGTTTGAGCAATCAATTCAGTCAGTGTCAACCATCCCAAAATGTATGAGTAATCACAAGAGAGGCCAGAAGGCTCCAAATAAAAGACAGACAAAAATTCGTTTTGATTTAACAAGCAACAGTTTCAATTGGGCAGGATGTAGGGGGGGAAATTAAGATGGGTATTTTTGTGCCTTGTCAAAAAAAGAAGTGTTTCATAAGAATTATCCCTTAATTGGCTTTCTAGAGGAATAAAGTTAATAATAAAAGTGATAATAATATGTTTAATTTATAATGCGCCTTTCCAAGGCTCAAGGATGCTGTACATAGACAACCAATACACAATATTTAAATGGATAATTTCACAATCAGTTTACAACACTTAACAATGGATTAACAAATCATAAACAGACATTTCGCTATCAATTTGACAGTAAAATGGACTGTAGGCATTTGTCCAGTCCAGGGAAGAGTCATGACTGCAGTTGCATATTCATGGTGCAATAATGTACAGTAAACAGAGATACATGACAGCGTATAAGTAACCATAGGAAAATGATAGTGTCAATAAGTAACAAACAAAGAATAAAAACTTAACACACAGAAAAAATTCCCAGAGATGATTACAGTTGGTAGTATAGTATGAGGAGAGAGTCAAAAAACATGATGTGACAGCATTATTAACATTATTGTAAAAAAGTAAGTAGTATTATGCATCATATGAGTTGAAGCTTTTGGGGAATTAAATCACAATATTAGAATAGAGAAATAGAAGCAACGTGATTATTTTAATCCTGTAGTTATTTGACTGTAGTTATTTGAGTATTCCTCCAACATGATTATTTTTTTAACTTTATTCTTAAATGTCACTACTTTAATCTTGTAATGTTATGATTTGAACATTCTTAAAACTTTACGACTATATTCTCTAAAGTCTTATTATGAGATTATTGTTTTAATGTTACATCTTTATCCAAGGAATCTAATGATTTTGGTTTGTTATTTGCCACTAAAATGTCATCCTAAGGAATAGCAGAACCATGAATACAAATCCGAAGAAGGATTTAATATCCGGTCAGTGTCTCTGGGTTATTACAGTCATTGAAAGTGATATCGGTCATTTGATCCATAGCAGCATCAGCACATTCAGAAGTGTAATTAGATTTTGAGAGCGATGTGCTGTATATGTTCAATGTATTGACCTGTTAACTCTATTAATTTCCCATATCTCTGGCTCTCCTCAACTTCATCTACCATAAATCAATGTTCATGCATGAAATATAAAGCGTACTACACTTGTTTGCTTGTATGTCATGATGATATATACATGTCCTTTACAAATATACAGTATACCCCATTTACAAGGAGTTATTACCCATTGGTCCTTTAATACAAAGTCTCTATTCAATCAGGCTCAATGATTTTATAGTTATTTGTGTTAACCCAAAACACAGCGTTTGCTGTTGTATAAAAGCAGTATTATGTTCTCCTACATATGTTTCATGTAAGATGCTTGGAATTGCATTAAATAAAGAAACATGGCTTCTTTAACTGACCTTCACCTTATTAGACAGGCCAGTTTTCTTCCTTAGATAAGCATCAGTGGAACCGACACGAGGAGCTCAGATTGTGTGGAATGGGCGACCATTAGTCATTGTGCAATTGATTCGCCGTTTAGCTGTTTCTCTTGCATTCTCTCTGCATCAAAGACGTGAATCATAATAACCTCTTAGATGAATAGTAGACCGAGAAAGAAAATGTATATCATATATTATACTCTATATGATGCTCAATATTATGGGGTATACTCAAGCTATTGATTATACAAGGTGCTAAAGTTTATATAAGCCTTCCCTCACAGCTAATGTGTGTGTTGCAACAGGAATGGACATTTATCAAATCGCTCCAATTTGGGATTCTGCTCTGTCACTCAGAGGCGGCGTTTACACACATCTCCTCACTCCTCATCAGGCTAACTCACTAGGCGAAGCTGTCAAAACAATGGCCAATTAAAGCTCCCCATCTGCACGCTTCACACTCTACGGGCGATTGGCAATAGAGTTGTTCAAATTGAGGAGATAACATGAATTGACGATACTCATACATATCGGCGATAGCTAATTCCTAGAGGCACGGTCAGACTTTGAGCATGCAAAGATGGTTAAGATGGTGGTACGAAAATGCGCGGGCGCGATTCCACCATTTTTTACATATCTGTACCGAGAGGTCACAGTGTGACGTTTTGATCTTGTATTGATGTCACGCACTCAACGTGACGCGAATTTGCAGGTCTTAGTTCACCAAACTTGAACTTTGCTACGCAACTATTGCGAAGTTGGATGGGCTTGCGTTTTCGGTCTGTCGCACTTGCATGCATATGAATGTAAGTCAATGGAGGGAAAAGTGTTACCCTGGATCACATACCAGTCTTAAGTAGCAGGGGAATCTTTTTAAAGACAAAGATTTTGCTTTTATTCCAAAAATCATTAGGATATTAAGGAAAGATCATGTTCCATGAATATATTTTTTAAATATCCCACCTTAAATATATAAAAGCTTTATGAGTGGATGTCCTGCCACAATTCCCCTGATTAACAACTTTAAAGGCGATTTTCTTAATATTAAGATTTTTTGCTCTCTGAGATGCCTGAGTTTTAAAGAGGCCCTCCAACGATATGTCATGCATTCTGACTTCTTTACAATGTTAAACGTGCTGTCTTGTCATGCTTAACATGGTCAACTTGTGAAAAAACAAGTTGGGCATATGACGTAGTATATCTGTGTTTTCTATACACTCCCCCAGCGATCGTGCAGCTTTTTCGGAAAGTTTTTTTCGAACATATAAAACTGTTTTGTAACACCTTTTCTTAGGCCCTTATTGGCCACTGCCACACGGCAGCAATGAGAGCAGTGGAAGGAGTATGCACGGACGTCAATTTCACTTGTAAGCAGAAGAGAGAGAGAGCACACATTTGTGAAGTTCAGGTGTTTGTTTGTTAGACTTAAGACAATGGTTGGCTGTTTGCCCAAATATGTTGCAAATTAATATTACAAACGCGCATTGTGCATTTCTTCGTGCAAGACAGCTTGCAATGCACGCGGCTTACGCTTTTCCTAACGCCACAGAGAGTTTATAATGTGTTAAGTTTTCCCCGCACGAGATAGCTTGTAATGCGCTTTGCTCGAGTTGTTCCTGTTTGGCAATCAAGTAATAATGGGGCACGTGGGCATCAATGACGCACTTGGATGAATGATATTGACTCTAGTTTAAAAGGTTGAGTTGGGAAATAAAAATGTTGCCAACTGCACTGAACTTAATGCTAATTGCAGTCACACATCAGCACTTTCTAGCCAAAGCTAGAAAGTAAGCTTCTGTTGTCGTCCAGAAATCCAGCTTGTCATCATACATACATGCGTAAATTGCCCCACCCCTCAATACTGTCGTGAATTGGCTATCTACAGGCTGGCAATAGATCGATCGGACTATAGAGAATATCACCCAACACTAATTAGGAACATGGCTAACAGAAGGCAATAGCTAACCACAGCGCTGAATGCTGTGTTAGGTGCAAAGAGATTTAATGGAGACAAGCACATTTGTAATTGAACATTGTGTAATTCGTCACATACTGCACCTCAACATTTGTTCGCAATGTTGTACACATTCTAGGGAATATTTAGTATCGTGTGTTATTGTAGTGACGCATGTGTCTCAGGCGTTCAGTCTCTTACACTATTCTACAGTATTTTTGATTTTTTTCTAAAATGTTTATTATTTATAAAGGAATAAATTAAAAACATTGTAACCTTTTCTGCTCTGGCATTCAATGGTGCCCTAGATCTGTTTGGTTACAAACATTCTGCCAAATATCTGGCTTTGGTTCGGCAGAACAAAGTTGCCAATTATTTATTGAGCTGATGATAAATAGTTTTTTAGGGATCTTGAGTTTAAACAATACAAAGACATATGAAATATTTATAGGAAGGTCAGTCAAACCAAAGAGAGCAGTAAGCTACCACAATAAGACAGAAGTGTCTCTCTGCACAAAAACAAACTCAAGTCAATTCACTCCTTCTGGGGCAAGGGTTCCTATGAGATTTTGATCCGGTTGCCCTCTGCCTGCCAGTGCCGACTCAGAAGGATCCTAGGAAGGGAACGCAGGACACGCTGAGCCCAGTCGAGACCTTGGCACAGCGTTGCCGACTGGCAATACTGATTTGTTCCTTCTGTTTCCATGGCAACGGCCATACGTGGTTTGTCGTGCTGAACACATGCAGGATGGAGGAAAAGAGGCATCATGCTGTATTCGTACCATTTCGTCGTCCGTGTTGAGCAGTTTTACATCATTGCTCACTGTAGGCATTTGTATATACTCTAAGTGTATGCGTTCACTATCCAATGAAAGCCACTTTGTGGTTGAATGTAAGAACCATTAAAAATTGTCTGATTTTTATTCGATAAACCCACATGGATTACATTTTTTCTTTTTTTTTTCTCAATGCAAAATGTGCGTTGTGAAGTCTCCTGCTTATCCCAAATCTTTAATATTTAAAATATGTGACAACAAAACCAGTCTCCAATCTCTATTCTAGGGTCACATATATTCTCATCATGGCTATCTTTGTTACATAAAGTGTAGATTTGTCGAGATGTTTGTAACAAAAAACTTAAGTCTTCGGGACTTTCAAACAGAAGAAATTTCTTTCTATGTAAAGGGTTTTAAAATTAGAATAGGAATTTAAATGTGAACAATATGCCATGGTGATCTCATTGGGGTCACCTAATAAAGCCTTGGAAACCTGCCAACCTGGGAATCGATGCAACCTTCAAGTTTTATACCATAATGCCACAACTATCTTTTAACCAATGCATCAAATACTGCCTAATAAGTGGACAAGAGTAATGACATGCAATTGCTCTGGAGATAAAATGCCTCACTATTAACGTCCTTTAACTGTTTGAAATTGTAAGGCGTGTATATTTATCCAGTGATATTTGGAGATGTTTTAATAAACCTAATTAAAAATATGTACAGTATTTAAAATAAATACATAAAGTTCAACAAAAACATCTTATATTATTTTATTTAAAGATTATTTCATTTTAAAAGGTTAAATAATAAAGTTAATAATAAAACTAGTTGTGAATGCTTAATTGCAATGGGTGAGATAGGAAATGTAACTGTAGTATTATAATATAATATATGTAATCTTGTGTCGGTTCGGCTGATGCTTAACTAAAGAAGTAAACTGACCTGTCTAATAAGGTGAAGGCCAGTCAAAGAAGCCATGTTTTTTTATTTAATACAATTCCACCATATCACATGAAACAACCGAAAGTTGGAGTTATCAGCTAATTTATCCTTAAATTTACCCGGGTGTGTCACATAACCAGCTTTCTGGAATACCTCCATGGTGCTAATTGAGCCAACATAGCCAGATGCTTTGTAGAATATCACTGCCTCTCCAGAGACCGTGAGTCTGTTGTAGTGCTTTTAATCAAAAACCTGCATGTCAGAGAGAGGCGAGGAAATGGATCGTTTCTCTTCATCAGCATGACTTGCAGATTTTCATTAGGCGCTACCTTGATATAAATTCATTGGAGTCTATAACATGAATCGTCACGGCTTCACAGCTAGCTGCGATGAAAAACAGAATGAGCCCACAAACTAAAAACATAACGGGTAGAATCAAAGAATAAAAGTACTAAGGAAATAAGCAAACTTAATATTTGAGGATGGAATCAACCAAAACAACAACAAAAACAGCTCTTATTGCTGCTCCAGTAAATTTCAGTAACGCCCTGTTAATATCACAGAATGTCAGAGGAAAATATACTTCTGTACTGAGAATCAAAGGCTCTAATCAGCCAATGAAAAGGTCTATTGTTCATGTCAACGCATGCTAATTGTTCCTTCTCTTGTATTATTTGGTTTATTTTCTATCACAGGCAATCAATACACTCTCACCCCTCTCTTATTGCAGATTCTCACAGTCACACAGAAAATATGCATTAAAATCAGATTCCAGTTAATCAGCTGCTGAAACAGTTCAAAAGAAATCTACTTAGTTAAATCAGAAACTTCAATTAAAGGGATAGTTCACTCAAAAAATAACGATTCTGTCATCATTTACTAACCGCCGAGTTGTTCCAAATTTGTACACTGTAAAATTGTTGAGTCAACTTAAAATAAAAAGGCAACCTATCACAAGTACTTTTTTGATATAACACAACAGAGACTGAATTCCGCCCTACTTAAAAAATGATGTTCAAGTCATTAGTTGTCACAACATAGTCAAGTTTACCTAATTAGTATACATTTCTTTTTTTCTGATGAACTCAAAGGAAGATATTTGGAAGAATTCTAGTAACTAAACAGTTCTTGTCCACCATTGACTGGCAAAGTAGGAAGAAGTAGTCAAAAGTGCCCCAGAACTGTTTGCTTTCCTACATTCTTCAAAATATCTACTTTTGTGTTCAACAGAACTTCAACAAAATATATAAAATAGTTTACATAGATTTTACAGTTAAAATGTAAAGAATTATTATATAACATACTTTATAAAAATGAATAAATATCTATTTCAGTGTTATCAAGACTTGCATTTATACTTGCATTTATCAAAATATCTACTTTTGTGTTCAACAGAACTTCAACAAAAATATAAACGTTACATAGATTTTACATAAAATAGATTATTATTAAATACTTTATAAAATGATAAATTTATTCATGTTTACAGACTAGGGCAATCGATGGCCTATAGTCAGAGAGTACTCGTATGATCCTCAGGCGCATAATGCTCCCTTGAGCAAGGACCTAACCCCTACACCCCCCGGCGCTGCACTGATGCTGCCCACTGTCGGTGACGTGTGTTCACCACTGCGTGGTATGTTCTATTCATGGTGTTAATGCAGAGGTCACACTCGGTATGGCAATATGTCACTTTCACTTCCTCACTTGATTATTCGTGGTGATGTTCTGTTATGAATCCGTTATTAGTGTCAGGGAAGCGATATGGCAAAAATCTAGCTACAATAGGAAACTTTTTCAAAATTTGTGTCATCCAAACCTATAGCATCCTATTCGAATATTTCTTAACAAGTCCATTATTAATTCTGGATGCAGCGGGCCTCACCATCCTGGCTGCTTTGGCATCTACTTGACCCTCATCTACCATGTAAGCAGATTTAGGCATTACCACAGACAAGCTGTGGATGTACAGTTTGAGACCAGCTAAATATAGCAGTGTGTTTTATCTAGATAACAGGAGGCTAAGCTGAGAGTTAAAAGGTATAAAGCTGTTGAAATGAATAAGTAGAGATGATCCCAGTGAATGTGAGTGGAAAAAGACTTCCTGTCTGGGTGTCATTATGTCAGCTGTAAGCTTGTTGTTTGTCTAGAATTGTACTTGAGCACAACATTAAAACAATACTATCATACAGATAGAATTCTGCCTGTGCTGTATTAATTTACACTTGCAGTATAGTAACGTAAAAGTGTTTTGTTGTACTGTAGTGTTACTCAAATTGTGAAGGTTCACAAAGACTCGCACTGCAGACTTTATCACTTTCATGAGAAATGTTTCCTCCGATTTCCTTGGTAACTAGATTGAAATGAAATAATTTATCATCCAAGATAAGAAAGTTTTATCACTCGATAAAATATCAGCCTTTAAAAGCAAACAGAGTGTTAGAAAGAGCGTTTGTACAGGAAAATACATCAGCCCATCCATCTGCTGGATTCTGGGTGAAATCAGTTTGGTGACATATAACATTGGATTCCTTTTCGCAGAACACATTTGACGTCTAGTGTGCGAACGGATAATCTAAGGGCAAATGTATTTTTGTCACATTGACATCACACATATGTGATAAAAGATCACACGCTGAACCATCTTGCCCTCACTCTATTTTTACATCTTAAGAGAATCCACAAATTCCTTGCCAATAGTGTGCAAAAGAAATTGTGCCCTTTCATGCTATTATGGGAATGTTATTTTAGCCCTGCAGAAATAAAGTTGGTTGAGAAACAGATTGAGAAAATTGAAATGACCTCACAAAATGTCTGGTGCATTTTGCATTGATGTGTAGGCTATACTAAAGCTGTGGAAGAAAATGCAATGGAGGAGATGAAAGAAAGGGACATCTTCAGCTATTGATGGTTGATTTTGACAATAATGAAAATCAAGAAATATGGAGATATGTGGTTTCAGTTGGACAGCAGCTACGGTATAATACATTAGTTGAAAATATGTTTTTGAATTTAAAAATGTGTTCGCTTGGCATTTTTTTCGGCTAAAGATTTGTTTTGTCCTTTAAACTAAACTACCGCTGACACGTGCTTCGTTGCGTTTATGCTCGGAAGGCTGCATCACACAGAGCTCTTTTGGAATGTTGCCATGTTTGTTATTAATAAGCGTTTTCATGCTTTGTTGTTTGGTAGCCCCGTGTCATATGTGCAAAAGTAAGGACTTCTTTCACTGTTATTTGTATTTATAGCGACCAAGCAACAAACATGCAACATATTGTGCAGCGCCTGGCTGTGGAAGATAACAGTTGGTTCCATTCGGATTCATGATATTAGGAATAATTGGTTGAAGTTTATTTTATAAGACGTTCCAGCTCACGCTGGTAATACATTGAGTTTTTGTTCGCTTCATTTCACCGTGGATTCCTATGTAAACAAGGGTCATATCGATGCTGGATTTGCAGAGAGACTGATTAAAAAGCAATGCCGTGCCGTCAAAATTGAATCCAACCGGAATCTTATGTGAATTAAAACTAAGTTCGATGCATCTCTATTGCTTTGTTTGAGATCACTTTATGTACCCTGAGTATGTGTAACCTTTGTGTCTAACAAAGTTTACAGAATGCTCCAACTAAGCACTAAGTATGGCGTTTATTCAGTCCAAAAACTTGTGAGTCGCGCGCATGAAATCCAAACACGCGCGTGATTTTAGGGACGAGGGAAGTCCGCGAGTGGCTGCCCGAGGCATTGGTGCTGAAGCGAGCCTTCAGATGGGACTGAGACCACGCTGCCGTGCTGCTGGGTCGAGGTGGGGGGACTGCCGTCCGTGAGGGAGCGACGGAGTCGCCTTGGGCCGGAGCCTGCTGCCGTCCACCGTGAAGGGGAGGCTTTGCCGGGTGCCTTCAGATGGAGGATCGAGCCATCCACAGAGCGTCCAGGACTACCGCATGGCTATGCAAGGAAAATCCTCCCGGCTGGCTGAGGACCGAGTGGCAGTGTGTCAGGGAACTGGACCTTTTTCTTTTTCCTTTCTCCTTGTGCTTCTGTCTCCTTTTCTATCGTCTCGTCTGTCCATACCCCCAGGTCTGAATGAACGCTATAACGTAGCCTGTCAAAAAGACACAGAAATGTACATCACAGGGCAAACTGATGTCTTTTAGAACTTTTATCCAATCATAGCAGTGGGTGTTTTCTTCCAAGTCTTCAATGCCGCCCACCCATAAAAACTGAGCGTTTTTTGAGCTGACCTCAACACCAGGGGAGAATAAAGTCTATTACTTATTGATGTTTTTGAATATGAAAACCAGGCGGACGTCATAAGTAGACGTAAGACAACAGTATAAAATAATAAAAAAGACTAGTTCATGACACCTTTAACTCAAAATGGCTAGGGAAAAACACTGTAGAGTACTTTAATTTAATATGTATTGTATTATTGAATTGCACCAGAATTCCTGTACTATATCCTGTCTCTATTAATACAGTCAATCGTGACTGTGTTGTGGATAGAGGAGTGCTGTCTACATCTGTATCGACCTACAGAACAATGTAGTCTGCCCATAGGCTCCAGCGTACAATTTGTGTTTACCTCTGGAGAGCTTTGGTTTAACCTCCGATTTCAAGTTCTTGGTTCATGTTAAATTAAACAGATTTAAAGTGACCCCCGTTATCTGTTTCGACAGAATACGAATTTCAAACCACAATGTGCACCACAGAGCCGCATCCATTTATGCCCCCTGTTACCAGTTCATAAAAAAACACCCTAAGCCCTGAACTGCTGTCTAGGGCTGTGTACTGCATGACAAATAGCTTTCCCTGCTTTTAGCTCAGTTCAATAAGGCCAAAATTGCCACTTACACGGTTTTGCTGAGAGTACAGCAGATGCGGTTGTGCAGTCTTGTGTCGAAGCGATTTGGGTCTCACATTTCAAGCAGACGTGAACGTAACACAAGAGCTAATTTTGTAGACAGCTGTGAATAAAATCAAGGTTTCAGTAGGTGACTTTATTAAATTTTGCTACTCACTGTCTGTCTTGCTGTCAGTAGATGCCGCAGGTAAGAATGAGATACTGAAAATGTTTTAAAATTGCCCACAAAACAAGTAACCTGCTATGAACTGCCCCCATATCTGCAAAAAAACTAAATCACAGATCAGACGTCATCAATATCAAAAACATTATATCATTATGTGTTTACATTATTCATGTCTCTTAAGACGAAACATCCCATACATTGAGAGAGCAATTGATGCATTTTCTGAGCTCTAAAAGAGCAACCTCCCTGGCAATAACATCTTCCTCTGGGCATTAAACTAATAGCAGATAGATCTTAAAGTCTTAGTGAAGGTTAAGGATTTCAAGATACTGTCCATCACACGCTCAGATGTGCAATACAAGTAAGAGACAGAAGTGAGCTGTCGGCTTTCTTTCAGCCTGTAGAAGTGTGTGCTTAAGCATATCTCATTGGGTTAATTTACAAGCTCACAGCAGCAGTATTTCATATTGTTGGGTCAATCGACAGAAAACCGGCATGCATGCCTCCGTAAGCACCTTGTGTTTTTAGGAGATTAAAAAAGCACTCGCTAATAAAAAATAATCTGCTTGTCCCCCATTATTCACATAGGTAAGCAAATCCTGTAAATCTTACCGGACAGGCCATAGTTCAATTTCATGTTTTATTAAAAACAAGAACGTACTGAGAGAGTACACAGTTTTTCGGTATTTAATCTGCTGGGTAATGATGTGTTCATTCACTGTAAAAAACACTTCAGAGCTTAACTCAAAATTTTGCACCGACTTGATGCATTTCAATTTTTCAATAGGCTCAGGTTTCATAAATATATCACTCGAGTGTCAAGAGTCTTCCTGTAAAACTTTAACTGAGCCAGTTGAAAAATTTAGAGCCAACAAATCACAAGAAATATTTTAGTTGTAGAGGACTGACATTTTTTTGCAGTGTTGAGTGAATAAGGGGGTGAAAATATATTTTATGTTGATTGTTGCAGACACAGGTCCTCAATGTTTAATTCATTCTGTAACTGGTATTAGTGGATGTTAATATGGTTGTCTGGACTTCTTAATATCCATTGATCAATCTAGGCATTTTACACTTAAATATTTTTTGTTTAACAACAGCTAATTGTTTAATTAGCAACAAAGGTCTTATAGACCACTTCACAAGATGTACTGTAAACACTGGAACATAAATAAATATTAAATATATTCATCTAACATTTTGATTTGGTTATAAATGTTCTGTTGGTTGCTTTATTGTTAAAATATTTATTGTGTTAAAAAACTGAAACAGGAATTTATCCAGAGTTGAACCAGCGTAGTTAACTTCAACCAAATTGGTCTATAGTGAAGTTTTGCTGTTTTTTTTAGCAGATGTTTCAAGCCAATCATCAAGTAAGCTAATACAGTAGTAATATAGTAACTCAAATACAAATTTCATATTTGTTTTTTTGTTTTGCGACTGGTATAATAAAATAATAAAAAAATTAAATTTAGTTGTGTACTGTATGTTATTGTAAGTTGAAGAAACTCTTCATTCTGAAGGGAAAAAAGGAGGATGCTCAAAAAAACAAAGGTTAATTTCAAGTATCCCCAAGTTTCCTTGAACAGTCAATATATTCTGATTTATTTATACTTTTCACAGTGGTGTTTGAATTTAGTTGAAGGGCAGGACTGTGCGAAATGAATGCAAAGGCTGCTGTTACAGCTCCATCTGTGACCAAACTCATTTCTATGTTTGTTTTACCGTTGTGTATATTTTACGCCGAGTGGATAGCGATTGCTGTTTGGTCGGGCGTTTGCATATGTTATTGATTTTCTCCAAAGCTCTCAGGGTGCTGAGGAATAAATAATCAGTGCAAAATTATTTCCTCTGTGTCGAGTTCAGCTTTATTTGCAAAGATTCCCTGGTGTGCATCTTTAAAATCATGCTGTTAATTGTAGCCTTAATTCAGCAAAGCCAGCATAAGTATAGTAGGATTACAGAATCTTTGAAGGGAATACAACGTGTGAAGACCTGTTTTGTTGGGTTGTGAAAAAGTAAACATTCATTTGTATTCAGATCTCTAGTATTTCCTCCACCTATGAATCCCGGTCAGTGCATATAACATGCAAGATGCTTCCTCTCAGCATCCACAGTCGAGCAACTGAATCTCGACAATGTTTTTGAAACTATCAAGATTGTGCGGTGAAAAGTCGGTTGAACTTATTTGAAAATATTGTCCTGCTTTGCTATGGAGGAGTTGGAACAAATAAAAACATTGCAATTAATTTGAATGGCTTTCAATGGATTAATATTTTGGTATGACACCATGTTGCACCGCGACACACTGCTTGTTCTAAAGGGATTGCACCGCATCGCGCCACATCCGGTTTGGACAAATTTTTGAATTTTAATGGGTTTTAGTGCGTTCATTTGTTTCTTGTCGCATGACACATACACTGTGTTACTGTATGTCCTCAGACACCTATGACTAAGTCATTGGTAGTCTGACCTTCCCAAAGAATGTGGCACTTTCAAAAATACCTGTTTGTTTGAGCATCCTGATTTGTCAATTTGTGAATCAATCAATGGCACAAGATTGAGTCAGAACTACATTGGTAGAGGTATACTGTAGCACAATAGTAATGCTTGAGAAACATGATTTGAAAAAGTTATTTTTTAATTAAAACATTTTTAAGCTGATCATCAGGGAAGACTTCACTAACCAAGCAGTTCTTGGCCGACATTGATTACAAAAGTAGGAAAAATAACAAATGGTTACAAGCATTCTTCCAAATAAATTTCTCTGTGTTCATCCAAACAAAGAAATGTATAAAGACTTGGAACAACTTGTGGGTGAGAACAAGATGACAAAATTTTAATTTCTGGCTGAACGGTTCCTTTTAGCACATGTTAATGTATTAAAGTGCACTTTTTATCCTGGATTATTTTAAAAATACTTTTATATTCTGTAAAATAAAACAATAAAATTTCAGTTTTGATATGGTGTAGTCTTTACTGCCTATGGTATCTCACAGTCCTGCTCATGTGGTTCAGCAGTTAGTGAAAAGAATTGCGTTTGATGGAGCCGTTGACTGTAGCCAATTTTCAGTTTCTCTTATTTATGACTTAATTTTAACCCAGAAAGAAGCATTGTGTTCTTTTGCTTTGTTCTGGATCAATGATTCCCAGTAGGGGTACATATACTCAGGGGGTTTAAGAAGAAACTTCAATCACGCTTCTTAAACCTTTAAAACATTTAACATAACAATTCCGGGCTGTCATTCAATTGATATAATGCCTCATGCAATCTCTCACATTTCTCTCGTATTTGAAACAATACGATGCCAAACAAATGGCGTACGTGACAAAATTTGTGAAAGACAAAGAAGCTCTCATTAAGTGAAAAGAAGATACTTGGTGAGTCATCCACAAATGTTTTATTGTTCAAAACTGAATCAGTGTCAAACTGGTCACCTTATATAAATGCTGGTGAATTAGATTCAATGTAACATAGGTTATAAAGAACACATTTGCTTTACAGATAGCTTTGTTGGCCACATTTAACATCTGCAATGATAAACATGCATGTATGCACACAGAAACACACCAAGATAGAAATAGACGAGAGAGAAATATATAGTGGGTAGATAGACCATGAGTCAGATTGCCTATAGAAGCCGCTACACAACCTAGTTAACAAGAAACAATAAATCCAAAGGACTCTGTAACATCTCTCACAAGAATAAACCGCCGTAGTTTTACACTTCACAACACGAAATCATGAGATGGTCGGGTGTCTCTGGTAAAGATCAGAGCAACACACTGTCAGGCTGGGAGAGTATAATTCACAGAGCAACATCTCACACCATGGAGTGCTTCTCCTTTCAAAAATATACAATTAGAGGAATCACCCAATAGACACCTTCCTAGCTTTCAGAAAGCTCCGCTCCACAGACTGCAGAATATCACAGTAACAAGACTACAACAACAAAGTGAGGTGGTCTTATTTCCCAGGGTCTTTCATGGAGTAGATAGAGGCAATCTCATTTATAGTGTTAAATATAAGATGTGGCTCCTTCTCTCGCTCGATCTCTTTATTGCTCTCACGCGTAGTTTGTGGAGTCTGATCATGTGGGCCGTCGAGAGCTTCTGTCACTCATCTAGTAGCTGTGGACTGACAAAACAGCGGTGATTTCAGGGAGACTTGGCAGAATAGAGTGGGACCGTGGCAGAAACATGATTGGGCCCCAGATTCCTCAGTTTGGAGAATGGCAGGATAGGCAGCTTGAAAAATGCTTTGAAACGTTGAGTGTCGAGCAAGTGGAGCGTTTGGAGGGAGACCGAATTTTCACAGGTGTGTTTTTAGGAGCCAGATCAAATTGGCTCAAACTCTAAGCGCTTGAATAAATATCCAAATCCAAACTTTGTCTCTCGAACCAACGGAAGTGATTTCTCCCTTGATTTTGTGTTTGCGCATACGGTTTCTTCAGCCAGAATGTTTTTCTGTATGCATTTGCCAGCAGCATGTAGAATCAGACTTGTGTGTTTGCTTTTCTGATTAGAGACGAAATTGTGTTTGTGATTTTAAACCCCGGTCAGTATTTCCCTGTTTCAAACACTGCCACACACGCGGCTGCTCTACGGGACCCGGTCAAATGCTTATCATTTGCAGCATATTAATATAGTCATAATCAACTGAAAATCGTGGTCTCCTCTTGTCCCGACATGCATGTAATTACGCTGACATGCATACGATGGCAGGCAAAGTGGTTTCCGCTCTTTGCAGAATGGACAGCTCCTCTTTAACTGTCCTGTCACGTTGCCTCGGGGAGCCACACGCAATTTCAAGTGCAGTTCTCATTGTTTGGTTGACTGCACTAGCAGTGCTCCTCATTTGCAGGAAGTCACCTTATAACCACATGGATATAACATGCAAATGTTATGCATGTCTGAGGGTCATAATGGACTAGTCACTTGACCTGAATAGGTCCGTTTTTAATAGTGTAATTCATCGGAGCATGAACTTAATTTGTGATTGGCAGCTAAATGGAATTATTTCTTCTTCAGTGCCCATAATATCTTGTTAGTCAGTAATACTTTGACATTAATCTGAAAACTGCTGAATTCTAATAGGCATCGATTGTGGTTTCTGTTCAGTTGTATGACTTCTTAAGTGTCAGGCGAGCGCAGGAAAGACCATTTTCATTAAATTTGAGGAACATATAGGCCTAGAGCATGTTTGAGAGAGTGAGAGAACGGAAGGGAGAGACGAGTGTAGGTGTGAATGGGTAGGTGGAAAAATCGCCTGTTATCTATTTTTTGGCACTGAGATTGTTTGTATGATGATATTTTTGGGCACTTAATTTTTAACTGAAAATTATCTCGAAAAAGGAAACTAAAACTAAAGTAAAGTAAATGAAATACATTAAACTTATAAGCAGTATAAAAATAAACAATAAATAAAAAAAGACAAAAGCAAATTATGCGACACAAATAAATAAACGCTACTAAATTAACTTGAAAATATGAACAAAAGAACTGGAATAAATCTGAAAAAAATACTACTCTTCTTCAATAGTGTGCTATTGTCCCAAATCTATAGTACATATCATAGTAGCGCGCACACACACACGTTAAGTTGCTTGTGAACGTACGTTAACACATGATCCTGAACATATATGGTCAGTCTACTCTATTTACTATCACAGCTTAAACCGAACTTGGCTTGAGAGACATTTTTCCTCCATCAGTCTCTATGTCAGTGGCCTCTCATTAAAATTCAATGCGAACAGGCCAGTGTGGGTGCTTCAATACTTTGGGTTATTTTCATTTCAGCCATGGATGATGGCCTCTGCTGTTCGTATTCTGGCTGTGTAGTGCCTGAGGCGAAACACAAGGTAAACAGATCTGCCGTGAGCATCCAGGGCTGAAAATGAACTGGTGCACCACGTTTTGCTGGGATTAATTGAATCCTCGCTGCCATTAAAGTGACTAGGAGAGTTGACCGACAGGTATCGCCAGTGAAAACGACAGGCACTGAAAAATTCTGGACTCCTCCTGTCCGTTGTGCGGACTGTGACGATATCTCTCTCTGATGCGCGGATCTCATTGAGGATGTGCTGGAGTGTGAAGGCTATTACTTTGAATAGCGCTTTAAAAGCTTCTTTTCACTATCGTCCTTCCAAAAATACGAATCACTTTCATCCAGAACAATTTACAGTGCATTGAGAGTATTTTATAAGTGTGTGTGTTCCATGTGAGTCAAACACTGAGGCGTCGATGGCGTCATACTCTACCAATTGAGTTACAGAAGTTAAAGAGGAAATTGACATTAACATTTACGAAGGCGCTTTTATTTTTATCATTGTGACCTGCTTGAACTTTGCGCTATTTATGCAATTCTCTACCGATTGAATTAGAATGTACATGAGGTTTTTTTACATCTCGGTTGTTTCTCCTACACAGTAATGCAATTGATTTCACATCGATTGGAGGCTTGTTCTTTCTAAATGTTTCTCTTGAGAACGTGCCAAATCCTTTCATGTGTCTCTTGTAAGAGGAAATCTTAATTTCTTCACCTTCATGTTGTTTAAAACCTGTATATGACTCTTTCTTCTGTGGAACACAAAAGCAGATATTTTGAGAAATGTCTTTGT
Source organism: Triplophysa tibetana (assembly GCA_008369825.1). NCBI lineage: Eukaryota > Metazoa > Chordata > Actinopteri > Cypriniformes > Nemacheilidae > Triplophysa > Triplophysa tibetana. The sequence continues at coordinate 12,727,788 of CM017903.1, read as the reverse complement.
TGTTTTGTGTCCACAATATGGAGGTCAATGGGAGCCAATGTTGTTTGGTTGCCATCATTGCTCAAAATATCTTTTGTGTTCTGCGGAACATGGGGGTCCATAAATGAAATACAAATTTTCATTTATGAGTGAACAATCCCTTTAATTCCACTGATAAACGTTATTTTGCTTGACCTTGTTGATCGTTCTTGATCAGTTTTTCTCTCATTCATATTTATACTTTCTCTCCCAAATCGTCATATCTGTTTTAAAGATAAAGAGTCTTTTATCCTCACCCCCAAACTGTTACTTTGTTCCATTTCACTGGATTAACATGAGCCACCCCTGTGGAAACCCTTGTACCAGGAGATGAATTGCAGGTGTGCAAGAACTGCTAATACTCCGATATGGATGTTATCATCAAGCTTGCAGCCGGCGGGGTTTAGTGGACCCCTCTCCCGTTTCAAAGGGGGTTTTCCTTCAAAGGAACCAAAGGGAAAGTTTCAGCTTTGGACTTTGGGATATAACCGTGTCCAAGGTAACCCTAAACAGGCTTTCTTGTTGTAGGTTAGGACATATGTACGTGAACGAACACAAGTTTGTGCGGTGCGCAAACATATCAGCATTTGTTTCACCGGACAGATCTCTTGAGCTGAGGCTATGTGCTCATTCTTGTAGCCTGAACACCTGTGTCCTTTAGATTTCCATTGTTTTTACATCAAGCATGGAAAAACTCCTTAGTGATTGAAACTAC
>CM017903.1:11411507-11526955 GCA_008369825.1 Triplophysa tibetana | reverse complement strand
AACTATATCTGGGGTATTTTGAATACTTCGAATAATTTATTGATCGTCTTTAAAATACTGATTACTGCCCTCTGCTGTTGATTTTTTGTATTTTTTCAACCCTTTTCATACTTGGCCTTTTTTTCAAAATATAAAAAGTCGAACAGTCATGTCATTATTACAGTATAACTAATTTTGACAGTTTAGCCTCGGCACATTATTTACATGCGTATGTACTGCAGTATTTTGCCTCACTCAGTGCTTGAAGTGGGGGAAAAAAGTTTCCGGTGCTCTCTTGTGCACGTTGCCATAAGCTAATGATTAACACATTTGAAATTTTGGGAACGATAAAAACAGTATTCGGACATTGCTAGTAAACATATTTATTTAATAAAGGAACCATTCGCCAAACAACCTTTGGAATAATTTTAAATACAAAATATATATATATATATATATATATATATACAAATTTGACCAATAAAATGGCCATTTCTTAACCGGTGATAATAGTTCTGCATTCTATTGAATTATTCTGTTAATTAAATCCATCATGTACACATATTTTATGCCTAATATGCTATACACTTGTATGCTATGTTTATAGGTGTGTCAAGTCGAACACACATTACATTATGTGACAAAACCACCTAGGTTTTCATTTAAAACAGCAGATTTAACAAAAGATAAGTAGCTTTCATCTTTGAATTTTTTACAATTCATCCCTTTAATTATGATTTACCGTTGGGTTTGTTATCTTTGCCTGCCCACATCATACTATACAGTTACAGTCATTAGCGTCCGCTGGACAATGTCTTTTCAATTTGATTAGCTGAACGTTCTGTCTTTGTGGTTTATTGGCTGAAATGCTGCATGCTCTCTGTAATTTGATTGGCTGGAATTACGTAAACCCTGTTTGATTGGTCAATCTGTTGAAATTTGACAGCTCCGTGCCAAAGACCCTCGATGTAAAGCTTTCGCTCTTTAGCCAAAAAATACTTACTCTAACGCCGTGACTCTAGCGAATTACCCTTACTATGACGCTTTTACTCGGAATGGCAAAGTACCGGCAACATGTGAGAAAGTTTAGGTACGCTATAGATTAAAATAGAGAAGTACCGGCCCACTTCATGCACTGGTTTTACTAATGTTAGAGATGCATGTGCTATTTACTATGTATATATCCTGAAATACATTTATTTCCTTTTTAATCTTCTTCATTTACTCGATATTACCTCAGTTTAAACAAACCCTGCATCGTAAACATTTGAATTTACCTCCAGCTGTCCTCCAGCCCATATCATGTTTTTAAGGTTAAGCACTAAGCGCTGGTCAGGGGGCAGTGAGGCATCATAGTAACCCACTGCTTTAAACTGGAATGATCCATCAGAGTCCTGCTGCCAGTTCACAACTTCATACTGGGCTACTGCACCACCAGTGCTGTCAAACCACACATGATCTCCCATTTTTAGGTTGAAGTTCACCTTTTTCAGAGACTCAACTACCTAGTAAAATAAATTATTATTGAAAGAGTTTAAAACATAATTGAGAGCCTTCTAACTCACACTTTCCCTCTTTTTGTATTTTTTACCTGCTGTGGTTGTATTGTCAGGCCTTTATCACAACCTTCTTTTTCGTTGCACTTGAGCAAACTGTTTAGTGAATTAGCGACAGCATACACTGCTTTGTAGACATTACTAGCATATCTTTGTTCAAGGACATCTTCACTGTAATTTTTCAGTCCAAGTAGATCCTGATATCTGCTGCAATTTACTGCATTTTGAGAATAATTCCCATCTCTTTCTGAGCATGGCAAAGCTGTGTCCCAGAATGTTTTGATAACAAATTCTAAAAAACCTTCAATATCAATTTTTCTCACCGCAAATCCCAGTGACCCTCCCATCACATGAAAACTGTTTGGAGTGATGTAAATCTTTGATGTTATCCATGCCTCCACACCGACCAATTGTAGGCCTGTAATGTTCTGTATACTTAGCTGATCGATAAGTAATCCCATCTCAACAAACGAAATAAATGCAACAATCACTTTTGCTGTGCCTTTTTTAATTGTATTTACAACTTTTTGGAGTTTGTCAGGCTCTGTTCGGTAGAATTTCACAGAGTACTCTACACAAATGCCCTCCTCCTGGGCTATTTTCAGAAATATAGACATTCCATTGTTTCCATAGTCTGTGTCACTGTTTACAGCTCCAACCCAAGACCAGCCTAAATGCTTGACCATGAGTGCAAGTGCTCTGCTCTGATGATAATCACTAGCAATAGTTCTAAAGAATGATGGATAATCTTTTCTGTTACTGAGACATTCACATGTAGCCGAAGGACTTATCTGAAATAGAAAACATATGAAACAGTCAAATGTTGATGCAGAAATACTGTGCCTTTGTCAAACTTTTACTGTTATTGTCTCTTACCACTGGGATTTTAAAAGGTCCTGTGGTTCTGGACAGAATCACTGTGGCAGAAGACTCTGATTCTCCTATAATAGCATGTATAGGAGTCTTTCCATTGCATTTTTCCTTCGCTGCAAACTCCTGATCATTCATCACCGCCATAGTTGCACTCATAGAAGACAGTCGTGAACCACAGGTATCATAGATTCTATAGCCAATAGAAACATTTGGGAGCAAAGTTCCACTTCTGTTAATCTCCTCAATGGTAAAAATCATGATTTGAGCCAGCCGAAAATCTCGTAGATTCACACTGTTAATACATTAGAGCCACAGACTATAGATAAATAAGGGAGATCACAAAACAGTATTTACAGTATCCTCTCTAAAATTCACAAATAATAATAATACATTTATTTTGTATAGCCACATTAAAAGTTGCTTTCTCAAAGCACTTCGCAGCAGACATCACATCAGGTAAAACAACACTATTTGTATACTAAAAATATTTTTTAAAACAGCACAACAAAAACAAATAATCCAATCAAGTAAAACCAATCCTAAAATAAAGCATTTCAAGAAGAGAACAAAGATTGTTCTTTAGTGCCCCACAAAATTATAATAGTTCCCGGATGTTTTGCTAGTGTTCTGTTGTAGAGTTCAAATAAAATACATTTATTTGGTAAAAAATCTGCTTGTTTAGTTATTAGGACTTGATCAAAACAATTTATTTAATTTAGATGAATGTCGGAAAATGTACTAATCATCTGCAATTCACCCAGTGTTATTATTTTTTATAATATCTTTCAGAGAGTTTCCAATTTTACAAACCTAGAGCATGACAGAAGCTGTGGTCTTCTTGTGAACTCAAATGAAGGTAACATTTCTTTCTTGTTGATTGCAAAAACTCCTCCAATAGTTATGTCTCCATCCTTGGACAGCAGCGGGTACTTTGGGTCTCCGATCATTTGACAGAGAGTTTTTTCTGCTTTTGCATTAAAATGAAAGAAAAGCAGGAATGTGTAAGGAAATATAAGCATTCTAAAGACTGAGCCAAAGTGTTGCTACATGCATTTGACCCTGATACAGTATTTATGTGTTGATACTAAGTCCTAATTTATACGGATGAATAATCAAAGATGTATCTAATGACCTCATAGGGCAGAGCAGGGGCCAGGTCCAGTAAGATTTGAATAGTGTCATGCTAATTTACATTTTCTTCCAAACTATCAGAAGGTAAACTGGAAAAATTGTTTAGGTTAATAGTTATTTTTTTCCACAGTAGTTGCTATAGGATATGTTAGGCCACAAACACGGTTTGTGTGTATTCGGATTTCAGAGGATTCCTATTTATTTCCCATGAGATCATAGGTTGTTAAAGCTTCTGGTGAAGAGATACTCCACCCATCATCTTACAGCAAATATTGAATCAGTCAGACAATAACCGAAAAAAAAAAGAAAACATGTTGTGGCCACTCATAAACTCATTAGTGACCAGACATGTGTATGTCCAAAAGAGCCTGAAAAATGAAATGGGATCCTGTGTGGGAAGAATATAAAAGGTTATTTTCTAGCGAATTGTTTGTTTCGACTAACATTTACATTTAGTCATTTAGCAGACGCTTTTATCCAAAGCGACTTACAAGTTGGGTAAACAATGGCAGCAATTGGGTCAATCATTAGGACAACAAAAAGTGTAAGAACAATAAAAACATATCTCATATAACCTACTACAGTGTACAGAGCAAAGTTAAGTTTATCTAAGCACTTTTTTTTTTAGATATTGTAGAAACGATATAGAAATCCGAAATTATCTGTCAGGTGCTGACGGAAGAGATGTGTTTTCAGCCGATTCTTAAAGATGGACACAGAATCTGCTGATCTTGTAGCAGCAGGCAGATCATTCCACAAATGTGGGAGCTGCTCAGTGCAGCAGCTTCAAAATCTATTACCATTTACCAACTATATATATATACATAATGCATATGAGGTTATATATATATATATATATTCTCATTATTGTGTCTTCAAAACCTTACAACTTACAACAAATTTTTTTTTTTATTTTTAACCTCGTATCCTTATTTAATGATAATATCATAGCTTCAGAGGGAAAGAACAATGACACTTTTTTAATTATGTGAATGTAATATTACATTTTTTTGTTCATTGCAGTTCGCCTACAGGCCAGAACCCCCCTGCAATACTGCAGCAAACAATTTCCATCCATTCGTTCTGTGAGGGTTTAGTTTAGGATTATAATAATGGGATAGAACATAAAATTGGTACAGCATAAAATTCATTACATCTGACAGTCCTGTGATTTCAGAATATAAATGAATCAAGCCTCATTTATGTGAACAAGTAATTCTCCCATTTTAAAATGATGACCGCAAGCATTCAAATATCAGAATCAGAATCAGAAAGAGCTTTATTGCAAAGTATGTTGCCACATAGAAGGAATTTGTTTTGGTGACAGGAGCATACAGTCACAAAGAGACCATAACACAATAGAATACAGTAAACAGATGATTTCAATAAGGGCCTATGGGTATAACAATACACATAAGATAAAGATATAAAGAGTAAAGCTATCTGTGTATGTCAATATGTACAAGTAAAATATAAGAATAGACTATTGTAGTACAAGGTATGTGGAATAAACTGCAGAATTAAATATAATTTATAGAAAAAGTTGTGTAAAAAATAGATAGTGTATTATCTGGAGGATATCATTAATATTGAATTTAATTATTATAGCACGGAGTTATTAATTGCACGGTGGGTAAAAAATGCAATTGTTCAAGAGGTAGATGGCTCGAAGGAAGAAGGTTTTTTGTATCTGGTTGTTTTGGAAAATCACCCTGGACTTCTGTCATCCAAGCCTTATGATGTCTGATTTTGGGACAGTAAACGATGTGCTGGGGACAGACTCTATGACTGCGGAGTAGAACTGTTTTAACAGAGTTTGTGGTAGGTTGAACTTCTTCAGCTGATGTAAGAAGTACAATAACTGCCGTGGTTTTTTAGCAATGGAGCCAATGTGATTGTCCCACGTCAGGTCCTGAGAGATGGTGGTGCCCAAGAACCTGATTGACTCCACTGCTGCTCATGATGTTGAGAGGAGGGAGTGCAGGGTTTCTGGTGAAGTCCACAATTGTCTCCTGTTTTAATCGTGTTCAGCTCCCAGTTGTTATGACTGCACCAGACAGCCAACTGCCCAACCTCCTGTCTGTAAGCAGACTCATCACCAGCGTGGATGAGGCCAATGAGTGTAGTGTCGCCTGCTAACTTCGGAAGTCTGACAGAAAGATCCTGAGCAGTGCCGTCATTGGTGTTCAGGGAGAAGAGCAGTAGGGGGGGACACCCCTGGGGGGCCCAGTGCTGATGGTGTGGGGGCTGGATGTTAGTTTCCCCATTCTCACTAACTGTTGCCCGTCTCTCAGAAAGCTGGTGATCCAGTGACAGATAGAGCCAGGAACAGATAGCTGGATTAACTTTATCTGGAGCAGTGATGGGATGATGGTGTTGAAAGCGGAGCTGAAGTCCACAAACAGGAACCTCACTTAGGTCCCTGGTCTATCCAGATGTTTTGGGACAAAATGCAGCTCCATGATAACTGCATCCTCAACAAACCTGTTTGCTCTGTAGGCAAACTGCAGGGGGTCCAGTAAGGGTTCTGTGATGTCCTTCAGATAGGCCATTACTAGTCTCTTGAATGACTTCATGACCACAGATGGGAGAGCAACAGGTCTGTAGTCATTCAATCATTTGATTTTGGGTTTCTTTGGGAGGGGGTTATGGTGGAGTGCTTGAAACACGAAGGAACTGTGCACAGCTCCAGTGATCTGTTGAAGATCTGTGAGAAGATGAAGGCCAGTTGAGTAGCTTATAAAATATGCTGGGAAGATACCATCTGAGTCTTGTGCTTTCCTTGTCTTTTGTTTCCTAAAGACTCTGCACGCATCCTCTTCACTGATCTGAAGTGCAGTAGTTGGGGTGACGGAAAGTGATAGGGTTTGTGTAGAGAGAAATTCAGAGTTGGTGTAAGGTGTAAAGTTAGGATTGTCAAATCTGCAATCAAAGTCATTCAGATCATTGACCAGGTGTTGATGCCTGCAAAATTGGGGGATGGTGGCTTGTAGTTAGTGATGTCTTTAATGCCTACCACACAGACGCAGGTTTGTTGGCTGAAAAACCGGTTCTCAAACTTTTTAGAGTAGTTTCTCTTAGCCACTCTGATCTCCTTTGTCTATGTGTTCCTAGCCTGCCTGTACAAGGCTTTGTTCCCATTCCTCTAGGCATCCTCCTTGGCTTGGTGAATCTGCCTGAGTTTTGCTGAAAACCGTGGTTTATCATTGTTGTATTTTAAGGAATTCCTAGTAGGAATGCACAAATCCCCACAGAAACTGATTTATGATGTAACAGTCTTTGTGAGCTCGTCCAGATCGGCTGTACCAGCTTCAAAAACACTACAATCGGTGCACTCGGAACAGGCTGGTCAGGCCTGCTCTGTTTCGTTGGTCCATCTTTTAACAGTCCTTACCATAGGTTTGACTGATTTTAGTTTCTGCCTGTAGGCTGGGATAAGGTGAACCAGGCAGTGAGTCTGATGCCCTACAGGTGTCCTATACATATTGACGTCTCATTGCATAACTAGAGCACTCATGGTGAGTGAGAACATACTTTTTATTATTTCTGTCTTATTTCTTTTTTTTCATTCATTTAATGATTAATTTATTTGTTTATTGGTGCATTTATCAATTTTAAGTAATTTTCAGCACATTTGTAGATCCATTGTATGCAGAGCGGAAAGTGTGCCTCACTCTCAAGTGCTTTTTGTTGCCATGTCGCTTTTTTTGGAGCTGTTGCCATGCTGAATTGTAAAATCGGAGCTCCATTGATGATGGCTTTTTATAGAGTAGATTGAATTAACTCAAATCAGCTGTTCTGAAACTCAAAGTTGCTCAATTCTAAGTAAACCACCTCTGAGTTCAAGGTTTAACCTAGAGTTGGTTGAACCTCCTTATTGAAACGGGCCCCTGGAGACCTTCCACATGATGACATATTGATTGTTTTGGACTGACGGTAGCTAAATATGTAGGAGACACCTTTATTGTTTGCAAGAGTCAAGCTGGGTGAATCATGTACAAATTAAGGTGGTCAAACGTTTTTGATTTTTAATCATTTTATTTGTGCCTATTTTGTAAAATAAGTTTAAAAAACACATACAATGTACTTTTCTAAAATATCAATAAAACCACTGAAGTGTTTATTTACCATATTCCTCAGTAGGACTTTTGTGTTTTTGCCATCAAATGTTCTTTTGTATTTTGTTGAGGCTTAAACAGTATAATGTAACATTTAGGTGCAAATATACAGAATAATAAACCAAAGCTTGAGGCTAAAATAGCAAATATCTCCACAGCTACAGTCAATTTTCCAGCTGAACTGACATAAGATGGAATAAATGTGATCCACACAGCAAAGAATATGAGCATACTGAATGTGATGAATTTAGCTTCATTGAAGTTATCAGGCAGCTTCCGAGCCAGAAAAGCCAGAATGAAGCACAAAAGAGCCAGTAGACCAATATAACCCAGTACTGCAGAAAAACCTATTGTTGAACCAAGATTGCATTCAAAAATAATTTTTTCCTTATAATGACTCATATTTTCAAAGGGAAAAGGAGGAGATATTGTTAACCAAAGCAGACAGATTAGAACCTGTATAAGCGTAAAGCCAAGAACACTGAATCTCTGTTGTACAGGCCCAAACCATTTCATGACATTACTTCCTGGAAGTGTGGCCTTGAAGGCCATTAACACAACTATTGTTTTCCCCAGAACACAGGAGATACAGAGGACAAAAGTGATCCCAAACGCTGTGTGACGTAACATGCAGGACCACTCAGTGGGGCGACCAATGAAAGTAAGTGAACAGAGAAAACACAGAGTCAATGAGAAGAGCAGCAGGAAGCTCAGCTCTGAGTTGTTGGTTTTTACTATGGGGGTGTCCTTCTTACTGTAAAACAGAACTGTGACCAGTACAGTTATTCCTACTCCAAACAGTGAGAAAAATACTAGCACTATACCCATAACTTCTGTGAAAGATAGAAACTCTACAGCCTTTAACACACATTTATTTTTCTCAGCATTAGACCAGAATTCCCCTGGACACTGCATGCAGTTATTTGAATCTGGAAAGGAAGTTTCTATAGTTAGAAACAAAAAGAAAACTATTTCATTTATTTACTCCTTTGCTAAGAAACTGCATCCTGAACAGCAAAAGGAAAACGCAAAAAGAGCAACTAACCAGTTTTCTTTGAATCTTTGATTTGGGCTGAAGTTTACCTGTCTCATTACTGATTTCTCCATCTGCACATGGAATACAGTCATAACAGCAGACAGGTCTTCCTTTCTGCACAGCCTTTCTAGTGCCTGGAGGACAACTCTCACTGCACACAGACCTTGGCTTCTACATGAAAACATACAATGCAGAATTTATATAATGTGTTATTTCCGTTTTTGATCACAGCAGCCTCAAGTCGACTGCATACCAGACCCTGTGTCATGGCAACAGCATCCAGAATTGTAGAGGAGTGCCACCGCCAAATGGCTTAACAACCTGTTTGATTTATATGTGACAAAACGGATTGGAACCCGCTTTATAGTACAAATGTGACACTTTGGTTTTTAAATCCAATATACAAGCAATGTTTTAAGCGCATTCTCAGTTTCTTTCATTATATTTCTGTCAGATAAACATGTAAGTGTCATTGACCTGCAGTTGTCCTCCAGCCCAGATGATTTTTTCAGTGTTAAGCACAAAGCGCTGGTCAGGTGGCAGTGAGGCATCATAGTAACCCACTGCTTTAAAATGGAATGATCCATCCGAGTCCTGCTGCCAGTTTCCAACTTCATACTGGGTTACTGTGGAACCAGTGCTGTCAAACCACACACAATCTCCAAACTTTGTTGTAAAATTTATCTTTTTAAGAGCCTCAACCACCTAGTAAAAGGATAGCATTAGAACATGATAATGGTTGTAGCTGAAAACAATTGAAATATTGATAGACATTCTCTTTTTGTTAACCTGTTGAGGTTGTATTGTCAGGGCCTTTGCACAACCTTCTTGTTCTTTGCACCTAAGCAGACTGTGTAGAGCATAAGCCACAGCATACACGGCTTTGTAGACATTACTTGAATGCCTGTGTTCAGGCACATCTTCATTGTAATTTCTCAGTCCAAGCAGCTCCTGATACTTGCTGCACATTAAATTGTATTGAGAAGACTGCCCATCTCTTTGTGGACATGGAAAAGCTGTTTCCCAAAATGATCTATTAACATAGTCTAAAAACCCATCTATATAAATTTGTCTTAATGCAAAGCCTAATGACCCTCCCATCAAATGAAATGTGTTTGGAGTGATTAAATTCTTTGACGTTATCCATCCAACCACCCCAATAATTTGAAGCCCTGTAATGTTCTGCAAACATAGCTGCTCAACTAGTAATTCCATTTCCACTAATCCAGCAAATGCAACAATCACTTTTGCAGTGCCTTTTTTCATTATGTTCACCACTTTTTGGAGTTTGTCAGGCTCTGTTCGGTGGAATTTTACAGAGTACTCTACACAAATGCCCTCCTCCTGGGCTGCATTCAGAAATATGGTCATTCCATTATTTCCATAATCATTGTCACTGTTCACAGCTCCAACCCAAGTCCATCCTAAGTGCTTGACCAATATTGCGAGTGCTTTGCTCTGATGATAATCACTAGCAATAGTCCTGAAGAAAAAGGGGTAATCTTTCTTATTACCGAGACATTCACATGAGGATGAGTGGCTTATCTGAAAAAAGAAATCACAGGGACCCGTAAACAGTAATCAGTTTGGTAATTGTGTCAGAATTTTGCTGTTATATTTTCTTACCACTGGGATTTTAAAAGGTCCTGTGGTTCTGGACAGAATAACTGTGACAGAAGACTCAGTTTCTCCTATGATAGCATGTATAGGAGTCTGTCCATTACATTTATGCTCTGCTGCAAACTCCTGATTATTCATCAATGCCATAATTGCACTCATAGAAGACAGTCTTGAACCACAGCTATCAAAAATTTTATAGCCAATAGAAACATTTGGGAGCAAAGTTTTACTTTTGTTTATCTCCTCAATTGCAAAAGTCAAAATTTGAGCCATCCGAAAATCTCTAAGAGTCACACTGAAAAAAAGAAATAAAAAGTTGGTTAAATCATCAGTTTGCTTTCAGTACATTATTTAAACTAGCCCTTCTTTAACAGGTTTAAATACAACACACCTAGAACATGACAAAGGATAAGGTTTTTGTGTGAACTCAAATGAAGGTAATGTTTCTTTACTGTGGACTGGAAAAATTCCCCCAATAAGTATGTCTCCATCCTTTGAAAGCAGCGGATATTTAGGGTCTCCCATCATTCGACAAAGAGTGTTTTCTGCCTTTGCATGAAGGTGATGAAAAGCTGGAGTGTGTATAGAAAAAGAAACATCCCAAAGATTGAGCTCAATGGCAGCTGCTACAGTAAATACAATGGATCCAATTCTGTGACAGCTGTTTTTATAGACGCAGTATGGATAAACAACACGTAGCTGATGACATCAGATGGAACAGCATCAGCCAAGTCAAGCAGATGTGTAATAGATGTCCATGTACCATAATGCCATTATAATTTTTTATTATAAATGCAAATTAGAACATGATCATTACCTTGCATCATCCATTGATAATCAAAAACCATCAACTGGTTAAAGTCATTTTCCAAATATTAGGAAAACAGAAAAAATATTAAGGACATTTACACCAGTCAAATGTACATGTCTCTGTGCCCTTGACCTCGATTTATTCGACTATCGTGGACCCGCGGATACAGGGATATATTATGATGCCACCCGTGGAGAAGTTGGCAGGCTATCTCTCCCCTGGGACATCATCATCACTGTAGAAGCCCGCACTCCCATAAGTCTTGTAGAGTAATATCTTCATTGGTGGAAAGGCTTTCCAGGCAGCTGGTCAGGCTCGTGCAGTTCTGCACACCATGGCGCTTGTGCTTTTGACTGTGTTACCCAACCTGTGGATTTTTACCTGTCGTTTGTTCTCCAGTGGCCTGTATCACGAAGCAAGGTGAACAAACACTGAGTTGCAGAGTGAGTTGTTGAGTCGACAAAACCAGACAAACCAAACCTGGTTTAGATCAGGTTTAGCTGTAGCACAACGCTTTGTATAAACGTTCTCTGTCATTTGTAGTTTGATCCAGAGTTGGTGAGGCGCATGCACCTGAAAGTGTGACATGTGCGGCAAACAGAAAATCAAACGGAACATGGAAGGCATCATTAGCTTGATTGACTTCTTCGGAGTATCTGCGCAATACACTTTTCTGTTGAAGATGACGAGATCATTTTGAAAAAATGTCATGAATTGAAAGACTTTTACAATGCAGGAATAAACACTGCTGTAGTGAAAGTTTGAGAAGGCAGCTTCTGACTATATCAATACAGAATAAATTGAATTTTAATTATTTATATAGGTTTCACGATAAGATCCATACGATTGCAGTTGAATTCACTTTGTCCAGTTTTTGTTTACAATATCTACCTAGAATTAAAACTTCTCTGGCGCAGATTTAGCCGTGTAGCGTAAGTTACCATGGCGATGAAACCAGCTCAAAACCAATCCACCATCTTGAGCCCGAAAACTTGGAGTATGCTCAAACTGAACACAAACTTACCTAGGTAAAAACCCAAACCAGCTTCGAGTGTATATAAGCCATGTCAAATGTCTAAGGATGTACATTATTTTCATATGCCTTGGGGTTTAACAAGAAGTAATCACGTCCAGTGTCATCATGACCTAAACATACTGTATAAGAGGATTCTATGGATGCAGGAAATACCCATAAGTCTGGCAACCCATAAGTCTGGTAATCAGCTAGATCTTATCTACATACGCTACTGCTCCACTCGTCACTTTCAGGTCACCCCGTTGCACACGTCTGATAATTTCCTCATCACTCTTGATCTCAACCTAACTTCTCCAGACACTACATATGCTTCCCAACTGGTCACATTCCGGCGCAACTTACGAAAACTCTCCCTCCCGCTTATCATCTGCAGTCTCCGCCATGCTCCCTCTAAATCATTTGTACTCATCCTACTCGATCTACTGTATCTGGTGTCTTTGACACCATTAACCACCACATCCTCCTGTCGACCCTTAAGGCTATGGATGTCTCTGGAAGGGTGCTACAATAGTTCAAGTCTTACCTCTCAGCTAGGCTATTTAGTGTCATGGTTCCGTCATCTTGTCTTGTTTATTCTTGGTCCTGGGGCGGAGCCATGACATAGTCTTAAGGTTCCTCGTGGAGAGAGAGTTTGGACATTCTCACTCTCTCCCTGTCTCGTCGGTGTTTCCCGTCCTTTTGTCTTGTTAGCTTTCCCATCAGTGTTTCATCACCCACACCTGCCCCTTGTTAATTATCCTATGTTTGACTCCCTTTAAAAACCCTTGTGTCCATTGTCCTGTTCATTGTATATCTTACCTGTTTGATATGTTAATGTGTCCTGGTAGCTGTTTCCTTTTCTGCCAAGTCCTGTTTCCTCCGTGTTTAGTAAGTCTAGTTTAGTTAATGTAAGTGTTTATATCAAGTGTTTGTTTTCTTAGTTTAGTAAGTCTGTGTTCTTGTTTTCTGTTAAAGGTATCCTGTCCTGTTTTCCCCATTGTGGGTTTTGTTTTGCCTTTTTTGTATAGTCTTGTCTGTACATTAAATATCCTTGTTTACCCCTACCATCTCGTCCTGTCTCTGCCTGCACTTGGGTTCTCCTGCCATGTCTTCCTCTGCAAACCATGACAATTTAGAGTATCCTGGTGTGGTAAGGTCTCTAAGTCCCAACATCTCAATACAGGGGTGCCTCGGGGCTCAGTGCTTGGACCATTGCTCTTTTTTTCATATACATGATATCCCTAGGTTCTGTCATTCAGAAAAATGGGTTTTCCTATCACTGAAATGCAGATGATACACAGCTTCACCTGTCATTTCAGCCTGACGATCCGACTGTTTCTGCATGCATTTCAGCATGCCTGAGTGACATTTCGCTCTGGAAGACGGACCAAAAACAGAACTGCTTGTAATCCCGGACGACCCAAAGATTAATTAAACCTCTAGAGTCAATTAGACTCATCAACAATCACACCTTCCAGTGCGGCCTGAAGCCAGCGGTTATCAATGATCAGCTAAATTTCACGAATCATGTTTTCAGCATCACCCGGTCCTGTAGATTCAGAAAATTAGACCTTTCAAGTCCAAGCACGCTACGAAAATCCTAGCCCATGCTCTTGTCCTGTCCAGAATGGACTACCGGGTGGACTCCACAGACTACACCTCTACAGATGATCCAGAATGCAGCGGCAAAAGTGATTTCAAAGAACCGAACAGAGAACACGTCACTCCTCTCTTCATTTAGAAACATTGACTCCCTATAGTCGCTCGCATCAAATTCAAAGCTCTGCTATTGGCCTCGAGACCACCACTGGTTCAGCACCACCTTATCTTCACTCGCAAATATAGACCTCTTTACCTGCCAGATCCCTACGCTCTGCAAACAAAAGATGTCTTGTAGTGCCATCCCAAAAAGAGAAAAAAATCACTCTCACATCCTTCTCTGGATCTGTTCTTCATTTGTGGAATGATCTGTCCCGCTGCTACAAGATCATGACATTCTGTTGCCACCTTTAAGAATAGGCTAAAAGCACATCTTTGCTGTCAGAACCTAACCGATAAGTTGACTTCTATTTCTTTTCTACCATTACACCTTAGCTTTGTATATAGTGGTAGCCTATATGAGACCAGTTTTACTGCACTTTTGCTTTTTCGATATTCTTGTATTCAGTGATGCCGGTAACGCGTTACTTAGTAACGCGTTAGTCTAATTTGACCACATTTTTCAGTAACGAGTAATCTAACGCGTTACTTTTTCCAAACCATTATTCAGATTAAAGTTATTTATCCAAGGCACTGTGCGTTACTATTTTTGTCATTTTCCTTTCTTATTGCGTCTCAGGGAGTGTAGTCACATAGCATTATGCCACCAGTCACGTTTTCACCACGAGGACAATTCAGGTGTAATACCCCCTACCACGCAGCGACACAAACGTAAACAACAATGGAGGGAGGAGAGAGATGAGCGTTTCTAGCTGGAAATACAGTCACGAGTTTGTGTTCGCTAGATGACAATATTAAGGTTCGTTGTACTCTCTGTGCTGGCGACAAAGTGCTATCTAGTGATGGACTTAAAACGTCCTGCGTGTTCAAAAATTGGAGAAGGGCATATCAAATAAATGTTGATGTTTATTAATCAAAAACAGCGCGCTGGGTTGTCCTCGACACAACGTCTTACATAGAAGCAACCCAGTGTGTCATTCTAACAACATATTTATAGTGTGTATGTGAGGGTGTATCTTCTTTCTTCAGGCGATGCCTCCCTCTCTTGATTCAATCAGCTTCGTTTTCCTTTGTCTTCAAACATCACATGACACCCCACAACACACATATTCTGCATAGCTAAGTACTCAGATAATGATATGTGTGTGCATGCACTTCCTTGTTCCACCTTTGGTCTTTGACACTTCAATTTATTGTCTGCACTCACATTCCTAGAGGCCCCAATGTGCATTATCTGCACTCACCCAATCTTTGTACACAAGGCTACACACACACACACACACACATACATACCACATCCTGTAGCAAACACATTCCAATCAGCCCTTAACTCCTCAGAGTTTTCTGCCTAAACATTCTCATTTAAAACACACACATATTATGTTCATCAAAACTGTAATAAAGAATAAACATTTAAACGTAATAAAACATATTAAAAAACTCCTTCACTAGATACAAAAACACTACGTCAAATTTGAAGAAACAGTTGGAGTCGAAGCACAGCACATTCCAATTTACAGAGCAAGTCCCGCCAGGTGTTGCGAAGCAGAGAGCAGCAGGTCCCCCACCATCCAAACAACAAATGCTGGACTTTGATGAAAAAAGCAGTAAGTGGGGGAGAGTTGAAGAAGTTGGTTAAATCCGCAGGCGCTGCAGATGATCTGCGGGTCGGGTGGGTCGGGTAATAAAAAATACAATCAGATTAATTGCGGGTGGGTCGCGGATGGATGATATACAATATTAACAACATTTCTCTAAAAATACGAATGTGTTTTAAGTGCGTTTTTCATCAGGCGCTAATTTGCAGTAATTTAAAAGAAATGCGGTAGAGGACGGTCTATTTCTTAAAGCAAAAATGGAGGCAAAACAGATCCGAGAGAAATGTAAAAAGGGAGAATTAAAAAGAAAAAAAAGTTAGAAAAGTACCGTGTGGGAGCGTTTTAGCGAAGTGTTCAAGGATGAATCAAGTACTGGGTATGTAATATGCAACGACTGTGAGACAGGTACATCATGTGTGTGCTGAATCGAAATATTAGATTTAAGTATTTATAGACAAAGAAAGTGCTAGAAAATGTACTGAGTAATTAAAATGATGTTCGGGTCCGGGTCTGGTGCGGATATCTATATCAGAGAAAATTATACGTGCAGGCGGGTGACGGGTGGATAATTTATTTGAAACAGCGGAAGCAAATGCTTCCCTTAAACACAGTTGACTCGCTCTCGTTTCGTGCGTTTTACACTTGTTGTGTAAAATCACTTCTTCCTGCTCTAATGCTGTGAACAACAGGTTCAATGTTCATAAAAGATGTTAAAAATAAATGAATAGTTACATTTATAAATAATGTAGATTATAAATAGTATGTTTTGCCATTATTAAAGTGTTAACGATTAAATATGTCAGGTCAAGAAAGACTGATTTGAACGTTAAGTGATATCAAGAAAATCAGTCGTTTGACCGTTAAGTGAAATCAAGAATACAGTCTTTATATTATTTTTAACATTTTTAAGGAAATAGTCTTTAAGTTCAACTTAAAATGTAAGGAGATACATTGTTGACATCACTGTTAAAAATAAACTTCCAATAGAGTGAGTGTTGAAAAAAATGATTGTCGTTTTTATGTTGAGGCTGCGGGGGTGTTGGCGGCAGCTGCTGAATATAACTGATAAAGTAACGAGTAATCTAATTTAGTTACTTTTAAAAACCAGTAATCTGTACAGTAACTAAGTTAATTTTTAGAGGTATAATCAGTAATCAGATTACTTCTTCAAAGTAACTGTGGCAACACTGCTTATATTGTTCCAATTACCTTCATTAGTTGTATCTGCTAAATTACTAAATGCTTAAATTATAATTTATCCAAAACAGAGTTTTGGATAAAGTGCTTGTAATAGCATAGGTTTTTTACAAGAAATTCCATTGTGACTAAATAGTTTTTCTTTATGATGTCTCTTTTGATGTTTGCTCTTCTGATGGAAGAGAGCGGACGATGAGAACATGGAAAGAGGTAATGTAATACAAAAGTAGGTTATTTAATACATTGCTTTAATACAAGCAATGTCTAACGAAAAGACAAAATGTGGTTATGAATGCAGTAACCTTCACTAGCCTTATAATAAAAGTTCAACAAAATTTGCTATAATATCAATCTGTTGTTTGAATGTATGTATTTGTGTACATTCATGCATGCATACATACAAACATGGATTAAAGTTCTAGGTCGCTACGACGGATTTCCGTTAATTGCAGAGAGTCTACGACAGATTTCCGTCAATTGCAGGGTTCCAGTCTGTCCTCAATGTCTTAAATTCACTTTTCATAATTTTTTTAACCATTTGACGGGTACGATAACACCGGTGTGATTAGAAGATT
Organism: Triplophysa tibetana; assembly: GCA_008369825.1. Lineage (NCBI taxonomy): Eukaryota > Metazoa > Chordata > Actinopteri > Cypriniformes > Nemacheilidae > Triplophysa > Triplophysa tibetana. Next base: position 11,509,727 of record CM017903.1, on the reverse strand, counting down.
CAGCGCTTTGGCTGGCACAGAGACAGACTCAACCCTGTCACATATCACAACTATGCAGTACTTTCAACCACACAATCCTTATAAAAGTATTTAAACAACAAAACACATGGACATGCACATGTTTGACTATCGGAATGTCAGATATTTCATGACATAGTTAACAGTTTGTGGAGGATACCTTCTTAAAGGTCGCTTTGGAAAAGCTAGTCAAACACTGTAATTAGTCACTGTAGTACTAGCTAGTCAAACACTGTAAGGTGTGTCAGGTGTAGCCAAGCTTTCAGGAATATGGTTTCACAGCAAAAACTCAAAAGTGAAAAGCACTCTGGAGACAAATCCAAACAAAAGTATTTAGTGGCGCTTCTATTTTGTTCTTTTTTTCTAAATAAATAAAAAAATGCACTGAAAAGTAATAGATGGTTGATTAATTGTCTAGGTAAGTATATATTTTTCATAGATTAAAAATAGCTTTCAAAATATGCAAACTAGCAATACTACATACAGTGGTTCAAAACATCTCCCTTTAAAACGCTATTGGTTTCGACTATTAAGATAAAGTGCCGGTTAAAGGGAATATGATTTGGTCTGAAAAGAAAATCAGTCAGATTAATTTTTTTCACTTTAATCCATGTACAAACAACGCACGATCAGTCGAAGTGTGCTTAACCATGAGTACTCTTTAAAAAGCCTATTGGAACTTAAATGCTTGCTTACTTCATCAATTGTTTTATTGAGAGTATATCACAGTATGTTTTCATTTACTCTTATTTCACAGTTGTTGAATTTGCAGTAGTTGCTGAAACTAGTACAGCATGTGTAAGGCCACAGACATGGTTTGTGTGCATTCAGATTTCAGAAGATTTCTATTTATATATCATTATGAGCTTAGAGGTTTTTAAGCCTTCTGATGAACAACTACCCATAATCTGGCAAAGAACATTTTCAATCAGTCAGCCAATGACAGAATACATAACTTGACAAAAACCCATTTAGTGTCCACTCATGTGTATGTCCAAAAAAGACTAAAAATGAAATAACAGCCTGTGTGGGAAGATTTTCTGGTGTTTTGTTTATTGTGGCCACTGGATGGAGCTGCTCACTGCAGTTGCTGCAACTTCTATTATCATTAATCTTCATTTGCTATCTTAAAATTGGTTGTGGACCGAAAGACTAATGAATCCCCAAATAGAATTATATGTAGACGTTCACCACATGCAATTGTCAAATCCACAATTTCCTGTTGGTCAAAGTATATGACTGTCATTTGATTGTTGTTCGATGTGGTGAGAACAATATACTGTATATAACACAATTGGGGAGTGTAGGTATAACCAATCCCATCACTTCCCAAGTCAAAAAGGGATGACTTTACTCCTGGTTCGTTCAAAATAACATTTACTATGATTTATTTGAACACTTAAAACTGCGCAGTGTTATCATACCATCGAATTTGACAATTACTGTGAAATCTGTGATTAAAAATTCAGTTTTAAACCTTACATTACTCGGGTCAAATTCATTATATTAAATTAAAATGATTTCATCAAACTCAACATTTATTAAACTTTATTACTTTACCTCTTCCGCTAACATGATATCTTGTTCCCGTCTGATTGATGTATCAGAGGAACCATCAGCGGTAGAGTTGAAAACAACGTATCCCATCATTCCACACCTCTACACAGCGTCATCAAGCTACGCGATTGTTGTTGTTTAAATCGTGTGCCCTCTAGCGGCGATTTCCACAAACTGTACCTTTAACTCTTTCCCCGCCAAGAAAAAAAAAGTTGCCAGCCAGCACCAGCGTTTTATAACTTTTTCACTAAAATTTGATGGCTCATAGTAAAAAAAATTGTAACGAACATATGAACAAACAAAATATCAAATGAAAGAACAGAGTCTCTGATTTTAAACAAAAGAAACCGTATTATTCTATCTTCAGTTGTTCTTTTTTTATAACCCTTAGATCTGGGTAGGTTTTTTCAAAAATGCATCACTTTGATTAAACTGCTGACATAAATAAAATAAAAAATAAAAGACTCCGCCCAGATTAGACCCAGAACAATGATTTAAACCGCTAAAATATATACGTTCTAGGTTCAGACATTCTGTACTTTTTCAAAAGGTGTGCAACAGGGCCACCTGCTGTACAACAGTACAAAAACCGATTGCCGTAATAACTTGTAATAATAACTTTGGAAGGCAACGGTTGATTTTTAAATGACGAGATAACTTGTTGATGGCAGGGAAATAGTTAACATTTAACATTCAAATTGTTGATCTTGCAGAAACAGTTGAGATAATTGATAAAAGTGATCACTTTTAAAATGCTAAAATTCAACAAGAGTCATCTTATTTATAGCTTCTGCATCGATAAATATAAAATTGTTAATTTTGAAAACATATTTATTTGGTTTTCTTATAATTAGTGTTTGCAAGGGTCAACTCTAGGTGAAACAGGTGCTCAAACTTTATTTGTAATTATTTTACATAACTAACGGAGATAGAATATTTTTTTCTGAAATAAACAATAAAAATAAAATATTGTGTTAACATAGCCATGGTACCATATTTATTAGAACGACTTAGATTGTGTTTTTCCCATTAAATGTTGTTTTGTGTTTTCATCAGGCTTAAATAGGATGATGTAACATTTGGGTGCAAATATACATAGTAATAAACTAAAGCTTGAAGCTAAAATTGCAAAAATCTCAACTGCTACACTAAATTTTCCTGGAAAACTGACATAAGATGGAATAAATGTGATCCACACAGCACAGAATATGAGCATACTGAATGTGATGAATTTAGCTTCATTGAAGTTATCAGGCAGTTTTCGGGCCAAAAAAGCTAAAACAAAGCACAGGAAAGCCAAAAGGCCAACATAACCCAACACAATCCAGAAACCTACAGATGAACTGCACTCAAGAATGACTTTTTCTTTGTAGTGTTGCATATTATTATTAGGAAAAGGTGGGGATATTGTTAACCAAAGCACACAAATAAGAACCTGTATAAGTGTAAAGGCAAGAACACTGAGTCTCTGTTGTACAGGCCCAAACCATTTCATGACATTACTTCCTGGGAGTGTAGCTTTGAAGGCCATTAACACAACTATTGTTTTCCCCAGAACACAAGAGATACAGAGGACAAAAGTGATCCCAAACGCTGTGTGACGTAACATGCAGGACCACTCAGTGGGGCGACCAATGAAAGTAAGTGAACAGAGAAAACACAGAGTCAATGAGAAGAGCAGCAGGAAGCTCAGCTCTGAGTTGTTGGCTTTTACTATGGGGGTGTCCTTCTTACTGTAAAACAGAACTGTGACCAGTACAGATATTCCTACTCCAAACAGTGAGAAAAAGACCAGCACTATACCCATAACTTCTGTGAATGACAGAAACTCTACAGCCTTTAACACACATTTATTTCTCTCAGCATTAGACCAGTATTCCTTTGGACACTGCATGCAGTTATTTGAATCTGAAAAGAAAGTTGTGATCACTATAGTTAGAGACAAAAGGAAAAAAAGTATCAACTCCATTGATAGGAAACTGCATCCTGAACAGCAGAAGGAGCACACAAAAAGAACAACTAACCAGTTTTCTTTGGATATTTGATTTGGGCTGAAGTTTACCTGTCTCATTATTGATTTCTCCATCTGCACATGGAATACAGTCATAACAGCAGACAGGTCTTCCTTTCTGTCCAGCCTTCCTAGTGCCTGGAGGACAGCTCTCACTGCACACAGACTTTGGCTTCTACATGAAAATCAAATAAATTACATCGACATACAGACATTTATGTAGATTGTAATGAAGGATATTTCAGTAATAGTGAAAACAGACTATTGCTTCTCTTCAGCAAAATATTGTTAATGTAGCCAGTACAGTAACCAAAAAAAAATGAAAATCAATTATTATCATAATTATAAAAAGGGTTTTTAATAATTTGCTGTAGTTTAATAATTAAATAAATGTCAATTAATTGTTTGATATATAGGCCAACACGTTTTACTGCATAAACTATGTCAATATCTATTTGGGCCCCAAATCTACAGAGGTCCCAAAATAAAGAAATGTCATTACTTTAAATGTGCGCTTAAACAAAACAAAAAAATCAAAAAGTTGCATTAAAGTAAGTATATTGTTTGTTTTATTTACATATTATTAAACATGCAAACTATATTTACCCCAATGACTAAATTGATTCCTTGCCTGTTTTATAAATAATTCAAAACTGTTGTTAAGTAGTTGATGTCACGTCAGCTCTCAAATATTTTTCACTAAATAAGTATGTATTATTTTTATTGTTATAAAGTTTTGCAAGTTTAAACAAACCCTGTAAGACAATTAGGCTATTGTCATTTACCTCCAACTGTCCTCCAGCCCAGATGATGTTTTCAGTGTTAAGCACAAAGCGCTGGTCAGGGGGCAGTGAGGCATCATAGTAACCCACTGCTTTAAACTGAACTGATCCATCAGAGTCCTGCTGCCAGTTCACAACTTCATAATGGGCTACTGTGGAGCCAGTGTTGTCAAACCACACACGATCTCCAAACTTAACAGTAAAATTTACTTTTTTAAGAGCCTCAACCACCTTAATGGACAGAATTGGAAAATATCATTGTGGCAATTTAACACAATTAAAATCGGAATGCCTTCCACTCCCACACATTTTCTGTTTGTTTACCTGCTGTGGTTGTATTGTCAGGGCTTTTTCACAAACGTCTTGTTCTTTACACTTGAGTAGACTGTGTAGTGCATAAGCCACAGCATAAACTGCTTTGTAGACATTACTTAAATATCTATGTTCAGGCACATCTTCATTGTAATTTCTCAGCACAAGCACATCTTGATATCTGCTGCAATTTAAATCAGCTTGATATGAATTCCCATATCTTTGTGAGCATGGTAAAGCTGTGTCCCAGAATGATTTAATAACATAATCTGAAAACCCTTCAATATCATTTTTTCTCACTGCAAACCCCAGTGACCCTTTCATTACACGAAAAGTGTTTGGAGTGATGTAATTCTTTGCAGTTGACCATCCTACAACCCCAATTATTTGGAGGCCTGTAATGTTCTGTATACTTAGTTGCTCGATAAGTAATCCCATCTCAAAGAATGATACAAATGCAACAATCACTTTAGCTGTCCCCTGTCTCATTGTTTTTACCACTTTTTGGAGTTTTTCAGCCTCCGTTCGATAAAATTTCACAGTGTATTCTATGCAAATCCCCTCTTCCTGTGCGGCACTCAAAAATGTGGCCATTCCATTGTTTCCATAGTCATTGTCACTGTTCACAGCTCCAACCCAAGACCAGCTTAAGTGTTTGACCAAAAGTGCAAGTGCTCTGCTCTGATGATAATCACTTGCAACAGTCCTGAAGAAAGAGGGATAATCTTTCCTATTACTGAGGCATTCACATGAAGCTGATTGGCTTATCTGAAAATGAAAACACTTGATATAGTAAAACATCAGACCAGTATTAAATTAAACTTTTGCATTTATTGCCTCTAACCACTGGAATTTTAAAAGGTCCTGTTGTTCTGGACAAAATCACTGTGGTGGAAGACTCTGTTTCTCCAATGATAACATGTATAGGAGTCTGTCCATTGCATCTTTGAGCTGCTGCAAACCCTTGTCCATTCATCACTGCCATAATAGCACTCATAGAAGACAATCTTGAACCACATGTATCATAAATTCTGTAGCCAATAGAAACATTTGGGAGCAAAATCTCATTTTTGTTAATCTCCTCAATTGCAAAAATTATTATTTGAGCCAGTCTGAAGTCTCTCACACTCAAACTGTAAAAACATTAAAACATTGGGTTAAATACAAAACAGTTTTAAAACATTATCTACTCAAACATGTTGTAAATAGTTTCCCGTATAACAAACCTTGAGCATGACAGAGGTTTAGGTTTGTGAGTAAACTCAAAAGAAGGTAATATTTCTTTAGTGTGGACTGGCAAAACCGCTCCAATAGTTATGTCTCCATCCTTAGACAGAAGTGGGAAGTTAGGGTCTCCCATCATTCGGCAAAAATTTTCCTCTGCCCTAAGATGATAAAAAAGCAGGAGTATGTATAGAAAAAAAAGCATCCCGAAGATTGAGATCATCTGCAGCTTCAAAATGATTCGATTCTGTAATGGCTGTTTTTATAAAGTGTTAATATGTATGACCTCACAGGGTAAAGCATGAGCAAACCCAAGCAGGGGCAGAATAGATGTTTGTTTACCACCTTGCCAATCATTTTTCTACTTTAGAAAGATGAATGATTCAAATATGTATGAAACTTTCTGCTCTCTAGGGATTAAAGCAGCTGGTCCTTGTTGTTTTGACAAAATGCATAGATGACAATAGACATACATTGTTTAAACAATAGAAGCTATTATAACTTCTTATAAAATGTATGCTATCATAAAAATGTAAATAATAGTATAGAGATTTAGATGGACTAGAGATTGGAGACATGGAGTTACAGTATGAGGATTCTTGTTTGGTCCGAATGAGTAAATCAGTAATTATTACATGTCAGCATGAAATAGGTCTACATAAGAATTGGATGCTTTAAAAAAAAGCATCTTACTGCCACAAGTGAACGAGAGAGAGCTGGATCTCTTAAGCTCAACAGTGCTCCACATTTTTCACATAGAATGTGTTTTCCATGTTTGAAAACGCGAGGGGCACTGCACTTCATTTTTGGTTGACGTTTTCAGGCTTGTTTCGCACAGAGTGCTTATTTTTTCTGTGAGAAGCGCACTTTTTAAATTGTTTTTCTATGTGCACTAGCTGCCTCACATTTTGCATGAGTGCTCGGAGGACCTGAAGTTGGAAGAATTAAACTCTTTGCAGAAAAGCACCTGATGTCATGTTTTCTTTTCACAGAGAGGGAGCACATTCAGGCCATGCCCACACGGGGCGTAAACGATTAAATCCTTGTGAGAATCTGGATTTCGTCCTGTCCTCTTTAAATATATCATCTGTGTCTAAAAGAACATTTGTCTATCATACGTATTCATTTAGATTAGTATAAGCTTCCTTCACCCTAATATGGGCCTTACTTTCCTGTTGTTTAAACCTCGTTGAGAGTCGTACTGACCTGATTGACTATCGGTCTCCATCTCAAGGCTCCTAATGATATGAATTGATGTGTTTTGATGCTTAGTACGTAGTTGTAATCATATCTGATCGTTCTCAGGAGGAATGAGACTAAACATCAAGTCTTGTCTTTTTCCACCCTTGTGTTTTTTTATGACACCTCCTTTTAATCTTATAAATATTAGTCCTCATACAAATAAACATTGGACTCTGATTGAAACAAGCACTTGTTGTCTGTGTCAAACTTTGTCTCCAGCGCTGCAACTCTGTGTGTTCCGTCGACTACACTTTTCAACCATAGAATAATATTTTGTAGGGGACATTGAGAATTTTACATTCCAACAGTTGGGGGCTCGTCCGGGATGGCATCCGTTCAGGCAGCCAGGTATGTGTGGGCTGCGTGGAACAACGATTATTCTAACCCTAATAGGTATAATAATCACTGGTATAATCCTGAGTCAAGAAGTAAAATTAGAGAGAAATGAGACTCTCTCTATTCGGCCAAAACGGGAAAAAGATGATAGCTTCCCTGATAAAGACAGGCTTAAGGTAATGAGTGAAATAAAAGAAAGAATTAGTTGTAAGCAAAAAAGATGACACTGGTTCATTGATATGGACCCTTACAGGGCTAAACTGAAAACTAACAAACCTGTCTACATTAAACAATACCCTTTATCTAAAGATAAGGAAGAAGGTATTACGCCTTTAATTGAAAGTTTTGTCCAGCAGGGTGTCCTCGAACACACACACTCACCATACAACACACCAATTAATCCTATAGTGAAAGCTGATGGGAAAACGTGGAGATTAACTCAAGATTTGAGAGCAGTAAATCAGTTAATCATACCACTCGCACCAATTGTGCCTGATGTTTTGACTGTTATGAATTCAGTGCCACATTCGCACAAGTATTTCACTGTAATTGATTTGTGTGTAGCTTTTTTCTCTGTACCTGTACACCCAGATACTCAGCCTTTGTTAGTATTGACATTTAAAGGACAACAATATTCGTGGAAAGGCCTTGCAAAGGGCTACGTAGATTCACCCGCTGTCTTTTCTGCAGCAGTGCTCAGAACTTTGGCCAAAATGACTGATTTGCCTTCATCAGTTTGTGTTCTTCAGTTTGCAGATGATATCCTCGTGTCGGGGGAGACGGAGTTGGACTGTGAAAAAGCATCTATAATTGTTTGCAATGTACTTGCTGAAACAGGTTTCAAAGCTTCGAGAGAGAAACTGCAATGGGTCAAAACGAAGGTGACCTATTTGGGACATGTGCTGATGCAGGGTCTCAGAGCAATCTCCACGGACAGGGTCCAGCTGATCAGAAAAGTTAAGTCCCCACGAACAGTGCAGCAGTTACAAAGCTTTCTGGGACTAATTAACTATTGCAGGCAGTGGATACCCGACTGCGCGATTCACGATAGACATCTGAGGGGTCTGATCGATCACAAAGCTCCACCAAACACACCATTGGAGTGGACTGCGGAAGCAGACGACCATTTCAATGCCTTGAAAGCAGCCATCACAACCACACCAGCATTGGGCCTGCCAGACTATACCAAACCTTTTCACTTGCATGTTAGGGAGACGGTGGGTGCAGCTTTGGGGGTCTTATTGCAAGAGCATGGTTCAGTATATAGGCCAGTTGCATATCTGTCTAAGAAATTAGATAATATAGTCACAGGTATGCCAGCATGTCTTCGTGCAGTGGCGGCAGCTGCTCTGATGGTACAGGTGGCTGAGAAAACTGTGCTGTCACACCCTTTAACATTGTATGCATCCCATCAGGTAGGGGTAATTTTACACAACATGCAAACACAACACATGACAGCGCAACGACGCTCAGGTTACGAGGCTACTCTGCTGGCAACGAAAAATCTTACCATTCAACCGACAGCAAACATTAATCCTGCTTTTCTGGGTATTTTGGGTATGGTAGACATGGCAGATTTTAATGTTGAACATGATTGCATCTTTGAACTGACAACTTCTTACTCTTCTAGGGTCGATCTGCTGGACACGCCCCTAGAGGGGGGGAACACATTTATGTTGATGGGTCTTGTTCAAAGCCCTCTGACGGTGTCTACCTGTGTGGCTATGCTGTGGTTTCCGATACAGGAGAGGTAAAGGAAGCTTTTGCTTTAGATTATAATTCGGCACAAGCAGCTGAGTTGATAGCATTAATACGGGCCTGTGAGCTAATGACAGGTAAAAGAGTAAGTATCTATACCGACTCCCGATGTGCTTGGAGTGTTCTTCACCATTATGCCAAAATGTGGGAAGCACGAAGTTTCAAAACTGCTGAGGGTAAGCCAATAGCACATGCAAATCTGATAGGACAGTTAACTGAGGCAGTTCAGCTTCCGCTCGAAGTGGCCATCGTAAAGGTCAAGGGTCACGCTTCGGGGGGACGATGAACTGACTGTAGGCAACAAAAGGGCTGATGAAGCGGCAAAGGTAGCAGCCCAAACTCAGATTAAATCACCATTTCATCCGAAAGATGAAACACAGATAGCAACGACAGTGCACATAACGAATGTACCTGACATTGATATCAAATTCTTGCAAAGTCAACCAACAGAGGGAGACTTAAGAGATGAACAGGGTAGAATAGCACTACCAAAACTAGGATTAATTATCCTAATTAGACATTACCATGGGTTATCTCACACCAGTTGTGCAAAAGTAGTTCAAGCAATCAATCAATTGTATTGTATAGCCGATGTTCATAAAACAGCAAAACTTGTTTTGGATGCATGCTTAACATGTGCTCAGGTAAATCCGCACAAATCAGCTAAGCACGATGCATTGACACATCCGGAAGCTCCTTTTCAACATCTACAAATTGATTTTACGCACATGCCGCCGATAGGTAATCTGAAATATATTTTGGTAATTATTGATCGATTCTCAAAGTGGCCTGAAGGGCAAAAGAGGACGCCAAAACAGTGGTAAATATCTTAACGAAGGAGATATTAGACCAGTCACCATAGAATCGGACAACGCGACGGGCTCTTATCAAAAGCGTTGTCTATTGATTGACATTTTAATATTCCTTATCATCTGCAAAGTGCAGCAGTCGTGGAAAGAAGCAATCGAACACTTAAAACACGACTAACAAAAGCGGTACTTGAAACAGGAAGAAAGTGGGTTGATTTGTTGCCCGCAGTCTTGGCAGAAATAAGAATGACTCCATCTTACACGACAAAATTGTCGCCGTTTGAGGTACTAATGGGTAGACCTTTCCCGACCCCGTGGGTCAAAGGCTGCGCAGTCATTTCTTTTTTTAGGTGATCTGGAGGTGATCCCGGAGGACTAAGTGACTTCCCTAGTCGAAAAGTTAAATTCTATATGTACTGATGTTTCTTTGTGCCTTGCTCTTCCCTCAGAGCAGCCTACTCATAACTTTGTTCCAGGACAAAAAGTCTTTGTGAGGAGTCTGAAGCCAACAAAGGTTGGAGAACCAAAGTACCACGGACCTGCGACTGTGATTGCCGTCACACGGACAGGAGTTCTGATGGACTACCAGCCGCAGTGGATACACGCTTCCAGATTGAAGTTGTGTTCTTCAGGAGAGCAGGCAAGCTCCAAATTAACATAGAATCTCAACAGGGGATTCACCTTGCTACACCTCAGGGTGGAGAAAGCACTGACTAAGCTGAGGAAAGAACTACCTTTCATGAGGTGGGGGCCACCCAAAGCAAGAAGGTAGAAGGCCCATTGAGCCAACAGTGCTGACTCCGTAGCTTCCCCTGTAGTGCATTGAGGTCCAAATTTTATTCTAAAAAGACCAAGGCAAAATTGTTATCCTAAGTACAAATTTCCTATGGAATACTTAGATATCAATTCTTATACTGGGTGCACAATTACCGAAGCCCTTATTGTGCCCAGATCTTCTTAACTCAGTGAAGACGACAATAGAAGTTGCCCACATCCACAATGATAGAACCAATACCGGTGATAGAAGGACCAAGAAATGTTGATGAAAGTGACAATGAAGTGGAGAGAGATAATGAGTTCGACGATTCGGTAATTGAGATTGGCACGGTAGATGATGAAGAGTAGATATAATTATGTTTATGTTTTTGTTTTTATTGAGGATGAATGATTTTGTTATGTTTTCATTACTAATCACGTTGATTGATCTTTTACCTCAAAGAACAGCTTGCAAACGAGAAAACCACACAAAAATACGCAATTGCAAATATCCTTTTATTAAAGATTTGTATTAACCTTTTTTTCTGCTCTATATTTTGTTCTTTAAAGGGACACAGGACTGCTTGTAAGACTGTTGGTCTGAAAGTGGCCATTGTGAGAATCTGGATTTCGTCCTGTCCTCTTTAAATATATCATCTGTGTCTAAAAGAACATTTGTCTATCATACGTATTCATTTAGATTAGTATAAGCTTCCTTCACCCTAATATGGGCCTTACTTTCCTGTTGTTTAAACCTCGTTGAGAGTCGTACTGACCTGAGTGACTATCGGTCTCCATCTCAAGGCTCCTAATGATATGAATTGATGTGTTTTGATGCTTAGTACGTAGTTGTAATCATATCTGATCGTTCTCAGGAGGAATGAGACTAAACATCAAGTCTTGTCTTTTTCCACCCTTGTGGTTTTTTATGACACCTCCTTTTAATCTTATAAATATTAGTCCTCATACAAATAAACATTGGACTCTGATTGAAACAAGCACTTGTTGTCTGTGTCAAACTTTGTCTCCAGCGCTGCAACTCTGTGTGTTCCGTCGACTACACTTTTCAACCATAGAATAATATTTTGTAGTGGACATTGAGAATTTTACATTCCAACAATCCTCTTCATTGACTTTTGTCATTTCTGACTTCTAACAAAAACAGAACAATGCATACAATCTGTTGTGTTACAGGGTGTACAGCAAACCAGCTGAAAAACCTAGGTTTTATTATCTACCAAACCCTAAAGGCCAGCCATAATTGGTCAATAATGGGATCATGATACTAAGTAGGCCTAATGCCTGAAATATTCCTTGACATGGTTGAAAATAATGAATGTTTCCTGTTGCAGATAACATTTCTCTCCAGTAGTCGTAACGTTCGATTTCAGAGTAATATGGCACGTTGTGCTCTACTTTTGTGTCCTTAAACACTTGTTTTTTGGGGGGTCAACTGGATATAAAAATGTAGGGTCACGCTTCAGTGCAGGGGTCAGTTTTCGCTATTAACAAACCATTAACTATGACTTTCCCCCAATAAACTCTTAATTTATTGCATATTAATTGTTATTAAGGTAGTTGTTAGGTTTAGGTATGGGGTAGGATTAGGGATGTAGAGCATGGTCATGCAGACTATGTGCTTTATAAGTACTAATAAACAGCTAATATGCCAGTTATATGCATCCTAATAACAACTAGTTAATAGGTAAAATTGCCCCAATACTGTAGTTCTAGGTTTTTTATCTTGTTCACTGTCCATCTTGTCACATAGGAGTTTTTAGACATTTTGTGCTGTGTTTGTTATAAGTCAAAAATTATGAGGAGGCAGCTTCCCCAATACAAAGTCAGAGGGTTGAATTGTTTACCCCTGGTTGGTGTGGTTTTTAAGTTATTTATAATGTCGCTCTGTCTCTATTGTCCAATCGAATGACAGAGGGGCAGGCCTTTTACAGTTGCTTGCCTAATCTTCATCATTGCAGCCACAAAGAGCCTTTGGCATCCCCCTGACCCCCTGAAACGTCTAGCTTGCCACCTGTTGTGTCGAACCGACAGATGGGGTTCCTAATGAAATACGCCACAATGCTGTGCTGCATAACAATCTCTAGCGATGCGACGGTGACTGGCCAGGGCGTATCAGACGTGAGCGCTTTCGTGAAATTGTAAGCTTCCAATGGATAGGTAGGCAGAGGGTCCCAGAGCTTGTAGAAAAGCTCTTAGTTTCTCTAACAGAGAGAACCCGCCCGGTGCCGTAATGCCACTGGGTAAGTGCACTCCCAGAATGGGGAATGCACTACAGAGACCACTCCCTACCATCGGGAGGAGTTCTAGTGGAGACCACTGCATGGTCTCGCCGTCAGGGGAGAGCTCATAGGAAAAATAAGCAGGCTGAACTGGTTAACCGCAAGGTGGAGGTCCACCTAGGGAAGGTCATGGGTTACCAAGGTGGGAACTAATCATGAGGATACATCAGACGGAACCGCCCGAGTGGGGGAGGTACAATGTCCGGTAGCACTAGGTTCGGCTAGAGCTATATGTGGATAACTCGGAAGGTACCCGGCCTAAGAGGCAGGGCTGCTCTGCCCAGCCCGCCAGCAGGGGGTGCTTGCTTAGTGATGGATGGAATGCCTGTTCTTCGCACCGTGGGGGGAAGAATGGAAGCCAAGTAGCACACTGACCCACCTATGGAAAGGGGGGGAGGTATTTTCGCAGGCATACGCTCTACCGGCTGCCCGTCCTACATGTTGCCATGCAAGACGCGGGCTGACACTGGTTCTACGCACAGGGTTGTAAAACCTTTTGAATGTGTTGACCACCCCGCAGCTCTGCAGATGTCTGCTCCAGTGCCCACAAGGAGGCTATACCCAGGTGGAGTGAGCTCTCACTGATAGTGGGGACAGGCGATTCTGGGATATTCTCCCTTTCTTGGTTGTGTCGAAGTATGGGCTATAAAACCCAGAGGACATCTCGGCTAGAGGGATGGGCTCTAGGCACCCTATGCCAGAGGAGCGGCAACCTCGGCCCTAGTACAGAAGCGTGTCCTCTCGGACTGAAACTCGGCAGGCGTCTGGTGAACTGGAATGCATAGCCGAGACAGATCAGATCTCTAAAGCCATCACAACAGACTGGTGTGCCCAAAGTATCGTGCAGAGGAACTAGAGGGATGATCTGCTTCACAGTCCCACGGTCGGGGAGGTTTGATGGCTCTACGACTTACCTGCTTATTGTCGCCGGCCGACGAAATGTCCAGAGGAGGTCGTTGAAGGCAGTGCATTATGGACTTGCCTGAGATACCGTAGTGTCGAGTGTTACGGGGAGAGAAAAAAACCCAGAGACAGAGAGGATTCTCTTTTGTGAGGGAGTGGGTACCAGGCCCATTCCGTCCCGCCGGTGGGGGGCAAGGCCAATGGGGGGCGGACTCATCCCATCAGGGGCGTTTAATTATCTTTTAGCGGGCTGTTGCTGGGGCAAAAGCTTTCCTCCAGAGGAATCAAAGTCTCTACTGGGAGGGTGCCGATGCCAGTGGGCCGCCGTGGGGAGGCAGGGCTGCATGGGGGAGGCGGTGCTTGGGACATCGACGCCCGATGTCGAAGAGAGCTTACAAGGCTTGGAAGAGAGCCTTGGTCGACTTCTCCAAGTGGCAGATGTCTAATGTGCAATGCATTTGCAAGTTTCAACTGGGGGACGTAGACGTATCCCTTAGGCTTCGCACAGTACAGGACAGTCACAGCTCCTGAGGCAGCCAGACAGGAACGCGCCCAGAACGACCTATTCCACGTCCTTGTGAGCTCTGCACTCACTTCCAGAAAATGCTGGTTAGTGTGCTGGGGCATGAATGATCCGCGAAGCTGACGGAGTGACCTCCGTGGGAACCCCCAAATCGCCCCCACTGCTCGCCAAAAACTGACGTCCTTGCCAAAGCGGCGATCTCGCTCGGGAAGCAGACAGGTGGCAGATGGCAGCATTCAAAGAGAACGTAGCCATCCGTGACTGCAACACCTCCGTCAAGGATGAGTCTGTCACACCCAAGAACACAGCTGCGACATATATCTGCAACTTTGAGAAATTTGCTCTTTTAGATGCTCTGTAGCTTGCTGCCGAAATGGCCAGGGAAAGTCCGCTCGAACAAAGGAAGAGTTCTGCTGCTCGCATCTTAAGTCTAGTAGTTTAGTTGTTTAAGAGAATAGTTGCATGACATCCAGTCATGCAGGTTCCGAATACCATGTATACTCATATGGACAGGGCGGACACTGGCATGCGTGTGCCATTCACAAAGTTCATTGTCGTTTTTAAATTCCTCTCGGAGATGATAGGTTCTCGAGATCAAACCCTGGTCTGTCTCTCAACACAACGTCGAGAGACGGACTGAAAGGAAATCAAGTTTTCTGTGCAATTGTAACATGACGACTAAGGCACGGTTAGATGCAAATGTTGTTTAATAAACCTAATCCACAAAAGGGCAAAGGTCATAAATACAGGCAAACAGGTACATCGAAGATAATCAAAAATCAGAAACACAGTTCAGGCAATGGCCATGGCAGGCAGCAAAAAATCTTAAAACAATATCCAGGTACAGGTCAACACACGGGTATACACTTGACAAGGAAAACACTTCGCAATGCTGTCAGGATAAACAATATTTCTCCCTGAATGAGACAATGAACAGGGTTTAAAAAATCCAAGTGATAATTATCAGGTGTGTGGTGGAGTGCCCTCTAGTGGAACTGCAGGGCCCTCCAATTGTTGATCGTGACAGAACCCCCCCTCAAAGAACGGATTCCACATGCCCACCAAAAATGGGCCATCTTTGACAAGGCAGGGGGCTCACAGGCGACCCTCTTGGACGAGGCATGAGGTCACAGGTGGCAATCTTGGACGAGGCAGGGAGATTAGAGGTGACCAATTTGGACGAGTCAGGGAGCTCAGATGCGACCATCTTGGACGAGGCATTTGGCATAAGAGAATTTAGAGCGGCCATCTTGGCTGAAGCGATGCGCACAGGGGAGTCCATCTTATCAGCGGCCTCTGGAGCGCCAGCCATCTTGTCAGCAGCCTCCAGAGCGCCGGCCATCTTGTCAGTGGTCTCCGGAGCAGCAGAGCTGTGCACAGCCCAGACACACAACAAGGCTACAACCACAACCGGCAGAGAGCTGAGTCCAGGGACTGGACCTCAGTAACAGACGCCTTCAGGACCATCGGACTTCGGACCACCAGGCCTGGGACCTTAGGGAAACCATTTCCTCGAACAGACACCAGAGGACTTTCTGCCAGACACTTGAACCTCGAACCAAACATCTTGAGAGCGACCTCTGGACTTTTGACCATCTTGTGAGCTGGTTCTGGGTTGGCAGCCATGTTGTGAACGGGCTCAGGGCTGGTAGCAATCTTGCGAACGGGCTCAGGGCTGGTAGCCATCTTGCGAACGTGTTTTGGGCTAGCTGCCATCATGTGGAGAGAGGGTTCAGGATAGGTGGATGTATAAAAGGGAATATTCATGGCCGACCCAAAATGTGTAAGGGACACTTCCTCTGCTTTTCCTACTGTCAATGGTGAACCGCAAAACTGAAGCACAAGGTAAATATATTGTGCTAATGTCCAGTTAGGGTCATCATCGGGTAAATTTTAAACTAATATCCTGATCCTGACCTAAAACAGTCCTTCATTAATTGATTGTCACGATCTTGACTATAATAAAGAAATTCCTCCACAAAAACAACTATGCTGCGGCCATGTTTAAAAATAGAACATAGTCTGTGTAATGCACCACAGCAAATACCTGCTGATGTTCTGATGTTCCTGGTTTTCCATGGCGGGTGCACTTCATGTGTTAAATATACGGAACGAAAGTCCTAATATAGTGAATGAAACTCTAAATATATGGAATGAATGTGCAAATATGATAATACTTAATAAAATCTATTTATTTCGTTGTTATCAGAACAACAACCTTCTCAGTTTGATTACCTTAAAATAGATACCGCAAGGAATTAGCGAACATATTTCTTCATCGTTAAAAGTGTATTTAGTCCAGTTGCCAGCTTTTTGGCCTGGACACGTATTCGCTAGCATGTATATTGATTAGTTATTACTTAAAATTGCTGCAACTAGATTACATGCACGCTCACTCATTTTTCAACATCTGACCAATCACAAATAAAAACACAAGATGGCGCTTTGATGATGTCAGTTTCAATCCATATATTCATACTTTCATTCGATATGTTCTGGGTTTTTTTTCCATATATTCAACCAATCACCTATATTGATACTATAATTTAATACATTCTAGTTTCATTACATATATTCAACAAATCATAGGATATTCATATATATTCATTTTTTTCATTCAAAAAATTCTAGTTTCATTCCACATATACAAGTTTTATTCCATATATTCAACCAATCATATTATAAAAACGTTTATATCCTGAACAGCATGCCATAGTATATATATGTATATAAATATGTGATTATAGAGCCTGCCGATCAACATTAGAGTGCAACATTCAGGGGGAATTATGCATGGGTACATAAGTGGTCTGCATGTGTTCAGTCATTTGAATATAAAACTTAAGGTAATATCAGCCAAAAGGAAAAACACTTGTTAACTGTTGTAACTTAAAAAAAAAATGATATTTTAATATACTTTAATATGATTTATACTGTGTTTTACCCATTAAATGTTGCTTTGTATTTTGTTCAGGTTAAACAAGATAATGTAACATTTAGGTGCAAATATGCAAAACAGCAAACCAAAGCTTGATGCTAAAATGGCAAATATCTCCACAGCTACAGTAAATTTTCCAGGAGAACTGACATAAGCTGGAATAAATGTGATCCAAACAGCACAGAATATGAGCATACTGAATGTGATGAATTTAGCTTCATTGAAGTTATCAGGCAGCCTCCGAGCCAGAAAAGCCAGAATGAAGCACAAGAGAGCCAGTAGACAAATGTAACCCAACACAGCCCAGAAACCTGCAGGAGAACCCAGACTGCACTCAAGAATGATCTTCTCTTTATAATATTTCATATTTTTATAGGGAACAGGAGGAGATATTGTAAGCCAAAGCACACAGATAATAACCTGTATAAGTGTAAAAGCAAGAACACTGAGTCTCTGTTGGGGAGGCCCAAACCATTTCATGACATTACTTCCTGGAAGTGTGGCCTTGAATGCCATTAACACAACTATTGTTTTACCCAGAACACAGGAGATACAGAGGACAAAAGTGATTCCAAATGCTGTGTGACGTAACATACAGGACCACTCAGTGGGGCGACCAATGAAAGTAAGTGAACAGAGAAAACACAGAATCAATGAGAAGAGCAGCAGGAAGCTCAGCTCGGAGTTGTTGGCTTTAACTATGGGGGTGTCCTTCTTTCTGTAAAACAGGACTGTGACCAGAACAGTTATTCCTACCCCAAACAGTGAGAAAAAGACCAGCACTATACCCATAACTTCTGTGAATGACAGAAACTCTACAAACTTTAACACACATTCATTTCTCTCAGCATTAGACCAGAATTCCCCTGGACACTGCATGCAGTTATTTGAATCTGGAAAGAAAGATTGTAATCACTACAGTTAGAGACGAATGGAAATATATTGCATTTATGAACTCCTTTGACAAGAAACTGAATCCTGAACAGTAGAAGGAGAACACAAAAAGAGCAACTAACCATTCTTTTTTGTATCTGTGAGATGGCCTGAAGTTTACCTGTCTCATTACTGATTTCTCCATCTGCACATGGAATACAGTCATAACAGCAGACAGGTCTTTCTTTCTTTCCAGCCTTCCTAGTGCCTCGAGGACAACTCTCACTGCACACTGACCTTGGCTTCTACATGCAAACATAAATAATACCTATATCTTTTTTATATAACAAGAGCTAGCTAAATTGAGATCAGGATATTGTATCTTAAAAGTATAAAGTTATACAAACTGAAGCTGAAATGGTGTTTTAAATAGTCTGATACTTAGAGTCCTCAAAGAGTTTATTATGGTCATCTTCTATCATTTTTAATATAAAACAATATTTAAAATAAACTCTTTAATGTCCCTTGAGAAGGATATTTCAGTATTATATTCTACATTAGTTTGCAAAAACTACATTATTTCTTCTTATTAAAATGTCATTCAGAAATGGCTTTGTGTTTTCACTGTCAAATCAGCCAAATATTACTGTGACTTGTTTTGTCCAATACTTAAGTGCATTTTCTTTCAACAAATGATTTTGAAAAATCTGTTACCATCATTTACCTCCAACTGTCCTCCAGCCCAGATGATGTTTTCAGTGTTGAGCACAAAGCGCTGGTCAGGGGGCAATGAGGCATCATAGTAACCTACTGCTTTAAACTGGAATGATCCATCAGAGTCCTGCTGCCAGTTCACAACCTCATACTGGGCTGCTACAGCACCAGTGCTGTCAAACCACACACGATCTCCAAATTTGACAGTGAAATTGACCTTTTTCAGAGCCTTAACTACCTAGTAAGAGGGCAGAATTGGAAGATTAGCATTGCTGCATTTTTACATATATCAATTGAAATGGGGATTTATTTTTTACACATTGACTTTTCACCTGGTATGGTTGTATTGTCAGGGCATTTGCACAAATGTCTTGTTCTTTGCACTTGAGTGTACTGTGTAGTGCATGAGCCAAAGCATACACTGCTTTATAGACATTACCTGAAAATCTATGTTCAGACAAATCTTCATGGTAATTCCTTAGCTCAAGTAGATCCTGATATTTACTGCAGTCTAATTCAGCTTGAGAAGAATTCTTTGAGCACGGAAAGGCGGTTTTCCAGAATGATTTATTAACAAAGTCTGCAAACCCTTCGATATTGATTCTTTTCATGGCAAACCCCAGCGACCCACCCATCACATTAAGAGTATTGGAGGTGAATAAATTTTTTGATGTTATCCATCCTACCACTCCAATCATTTGGAGGCCTGTTATGTTCTGAATACTAAGCTGCTCAATAAGTAATCCCATCTCAAAAAATGCAACAAATGCAACAATCGCCTTTGCTGTGCCTTGTTTCATTGTTTTTACCACTTTTAGGAGTTTTTCAGGCTCTGTTCGGAAGAATTTCACAGAGTACTCTACACAAATCCCCTCCTTTTTAGCTGCTTTTAGAAAATTTTCCATTCCACTATTCCCATACTCATTGTCAGTGTTCACAGCTCCAACCCAAGACCAACCTAAGTTCTTGACCAAAAGTGCAAGTGCTCTGGCCTGGTGGTAATCACTAGCAATAGTTCTGAAGAATGATGGGTAATCTTTTCTATTACTGAGACATTCACATTGTGATGAGTGACTTATCTGAAAAGGATATAACAAGATTCACAAGATACACTGAAACAGTTATCAGTCTGGCTCTTGTATTAAAATGTTACTGTTTTTCATACTTACCACTGGAATTTTAAAAGGTCCTGTGGTCCTGGAAAGATAAACTGTTGTAGAAGACTCTGTCTCTCCTATTATAGCATGTACAGGAGTCTGTCCATTGCATCTGTCCCTTGCTGCAAACCCATGATCGTTCATTACTGCCATAATTGCACTAATAGAAGACATTCTTGAAGCACAGCTATCATATATTCTATAGCCAATAGAAACATTTGGGAGCAAAGTTTCATTTTTGTTAATCTCCTCAATTGCAAAAATCATGGTTTGAGCCAGCCGAAAATCTCTAACACTCACACTGTAAAAAACATGAAACCATTAGGATTAAAACAACTGTTGTATTACTGTAAATGCAAGATTAGATCTAATGTTTCTTAAACAGTTTCCATTGTATCAAACCTGGAGCATGATACAAATTGAGGTTTTTGTTTGAAATCAAATGAAGGTAATGTTTCTTTAGTGTGGACTGGAAAAATTGCTCCAATGTTTATGTCTCCATCCTTTGACAGCAGCGGGTATTTAGGGTCTCCCATAATTCGACAAAGAGTGTTTTCAAACTTTGCATTAAGGTGATGGAAAAGCAGGAGTGTGTACAGAAATAAAAACATCTCAAAGATTTAGCTCATCAGCAGCTGCAAAATGTAATTGATCCTGAATCTGTAATGGCTGTATTTTTATAGATATAGTATGGATGAATAATACGTAGGCAGTGACCTCATTAAGGATGGAGCATGAGCTGAGCCAATTCCAGCAGGGGAATAGGTGTCTGTGTGCCATCCTACAATTCATTTTTCTTTTAGAAAGAAATAAAAAACAAGACAACAATCATTATTTCTTATCATTCTTTAGTAATCCAAAAACAATTTATATATTGATACAGGGATGCAATGACGGCCACCTTTTTTGAGGGCTATGAGCAATTATGAATATCACTGTATGGAATGCATACTAGTTGCTGTTTGTACTCTATTCTCTGGTTACAATTAAATTCTATTAACATTTACATTACATTCAGTCATTTAGCAGACGCTTTTATCCAAAGCGATTTACAGATTAGGGAAACAATGGAAGCAATTGGAACAAAATAATGACAACAAAAAGCATAAGTGCGATACAGAACTAGTCTCATGTAGTCTACCACAGTATACCGAGCTAAGTTTTTTTAGTTTTTATTTGGTCAGGTGTTGACGGAAGAGATGTGTTTTCAGATGATTTTTAAAGATGGCTACCAAATCTACTGATCTTGTAACAGCGGGCAGATAATTCCATAAATGTGGAACGATCCAGAGGAGGTACATAAGAGAGATTTGTTAGCTCATGAGGGATGGCACCACAAGACGTCGTTCGTTTGCAAAGCTTAGGGATCTGGCGGGTACATAAGTCTGCATTTGCGAGTGAAGATAAGCGGGTTCCAATCAAGGCTGTACGATTATTCGAATCACAATCGCGATGTGTGACATTTGCTAATCGCAAGAAGCTGCAATGTGGACGTGATGTTAAAAAAAATGTACGCATCTGTTCCAAAGCCGCTTTGAGTGTCATTCTTGCTAACCAACTGAGTGAGCGCACCTCCGTTATGCCCAATTACCACTGCCCTTGCGATCTGCGTTAACAGAATTCATAAAAAAACATAAAGCTGGAGGGAGAGAATGGGGTTACTCGCACATCTCTGCCCTGCATTGCGCATCTCCCAGTACTTCAGCGGAGGATCCGTTTAAACTTGACCCGATGACACACAGGCTGTCACATATAGCCTATTTTACTCTCTCGTCTCTACCCCGTACGGCACGTGTCCATTATAGCCAACTTGAGTCCGGGTCCACACCGCATGTGTCCACAAGCGCATCTGGCAATATGTGGACAAAGCTTGACGAACTTACGCTTGTCTCTTCATTTCAAACAACTGAAAATTATATCTAACTGCTATTCTAATTTCACCTGGAGGAATTTAAACATTAAGCTAATTTTCTACTCGTTTTTAAAATCCCAAACATGCCGACTAAAACATGAATAAATAAAACTGTGTAACCTATTTACCATTTTAATAATTCACTTATACAATAGAACATTTTATGGATTGAAGGAATATAGTGCCGTTGTATATGTTTTAATGAATACTATAATGATGTACTCTCGTATTTGGATTCTATTGGTGTGGTGTAATCTGGCAGTTGGCAAGAATATCAAAAATTCCTATTTGAATCATACCTAAAACTGCAAAAAAATATTTTCTAATGGTTTTAATGGAAACAATTAGAATGTCTCTATTGGTTTTGGTTGATTTTTTAGCAGGGTAAATATACCCATACTGTTTAGCACACTATTGACAATATTGAGTTGAAGCTTGATTTAAAAACATTACATTGCAAATGAAATCGCAATGTCTGTCAAAAAAATCACAATTAGATATTTTCCCCAAATTGCAGAGTCATAGTGCCAAATCAGTGGTGGTCTTGTAGGCCAGGAGCAGAGTCTTGAATTTGATTTGAGTGACTATAGGGAGCAAATATAACTTAATTAAGGGAGGAGTGATGTGTGCTCTCTTCAGTTTATTGAAGACCACTCTTGTCGCTGCATTTTGGATCATCTATAGAGGTTAGGTTGTGCAAGCTTGAAGTCCAGCCAGTTGCGCATTGCAGTAGTTCAGTCTGGACAGAACAACAGCCTGGACTAGGACTTGCATAACATGCTTGGGTAGGAAAGGTCTAGCCAAAAGATGTCATGTATACAGAAAATAGCAACGGACAAAGCACTGAGGCACTCCTGTGCCGTGATGTTGGGACTCAGTTGAACAGGAAGCCCAATCTCTCATAGTATTGACCTTTGTCCTGGTGGTTTTCAGGAGATGTACTTAAGTTTAATGGAGGTTACATGTAGAGGTTTGTAGAGTGAGAAGTTACTTGAGGGGGTTGTCACTATAGATACACAGTTAGTTGAGGAGGAAACCTTGTATTCAATCCTGAATACACAGGAGGCCAACAAAGGGATTACAAGATGGGAGACGTGTGGTTAGGTTCTTGCAAGGATGTTCTGAATTAACTGCAGATTTTGGAAGCTTTTGCCAGGAATCTTTATGAGGTGTGCTTTGCTGTAATCCAGCAGGGAGAAGACAAAGGTGTGAACAAACTTTTTCACATTTGCAAATGTGTGTGTGGGGTGTAGTTTGGCGATATTCTTAAGGTGAAGCAAAGAGGTCTTGCACAGATGTTTGGTATGGGCCATAGAGCATCAATTTTAACAAAAATAGGGAATAAAAAGGGGGGGGAAAAAAGGGGAAATCCTGGCCATAGAAGGTAATACTTGTAATTGCAGATGTCCAGGCTTAGTGTGGAGTGCAGACTAGGATTGTTTCAGTCTTGGAGCTGTTTAACTGTAAAAAGTTTTAAGACAGACATACCCACATACAAACGCTCCACACACACAATATGCAAATGTACAAACACACATCAGGATCTACCACCTGCACTTGATTTGGAAATTCTAGATATTACCAACTGACAGGACGCCTGAGAGCGTAATGCATGTGAAGGACTTTAAAACAAGGGGAGTTCACTCAGGTACTGAGGAGCTTAACCATGTAGGGCTTTATAGGTAATAAGCAATATTTTAAAGTTAGTGCAATGATTTATATGGTAACCAGTGCAAGGTTGACAGAACCGGGGTAATATGTTCATCATTTTTTGTACGTGTGTGTGGAGAGTCACCCCTCGCGCAATCAGCGTCGCCAGGGAAACAGACGAGACACGGCTGCCAATCGTCAACTCGCCAATCAACTGGGCATAAAAGCCAGCGGGACAGAAGACACAGTGAGCTACAACTCCAAGACAGAGCTGAGTTAAAACTTGTGTCTTATGTCCCGCAGGTTCGGACGAATGACGACCGGCAGCACACTGGGAAAGACTCACACAGGAGACACACACACACGGTGGACGGACATCATTGTTTATTGCTACAAATTGAAAGCGGTCTGATAAATACAATTTTTTTTCAATGCTTTTTACTTAATGCCGACGTAATCATTTTTAAGTCTGATCAAAGCAGTTTCTGTACTGTAACATGCTCTAAATCCGGACTGGAATTCTTCATTGATGTCATTCCTTTGGAGGAGTGGGCAGAGTTGAGTTTAAACTACTTTTTACTACTACGGTAAGCAAGTAGGTCGATTGCAGATTAAGATCACCTGCGTCTCATTTCAGTGATTGGTGAGGAGACAGCTTAAAAGGCTTGCAGATTCGGAGGAGATTTGGAGAGAGACGGACTGGGAGACCTGAGAGCTGAATCGTACGGACTATATTCCGGGAGAAAACCGACGAAGTCTTTGTTTTTTTTTGAGTTATAAGCCAGAGTGCTCTGACGCAACGTCTTGTTGTAAGGAATTTGAGAATAAAATAATTATTGTCTCCCAGTCCACCCCGACCCCGCCTCCTTTCTTCCATTCTCTTTGAACCTGTTTACAAATACTAAGAAGAGGATCTATAATTTCTGGGAGGATCTCTTTCCGTAGATTTGTAGTTATAGGGTCGAGCATAGATGTTGTTGATGTAGTGACTGGATCATTGTGAGAATTTTTCAAAAGATCATAGCAGACCTGGGTCCATGTGGTCTGGTTTTGCGTTTTGAACTCGCACCGATAGTGTGATAACCATTTGGTTCCTCTGTAGGACATTTACGACTCCTTAGCTTCAAAGCATTGCTTTTAAGTCTCTGTCTCACCTCTTACTTAACATCTGAGGCTAACCAGAGAAACTTCTCTGACAATAGGAACTTATGTGCTTAAACTGTCCTTTCATGTAAATGTTACTAAATGTCTGGTTATATGTTGGCGTTCATGCCATCTTAAATAGTCTGTAACTCTTAGATATACAAGTTTAATTCTGGGGTGGTTTGTATTCATACATCCGAAAGAATCATAACTTGATACAATTCAAACCTGTCCATTTTTGATATCCAAATGTTTCTCTTTACAATTCCTCATTGTTGATACATATTGTGTGACCATAGAACACATTACAATCATTATGTTATAATTTGGACTGGTATCTTGTAAAGTTACATACAGGTCATAAGATGCAAATTAGCTGTTGAGTGAACAAATAATCTCTTCCCCCACTCAACTTTGATTGGCCGACTCAAACTCTGAGGGCATGCCCTTCATGAAGTTAAATGTCGACCAGGACACAATTTCTTCTCTTCTCCTTCGTCTCTTCTCCTTTGCCCTCTTCCTGAATCAGTCGCATCGTTGGACCTTTCCTCTCACCCGAGGTGAGGTAATTCTTCCCTAACTGGAGAAGGAACAATGGACTCTGTTGCCACGCACACCTCGATGAGCCATGCGGCCGGTCATGAGGGCCGAGGCCCGCGACTTTCAACAAGGGCGCAACTTCCAGCAGAACCTCAACTTTCAGCAGGACCGCATTCTGAAATCATCTGAACATTGACATCACTCCAAGCGCATAGTACATCCAGCACAGAGCTTTGCAAGTATTTTGTTTCTATGGAATAGCTGTGTTAAGTCTGTGCCTATTTGTTAAAGATGATTTTAATGATGTTCAGAAATCATTGCCATGCCCTCTCTCTCTCTCTCTCTCTCTCTCACTCTCTCTGCGCTTCCTAGCGCGTTTGTGTTTCATGTATTTGTTTGTCGTCATTATGTTTATCATGTAGAGTAGAGTTTAATAAAACCCATAAAGGCATTTGTGATTGGTTCTCTTTGTTCACGCTCAAAAACTTGGTCACTTAAACTGTGTTTCGATCTATGCTACCGCTGCTCTTAATTCTGTTTGGTAAAGTCACGTTACTTATGGTCATGAGATAACGTTAGTGTATAAATCATTGATGCATTTGCTGGACGAATACATATAGGATTTTTATCACTATTGCGAATCAGAATTGTAAAATATGTATGTTTAATGACGATTATGATACATATTTTCCCTTTGAGCTAAACTAATTCCTTGACTGAAATTGACGTTTTAAATAACTCATTTCATATATGTTTGATCTTGATAGATCTGGTGGAGAATAATATTTGGGGAGTTTAACTCATCCCTATTTTAACATGCAGCTTAAAATCGCTGCATAAATTGGTGGAGGGAATGCGGGCACAGTTTTAAACCTTGTTTTGTGAGCAGAACCCAGTGACTATTCATGAGTGTTTCTATGTGTGTTTATTGAAACCGAATACTCTTTCAAATGGCACTTTGATATGTATGAATGAAGGTGTGGACCCGCCCACCTATTCTTGTCAGACTTTTGAGCTTCTCGCAGAGAAAACCTCAGCCTCTGTCAAAGATTTAGTGACAATATAAAGACGAAGAAATCTCTTTATAACGCACTATATTATTATTATTTTACCGCCTACATTGAGCGAAGAAATCCTCTTTTAGCGCGAAGAAGACAGATCGAGCGATGTTCCTCCCTCGTCTTACCCAAAGGCCTTATTGTTAATGCTTAGCTAGGTGTTACTGATGTGTATTCCAGTGCTAATGAACTAAACTATTGCGCTCCCTGGGGTGAACAATCAGCGTAGCTGACTGATAATGTTTCTCCCATTCGCTTAACCCAACGGATTTTATTAGTAAATAACTCCGGGTCAGTTTTACTATTTAAAGGGGGGTTTAACAAAAATCTTGATCAAGTTGTGTTTTTTGTATTTATGTTACGGTGAACGAAGAATTCCGACCAAGAACACAAATAACTTTCAGGACGGCAAAGAAATCACGTTAGTCAGTTATAGTGTAGTATTGTGTGTTTATTGTTTGTGTAGGTTGGAAAGCCACGTACCCGTGTTCAGTAAACTGACACGAGGCGTTAGACACGCGATCAAATTACACTTGTCGCCATAGAAATTGTGCGTAAACGCAAGTGTAATTCCACACAGAATTGTGGAACCGGAAGTCCGGCAGAAGACGTATAACCTTCTACTAACACTAGAGGTCCGTTTGTCTTAAAGTGTCTTAACACTTCTCCTGTCTCATCTCTGCCTGACTCTTCCCTTTTGTTTGGGCAACGCTAGGTGTGAAGTCTCAGCCAGTCTCTCCTTTTGTTTGATTTTATGATTTCATTATTCTGCTATTTTACGTTTTACTGTATTTGAGGATATGTATTATTTGTTATTATATACAAATTATAATAACAATTAATATTATTCCGTTATTGATTTGATGATTTGATTTTTCTTTATGTGAATCAGGGTTTCTTACATTCTCTCCCTTGCAGTTAGAATTGTATTTGATAATACTTAAATTTTAATTAAACCAACTTAATGGAATTTAAACTTTGATCAAAACAATCAGATTGCACACTTTAAGGTGTTTGTGATTTACTCCCAATTGCCTTATTGTTTTTATTTCAGTTATTAATTTAATGATTTTACTGACTTCACTATGACTCCATAGCGCCCCCTAACTACGGGCCCTGTCATAGACCGTAGTGTGGAGCCAATTCGGAAGATATCACCCTCCTTCTTTATCCAAACCTCTCTTTCTCTTGACTCATCTGACTTTTGTTTTTCCCATCAGAGACTTGTCTGAACATCAGTAAAATTCTTGGTAATTATGTTGATGAAACGAATAGCCTAAGTCACAGAATGACCTCATAGGTAACACTCTTCGGCAACATTATTCATAATTTTCCTGAGTTCACCCACACAATTATCCGCCCCCGCCTTCAAGGCTAGGATAGTAAGCGTTTAGTTTGCGTCACTAACTGACCAACTCAGTTAAGCATTCAACACATAGCCCAGATATTTAGCTCAGTACACAGCCGAGGCCCGCGACTTTCAACAAGGACGCAACTTCCAGCAGGACCGCAACTTTTAGCAGAACCGCATTCTGAAATCATCTGAACATTTCCATCACTCCAAGCGCATACGAGTACATCCAGCACAGAGCTTTGCAAGTATTCCGTTTCTATAGAATAGCTGCGTTAAGTCTGTGCCTCTTTGTTAAAGATGATTTTAATGATGTTCAGAAATCGTTGCCATGCCCTCTCTCTCTCTCTCTCACTCTCTCTGCGCTTCCTAGCGCGTTTGTGTTTCATGTATTTGTTTGTCGTCATTATGTTTCCCATGTAGAGTAGAGTTTAATAAAACCCATAAAGGCATTTGTGATTGGTTCTCTTTGTTCACGCTCAAAAACTTGGTCACTTAAACTGTGTTTCGATCTATGCTACCGCTGCTCTTAATTCTGTTTGGTAAAGTCACGTTACTTATGGCCATGAGATAACGTTAGTGTATAAATCATTGATGCATTTGCTGGACGAATACATATAGGATTTTTATCACTATTGCTAATCAGAATTGTAAAATATGTATGTGTTATGACGATTATGATACATATTTTCCCTTTGAGCTAAACTAATTCCTTGACTGAAATTGACGTTTTAAATAAGTCATTTCATATATGTTTGATCTTGATAGATCTGGTGGAGAATAATATTTGGGGAGTTTAACTCATCCCTATTTTAACATGCAGCTTAAAATCGCTACATTTAATTAGATTATCTGCTGATTTTAGACAGTTCATTGTGATCTACCGTAGAAAATAATTGCAATTTCTCCTTAGGGGAGTGTAAATAGTTTGTTAAGCGGGTTTCACTTCTGATTGCATTGTATATTTTTTTCTCTAATATCTTGGATTTTATTTGTGAAGTAGTTCATAAATTCATCACTATCATGCTGAAATCCACAATCTGAAATCGCTGACAATTTTTTTGTTTGTTAATTTAGCCACTAGGCGAATCTAGACATTTGTAGGGCTTTCCTATATTTTTGAGTACTATCCTTCCATGCTTTAAGATAATACCTCTAATTTAGTTTTCCTAATGTTGCACTCCTTTTTTCAGGCAGCTTTCTTTGGAGCCTGAGTGTGTTTATTTCACCACCTGCTTGGGATGTCATTTTTAATCTTCTTTAAACGCAGAGGACCAACTGTGTTTAGCGTTTCAGAGAAGGTGGAGTTAAAAATTGCAATGGTAATGTCAATCATGTTATCATGATACAAATTTGAGACAATTTCTAGTTTTTCCTAGTGGCTCTTCGGTGAAATCTAGGGGATAAGAAGAGATGGAGAGCCAGCATCTTTAGAAAGGAATGGAAGGTTAGGGATGGTCCTGTAGTTTTCAAGGACTTTTGGTCTTAATTTTTTTTTTTGAGAAGTCGCATGGGTCGTATGTATATATATAACTGCATATAAAGCACACCCCTTTCCATTACAGTAGTGGTTCAGCTGTGCTATTTCTTTACATTTATCTTCCAGTTTAATTCACAGTTTAAAAGATTTTTTATTTTTCTATGTTGTTTTGAAAGATAATGAGTAATTGTGTTAAATAATCGGGATCTCAATATTTCGAATCAATATCTTTAGTTGGCCCCTGTCACATTTGGCGTAGTCGGTAGGGTCAGGGTCCGTGCAGTGGTGTTTGTGGTTTTGTTTGTGTATGGTCAGGGTTTGTTTTTCCAGGCGGCAGGGGCAGCATCGGGCAGTGGTGCGGAGAGGGTTGTATGAGAGCAGTAGCTGCTTAAGTATCGGTACGTTTTGTTTTACTTTATCTTCTACCTGTTATTCACTAACTTTGGACCATGAGCCTGGTGCACAGTTTTTTTTGGGCGTTAGACTAGCAAAAGTGGATTCGGAAAATCCAGGGCACCTGCGCCATAGATCATTAAAATAGGCCCCTGATGGCCAGATTTACCAAATGTGGTAAAATAGCATGAGAGCGCAATTTAAAAAACTCGCAGATGGGAGTGGAAATTTCTGCTGGTGACTTACTAACACGTTAAAAAACACAGACGCAATATCTCATTGCCATAAAGAGTAGTGCAAATTAGTGCAGGGCCAATGTCTTGCTTTTTTATGTTAAATAAAGCCTTAAAAACAAGTACAATGAAAAGCTAAAACCTATTTAAATTGCCTTTTGTGATTTATTTATATACTGTGCTCCTATAAAGTTTGCGTCATATGCAGAAAAAGCTGCATCTATGCCTTGCTATGTTAATTTTCAATGCGGGTATTTAGTAAATACCGACAGTAGTTTTTTTATGCCAAAAGAGGCATTAGTTAGCTGTTATTAAATCCGGCCATAAGCCTGCAATTTTCACTAAATGCATAAATCTTTTTTTCAGGAACCATGATACACTGACAATGTCTTTAAAGTTGAATAATATTTTTTTATTGAAATGAATAATTTAATTGTCTAATGACAATAAAGCTAAAGAGTTGTTTTTTCAAAACATTAAATAACAACTGTTATAAAAGTGGAGTGAAAGATAAACCCATATATTTAGAGAATATACAGTACATGTAAGGTGTCTGAAATACAACATTTAAAGTTATTTTGCACCCATATACATGAAACAAACTTAATTTGCCAGATTAGTTTGTTTAATAATGCAAAAGAAATTATCCACGTTTCAGTTCAATAAGAGTTGGCTGCCATTCTACCATTAGGCAAATATTTCAAAAAACTTTTAGCCTGACATCTTACAAATATTTATGTCTATTTGAAAGAATCTAATTTCTGATTGCAGCTTATATTTTAAATCGTTATTAAGGTTTGCCATGGTAAATCAGTGTAGCTAAAAAACATGGTTTAGAACATGACTTTTTATGTACTTGTGCATCAGTGCAATTTCTTACAAAACAAGTATACATCTTTTTTGACTAGCAATGCTTTGTTTGAATACCGCAGAGCAGTAATCACCCAAAAACTCTGGTTTACATTAGATTTACTTGTATTAATTTGGCAGACGCTCATATCCAATGCGACTAACAAGTAGGAGAGCATATAAACATTATGTCAACAGGCTAAACAGTACTGTTAGTTTACAAGGCCATGCAACTAGGATGATTGAAGCTGGAGTAAGCAAAGGAGAGAATGAACAACAACATTTTTGGGGGGACGAACATGGCTGTGTTAATGCAGTGTTAAGCCTGCTTGTTCATTACTCAATATTACTTAGTTTGTGTTTTTCCCATTAAATGTTGTTTTGTATTTTGTTCAGGCTTAAAAAGGATTATGTAACATTTTGGTGCAAAAATACATAATAATAAACCAAAGGTTGAAGCTAAAATGGCAAATATCTCCACAGCAACTGTTAATTTTCCTGGAGAACTGACATAAGCTGGAATAAATGTGATCCACACAGCACAGAATATGAGCATACTGAATGTGATGAATTTAGCTTCATTGAAGTTATCAGGCAGCGTCCGAGCCAGGAAAGCCAGAATGAAGCATAAAAGAGCCACTAAACCAATATAACCCAGTACAGTCCAGAAACCTACAATAGAACCCAGACTGCACTCAAGAATGATCTTCTCTTTATAATATTTCATATTTTTATAGGGAAAAGGAGGCGATATTGTTAGCCAAAGCACACAGATAAGAACCTGTACTAGTGTGAAGGCAAGAACACTGAGTCTCTGTTGTACAGGCCCAAACCATTTCATGACATTACTTCCAGGAAGTGTGGCCTTGAAGGCCATTAATACAACTATTGTTTTCCCCAGAACACAAGAGATACAGAGGACAAAAGTGATCCCAAACGCTGTGTGACGTAACATACAGGACCACTCAGTGGGGCGACCAATGAAAGTAAGTGAACAGAGAAAACACAGAGTCAATGAGAAGAGCAGCAGGAAGCTCAGCTCTGAGTTGTTGGCTTTTACTATGGGGGTGTCCTTCTTACTGTAAAACAGAACTGTGACCAGTACAGTTACTCCGACTCCAGACAGTGAGAAAAAGACCAGCACTATACCCATAACTTCTGTGAATGACAGAAACTCTACAGCCTTCAACACACATTTATTTCTCTCAGCATTAGACCAGTATTCCCCTGGACACTGCATGCAGTTATTTGAATCTGGAAGAAATCATTGTGATTACTGTGATTAGAGAAATTCTACTTCAACATCCTTTTTGATAAGAAACTGCATTCTGGACAGCAAAAGAGAAACAGCAAACAACTAAAAGTTTTGTTTTCCTTTGAATCTTTGAAGTTTACCTGTTTCATTACTGATTTCTCCATCTGCACATGGAATACAGTCATAACAGCAGACAGGTCTTCCTTTCTGTCCAGCCTTCCTAGTGCCTGTAGTGCAACTCTCACTGCACACTGACCTTGGGTTCTACAGTACATGGAAACACATAACATTTGATATTTATCTCTATTGAATGAAAATAGGTATGTCAATATTATTTAGCAATCATTATACTGTTTAATTTCGGGACTATTGACTCTTACTCTATTGACTCAAATTATAATTTGTCCGGTATACAAGTGCATTTTACATTTTTCACTTCACTTTTAATTCATTTATTTCTGTTTATTTATTGTTACCTGCAGCTGTCCTCCAGCCCAAATTATGTTTTCAGTGTTAAGCACAAATCGCTGGTCAGGGGGCAGTGAGGCATCATAGTAACCCACTGCTTTAAACAGGAATGATCCATCAGAGTCCTGCTGCCAGTTCACAACTTCATACTGGGCTACTGCAGCACCAGAGCTGTCAAACCACACACGATCTCCAAACTTTACAGTGAAATTGACGTTTTTAAGAGACTCAACAACCTTGTGAAAAGATTGTGAGCACTATTATTACACGCTAAAACATAATACAACTGAACTGTGGATGCATTGTTTCACACATACTCTTTTTGTTTACCTGATGTGGTTGTATTGTCAGGGCTTTTGCACAAATGTCTTGTTCCTTGCATTTGAGTAGACTGTGTAGTCCATAAGCCACAGCATACACTGCTTTGTAGACATTACTTGAATATCTATGTTCCGGCACATCTTCATTGTAATTTCTCAGCACCAGCAGATCTTGATATCTGCTGCAATTGACTTCATCTTGAAAATAATTCACATCATTTTGTGAGCATGGAAAAGCTGTTTCCCAAAATGATTTAATAACATAATCTGAAAAACCTTCTATTTTGATTTCTCTCAATGCAATCCCCAGTGACCCTCTCATCACATGAAAACTGAATGGAGTAATGTAATTCTTCGAAGTTATCCATCCCTCCACCCCAATAATTTGAAGGCCTGTAATGTTTTGAATACTTAGTTGCTCGATAAGTAATCCCATCTCAAGAAATGAAACAAATGCAACAATCACTTTTGCAGTGCCTTTTTTCATTGTGTTCACAACTTTTTGGAGCTTTTCAGGCTCAGTTCTGTAGAATTTTACAGAGTACTCTATACAAATGCCTTCTTTCTTGGCCGAATTTAAAAATATGGCCATTCCATTGTTTCCATAATCATTGTCACTGTTCACAGCTCCAACCCAAGACCAGCCGAAGTGCTTAACTATTAATGCAAGTACTCTGCCCTGGTGATAATCACTAGCAATAGTCCTGAAGAATGATGGGTAATCCTTCCTATTACTGAGACATTCACATGACGCTGAGTGACTTATCTGAAAAAGAAGTGACAGAAAATTGTTAATCAGTCATCGGTTTGGTTTGCTTCAATTTTGCACAATAAGACTATTATTGTCTCTTACCACTGGAATTTCAAAAGGTCCTGTGGTTCTGGAAAGAATCACTGTGGCAGAAGACTCTGTTTCTCCAATGATAGCATGTATAGGAGTCTGTCCATTGCATTTTTCTCCTGCTGCAAACTCCTCATCGTTTAGTAATGCCATAGTTGCGCTCATAGAAGACAGTCTTGAACCACAAGTATCATAGATTCTATAGCCAATAGAAACATTTGGGAGCAAGGTTTCATTTTTGTTAATTTCCTCAATAGCAAAAATCATGATTTGAGCCAGCCGAAAATCTCTCAGTGTCACACTGTAAAAATAAATAACCAGAAGAGTAAAAACATTAGTTTGTAATAAATACATAGTATGCTCTAACATTATTTAAATAGTTTTCAAAGTAACAAACCTGGAGCATGATAGACGCTTGGGTTTTTGAATAAACTCAAATGAAGGTAATATTTCTTTACCGTGGACAGCAAAAATCGCACCGATAGTTATGTCTCCATTCTTTGAAAATAGTGGGTATTTAGGGTCTCCAATCATTTTGCACACAGTTTTTTCTGCCTGTGTATTAAGGTGATGGAACAGCAGGAGTGTGTATAGAAACATCATCCCAAAGATTGAGCTTACAACAGGTGCAAAATGCAATTGAACTCCATTCTGTAATGGTTGTACTTTTATAGACAGTGAAAATAGTTCAACAGTAAGTACGTAATGACCTCATGGGGCATAACATGAGCCTTGTCTATTAGGGTTGGAATAAATAACTATATTTTTTCAGAAAGGAAAAGAAACATTAAATCATAAAAGTTATTTGTTGTCATTCTTAAATAATACAAATCCAAACAACTGAAAAATGTTTTGCTTTTTAAAGTTCAATAAGAAAACACAAACTTTAATAGAGACTGCTCGTTACAGGGGTCCTAATTTGCTCAATAATAGGTCTTAATTATGTTTTTTTGTGGTAAACAATCGGTGTTCATGTTTCTATTTCCAGCCTGTTTCCCTACCTGTTTGGGACTTGTTTAGATATTTGTATAATTATATGTTTGGTGCGAGAAAAGGGAGTCAGGGAAAGAGGGGTCATGGAGGTGGAAAAGGCTGAGCTGAGACCACAGGTGTCATTGCCAGGGGGACAAAACGGTACCGATGAGCTGATCTTTTATGACCACCATGATTTCTTCCTGGAATAGTCCCGCTATGAGACATTAAAACACACTTTCGAACAGGTCCATTCTATCGACGGCCATCCGCTCCAGCCTCGCAGTTGTTCGTCCCAAAAAGATGCCGGGAGATGCTTTTCCAAACGACCCACTGTAATCCTATGGCGGGCCATTTGGGACAGACCGTTATGATAAATCGTCTCACTACCCGTTTTTCTGTGGCTGAGCATCCACAAGAATGTGCGTCATTAGTGCGCGGCTTGTCTTGATAGTAAGCTAGTAAAGTTAAAAAAAAAAGTAGAGTGAGACGAAGCCGGTTATGTTGGCGACAATAATAAACGCAAAGGAAGATCTCGGGCCAGATGTGAACACCAAAAGCCAATCCCTCGACCTAGCCCGGCAGGAGATTACCTCTCGGCCACACAACTTGCTGATATAGCTCAATTACTTTGAAAATTGCTTTTGAAGACGTGTTCTCGCCCCTGACTGGTCGAATGAATCTTATCCAACATTATCCTGAGACCAAACCGGGCTTGGTCATGCGTAGCCAGCCATATAACACAAAAAAGGTGGTTCAGGCAATTAGAATTGATGCTAGACATGGGTCAAATATAAGAATCCCACAGCGATTTGGCAAGCCCGATGGTGTTGGTTCCCAAGACGGACGGCTCAGTTCAATTCTGTGTGGATTATATAAAAGTGAATTGGGTGTCAAAGCTTGATCTGTCATGATACTGCCCCATTATGTCATGTTTCTATTGATCTTTTAGAAGGATCATGACAGAGCGTTGTGTTTTGTTGTGTAGAGAGGGATATTATTATGCTCTCTCCGGCTTGTCTTTTTCCCTGCCGTCTTGTTTCCTCGTTATTACTTGTTAATGATTTCATGCCCTGCACCTGTTCCTCTCTTTATTTGATCCCTCTATAATGCCCCTGTGTTTTCTGTCCTCTGCTGGTTAATTTTGTTTCATGTGGGTGAGTTTCTGTCTCTGTTGGTCTAGTTTAGTTATTTGTTTTCCATAATAAATGTTATATTTAGTCTTTTTAGGTGTAGTTGGTCCTTTTTCCTGTTCTCATGTCCTGTTATACCTTTTTTCTGGTTTTACCCCCTCGTGGGTTTTTGTTTTGTCTTTGGTTTATGATTTATTAAAGTCTTGTTAAAACCCCTTACCCAGGGTCCTCTGTCTTTGTCTCACCGTCGATCCTGACAGGTTAGGTGACATATATTTTTCTGAATTGATTGGGCCAACAGCAATATAAACGAAGGTCGTTTTCATTTTAAAGCAAAAAGGGATAGTGTTATCAGAAGACCCCATTTACATTTATTCATTGGGCAGACACTTTTATCCAACGTGACCATATAACATTTTTTCAGCATGCGTAACCGTATCGTTTTTTTTTTATTTCTACTAGTAGGATTAAAGCTGGGGAGAAAATTAGCAAAAAAATGTAGACACAAGATATAGACAGTTATTGGTTAGTCAAATAAATGCTGACAGGTATGTTTTTGGCTGTTTTTTTGAAAGTTGTGAAGGATTCCGAAGTTCAGGTGGAGGCTGCCAGTTTATTCCACCACAGGGGAACCGAATGAGTGAAGGTTTTTGCAACTGACTAGCTGTGATGGAAGAACCAGGCGTCACACTTTTTTCGACTGAAGATGACAGGAGGGGTGTAGACCTGGAGCAGTGAGTTTAGGTTAATGGGCGAATTTGCCGTTATCGTTTTGAAGGCCAGTGTCAGCAATTTAAACTTGATCCGGGCAGAAACTGGCAGCCAGTGATGTGAAATTCTTAGAGCCCACTGCACTAGAAATGTAGCATACCCTATGGCTTTATCTAGTGTGTCCTTAAGTAAAGTTTGTTGAAGGGCCGTTACCATGTAAACTGGACTTGCACGTCTGGTTTAATATAGCCACCACCTAAAGTGTAATATTTCCTGACTACATGTCCTGTAGGGTCACGGAAAACATTCAAATTTTTCCACTGATACTATCTTTTTAATAGTATTTTTCTCTGTATTTATTCAATACATTTATTATACATTCTATGACATTATGCTTTGAAACATTTGAAATATTTGTATGATATATTCAACCGGAAAACTTAATTAGGCAACATTTGATTTTAACATAATATAAAATGTCACTGCTGGAACTTATGGTTTGATTGTCATCAGTTTAGATGTATTTTTTTGTGCGTGTGTGTGTGTTTGCGTGTGTACATGGTAAAATAGTTATCTCAGTTTTTGACATTAGGGGGTGCCCATGACAAAAAAACTGCTCAAAATGATACTACAAAATGTTTATTTGAAAAAGAAAAAATCCCAAAAGGTTTCTATCATGGTTGTGTATAGGGACTTGGTTAGCATTAGGGGATATAATATTCAGTTTTTATAGCATAAATTATCCATGTAAAGTGTGGAAATGTCTATGTCCATTGTGTGTGTGTAGGTGTGTGTGTGTGTGTTATTTTTTAATAATTTATGAAGACGTATTTTCTTTCTTTCTTTAGTTAAAATCATTCAGTATGACTTAGGTTGTTTTTTTTCCCATCAAACGTTGTTTTGTATTTTGTTCAGTCTTAAATAGAATGATGTAACATTTAGGTGCAAATATACAGAATAATAAACCAAAGCTTGATGCTAAAATGGCAAATATCTCCACAGCTACAGTAAATTTTCCTGGAGAACTGACATATGCTGGAATAAATGTGATCCACACAGCACAGAATATGAGCATACTGAATGTGATGAATTTAGCTTCATTGAAGTTATCAGGCAGTGTCCGAGCCAGAAAAGCCAGAATGAAGCACAAGAGAGCCAGTAGACCAATATAACCCAACACAGCCCAGAAACCTACAGGAGAACCCAGACTGCACTCAAGAATTATCTTTTCCTTATAATATTTAATATTTTTGTAGGGAAAAGGAGGAGATATTGTTAGCCAAAGAAAACATATAAGAACCTGAATAAGTGTAAAGGCAAGAACACTGAGTCTCTGTTGTACAGGCCCAAACCATTTCATGACATTACTTCCTGGAAGTGTGGCCTTGAAGGCCATTAACACAACTATTGTTTTCCCCAGAACACAGGAGATAGACAGAACAAAAGTGATCCCAAATGCTGTGTGACGTAACATACAGGACCACTCAGTTGGCTGACCAATGAAAGTAAGTGAACAGAGAAAACAGAGAATTAACGAGAAGAGCAGCAGGAAGCTCAGCTCTGAGTTGTTGGCTTTAACTATGGGGGTGTCCTTCTTACTGTAAAACAGGATGGCCACCAATGCAGTTATTCCTACTCCAAACAGTGAGAAAAACACCAGCACTATACTCATCATTTCTGTGAATGACAGAAACTCTACAGCCTTTAACACACATTTATTTTTTTCAGCATTAGACCAAAATTCTTCTGGACACTGCATGCAGTTATTTGAATCTGGAAGAAAAAGATTGTGATCACTATAGTTGGACACAAACTAACAAATTCTATATTCTGGACTTCTTTGATAAGAAACTGTATTCTGAACAGTAGAAGGAGAACACAAAAAGAGCAACTAACCAGTTTTCTTTGAATCTTTGATTTGGGCTGAAGTTTACCTGTCTCATTACTGATTTCTCCATCTGCACATGGAATACAGTCATAACAGCAGACAGGTCTTCCTTTCTGTACAGCCTTCCTAGTGCCTGGAGAACAGCTCTCAGTGCAAACAGACCTTGGCTTCTACATGCAAACATACATAATACATGTACTTTTAGCTGTTTATCTCTATTCAATGAGGAGAAAAAAGGAATTAATACCCTTTTTGATTTCAAGTTCCATATTATTGAAGGGGTTGACTATTAGATTCTATCAGTAGGAAGGTTTCCTTTACATCTAATATGCAAGTGCATTTTTTCCTGTATTAAGTTAATTTATATTTTTTTATTATTACTTTACTTTATGGTTCCGTAGATTAAACAAACACTGCCTGCGAGTCAGGTTATTGTAATTTACCTCCAGCCGTCCTCCAGCCCAGATGATGTTTTCAGTGTTAATCATAAAGCGCTGGTCAGTGGGCAGTGAGCCATCATAGTAACCCACTGATTTAAACTCAAATGATCCATTAGAGTGCTGTTGCCAGTTCACGACTTCATAGTTTGCTATTGCAGCACCAGTGTTGTCAAACCACACACGATCCCCAAATTTAACTGTGAAATTTACTTTTTTTAATGCTTCTACTACCTAGTATGAAGATTGACAGATTCAGAATGTTATCATTACAGCAATTTAAAACATGATCAAAATGTATGCCATCTTCCCCATATTCTCTGTTTACCTGCTGTGGATGAATTTTCAGGGCTTTGGCACAACCTTGTTCTTTGCACTTGAGCAGACTTTGTAGTGCATACGCCACAGCATACACTGCTTTATAGACATTACTTGAAAATCTCTGTTCAGACACATTTTCAGTGTAATTTTTAAGCACAAGTAAGTCTTGATTTCTACTGCAATATACATCTTGAGATACATCTCTTTCTGAGCATGGAAAAGCTGTTTTCCAGAAGGATTTATCAATATAATCTGAAAAGCCTTGCATGGTGATTTTTCTAAGTGCAAACCCCAGTGACCCTCCCATCACATGAAAAGTACTTGGAGTGATCAAATTCTTTGAAGTTGTCCATCCTACAACTCCAATCAATTGGAGTCCAGTAACATTCTGGATACTTAGCTGCTCAACTAGTAATGACATTTCAAAAAATGCTAGAAATCCAACAACCACTTTAGCTGTGCTTTGTTTCATTGTTTTTACCACTTTCTGGACCTTTTCATAATCTGTTCGGTAGAATTTCACAGAGTACTCTACACATATCCCCTCTTTTTCCGCAGCATTCAAAAATATTGCCATTCCATTATTTCCATAGTCAGTATCACTGTTCACAGCTCCAACCCAAGTCCAACCTAAGTGCTTGACCAGAAGTGCCAGTGCTCTGCCCTGGTGATAATCACTCGAAATAGTTCTGAAGAAAGAGGGGTAATCTTTCCTATTACTGAGACATTCACATGCGGATGAGTGACTTATCTGAAAAGTAAGATCACAAGACATAGTAAAACAGTCATCAGCAATTTTGTAAAAATGTGCTTCTTCTGCCTCTTACCACTGGAATTTTAAAAGGTCCCGTGGTCCTGGACAGAATAATTGTAGTGGCAGACTCTGTTTCCCCAATGACAGCATGTATAGGAGTCTGTCCATTGCATCTTTCCTCTTCTGCAATCTCATGACCATTCATCAATGCCATAATTGCGCTCACTGAAGACATTCTTGAACCACAACTGTCATAAATTTTGTAGCCAACAGAAACATTTGGGAGCAAAGTTTCATTTTTGTTGATCTCATGAATGGCAAAAATCATGGTTTGAGCCAGACGAAAGTCTCTAGGACTCACACTGTACAGAAATTAGTTTAAACCATTAGATTTAAACATCAGCTTGTATTAAATCCATTATCTTTTCAAACAGTTTCTGAATAGTCTCCATTATAACAAACCTGGAGCATGACAGAGGTTGAGGTTTTTTTTTTAAATCAAATGAAGGTAATGTTTCTTTTGTGTGGATTGGTAAAATTGCTCCAATAGTTATGTCTCCATCCATTGACAGCAGGGGGTATTTAGGGTCTCCCATCATCCGGCAACCAGTGTTTTCAGCCTTAAGGTAGCTAAAAAGCAGGAACGCGTGGAGAAAAAAAAGCATCCCAAAGGTTGAGCTCACCTCCAAATGTAAAGAGCAATGGACACGATTCTGCAATAGCTGTACTTTTATAGACATAATTTGGGTAAATAACACGTAGCCAATGACCTCAGAGGGCAGAGCATGAGCGAAGTAAAGCCGTAGTTGAATAGAGGTATGTGTACCATCTTGCCATTAATCTTGGAATAGGAAATGAAAACTTGAACATACTTAAGCATCATTTGTTATCCACTTTTGATAATCCGAAATTCAAATTATAGAAAAACACAATTATACAGGATTGACACCATTTTTAAGCAGTTATACATAGCAAAATGGATGACTTTATCACACTAGTGGTGGTCTGTAATAATATATAATAATTCGATTTAGTACTTCTGAACAAGAAAAAAATTCTGCTCATTTTGATTATCTTAGGGCTTCAAAGAGGCCTACTGTTGCCACTCCAACCATGACCTGAGCAAATGAATACAAAAAGTAAAGTTTATGTGTGCAGCTGCTTTGAAGAACCCAGTATTTTTTCTGCTGCTGCTGCAGTAAACAGCCCGGTTAATGTTCGCTTCTGCGGTTTTAAAGACCAAAGTAAATGTGTCCTGCTGTAACGTGTGCTGGTAGACAAGAGTGTACTCTCACGAGTAATATCCAAATAAGTGTTTTTCTGTGTCTTTGGTGTTTTATAAGTTGCCCATGCATGAATTAGACTTGTAAAATTGCTAAACTTACAGTGTGGGAACAAAAGATGCATCCTATCAAAAAGTGAATGCTCACCAAGACCTGCCTGAAACGCCTTGTGTAACCAGACCCCCACAAATTTCCGTCACATGCTTGCAGTATTCAAATGACCACTATGCATTGGTTAAATGGCCAATTATAGCACACCACGGTTCAGACCGAGGACCTTTGTATAAAATCTGAGCATTTCAGAGAGGTTGGGCAGAGAGGATATACAAACTATTGTACTAGATTTAAATGTTTTTTTTTACAAAAATACGGCGTTTTATAACTCATTCCCCACCAGCCTTTTAAAAAAAAGTTGCCAGCCTAGGCCAGCGTTTTTTAAAGAGTATGTCGCATGAGATCGTGATAATGACGTTTCATGCAGTCTGTTATGTTGCCGTGTTTGAAAGAAAGCTGTCTGCCAAGTTGTAAGTCTGAAAGTGAATAAATAAAAAAGTTATTTGCTTGTAAAAATGAGAGTCGACTCTGAATCACACAAACGAGTTGTGTACGCATATCTACGTCACTATACATAGTCCCCGTCTAGGTTTTGCTGAGACTGACGCGAAAGCTTATTTCTCCTCCCCCAAACACTGTCGCTCGTTCGTGATGCGTGTGTATCATGTCTAGAGCCTGTGTTCTACGGTGTGAAAATAAGTCGGTCTTATTTCAACAACCAAAGAAGAACGTCTGTGGGAAAATGGTTACAATTCATTTTTTAAACGATACCAAAGGAGTATAACCCCAGGGTTGTGCGCGCGTCATTTCACCAAAGATTGGTTTAATAATCTTTGCGCGTTCACTGCAGGGTATGTGAAACGACTATCATTGAAAGAGGGGGAATACCAACTCTATTTGGACCTGTTAGCTCCACCGAATCACAACCTGTAAGTGTGACTTTTGATTTTTTTCTTAACTTCAAGAAATGTTTTCGCACCTCGTATCTGTGTTTAGCTAATGGATATAACGCTAACATTAGCATGTACCGTTATTTCTGGGGTGTTACAGTTTGTTTATATTGCTATTAACTTTACATTTTGACACATTTGCCGCACGTGCACCTATAAAGATATATTCGGCTATATATATGTAATACGATTCAAAGTATGGAAGGAAGGAGGCGAGAACCGGAAGACAATAAAAAACATTTAATAAATAATATAACAGCCGACGGCCCCTCACGGACGACCGCCGGCTAACAAACAAACAAACCAAAACATAATATAACAGCCAGCGGCCCCTCACGGACGACCGCCGGCGAACAACGACATTAAAACAATACAAACACAAGCTCGGGCCCGGTCCTCTCTCATCGACGGTCCGGTCGCGTGTTCCTTTAATATGCTCCCAATCTCCTACGTGATGCGAGGCCGGTGCGCGCACCACTGGCGCTAATTAACAATTACTTACCGACCTCGAACCACGGTCTCGCCTCGCATACTCCACTACATACCCCCATCGCCCCTCACAGGCCGGGGGGTACCCCCGCGACTGTGCATGCTCCCTCCCCCTCCCTCGGGGGGGGGTGGGGCGGGGGGTATGCAGCGACGAGACGAGACAACGGAGACGGGAGCCCTCAGAGCGACCGGAAAGAGAGAGGGGAGAGCGGGAAAAAAAAAAATTATAGTCCGGTTCCCTGACATGCTGCCGCTCGTTCCTCAACCAGCCGAGAGGCTCTTCCTCGCGGTGCTATGCGGTGGTGCTGGACGTTCGGTGGACGGCCCGATTCTCCTCCGCCTCCTGGCGGTTGGCGATGGCTCCTCCGTGTGAGGGCACCGGGGTAGCGAGTCAGTCCGCCGTTTCCTGCTCCTCACCATCATGGCTGTTGGCAGCAGGATTCCGGCTCACGGCCAACGGCGCTGACTCCTCCGCTCCCTCTTGGACGGCCGCCATCCCACCTCGGCCCAGGAGCACGGCAGCGAGCTCTCCGTTCCACCCGAATCCTCGCTCCAGAACCACCGCCTCGGGCAGCCACTGGCGGACGCCCTTCGTCCGCGCTGCCCGAACTCCTCAGCACCGCGATGCCCCTCAACAGCGAGGGCTCTCCGACAGCATGTCTCTCCTTCCTCCCGGGTTTCGGCACCAATGTAATACGATTCAAAGTAGGGAAGGAAGGAGGCGAGAACCGGAAGACAATAAAAAACATTTAATAAATAATATAACAGCCGACGGCCCCTCACGGACGACCGCCGGCTAACAAACAAACAAACCAAAACATAATATAACAGCCAGCGGCCCCTCACGGACGACCGCCGGCGAACAACGACATTAAAACAATACAAACACAAGCTCGGGCCCGGTCCTCTCTCATCGACGGTCCGGTCGCGTGTTCCTTTTATATGCTCCCAATCTCCTACGTGATGCAAGGCCGGTGCGCGCACCACTGGCGCTAATTAACAATTACTTACCGGCCTCGAACCACGGTCTCGCCTCGCATACTCCACTACAATATATATTATTTTTCATGACGTCGACTTCCTGAAATGCTCTATGTACCATGACAACGCAAAATCGAAATAATAGTACTGCTAACGTATTAACATTATTTTAAGAAAAATATATATTTTATTTCATTGATGAGCAAAAGCACAACATGCATGTTGTCAC
This sequence comes from Triplophysa tibetana, assembly GCA_008369825.1. Taxonomy (NCBI): domain Eukaryota; kingdom Metazoa; phylum Chordata; class Actinopteri; order Cypriniformes; family Nemacheilidae; genus Triplophysa; species Triplophysa tibetana. The sequence continues at coordinate 11,465,819 of CM017903.1, read as the reverse complement.
ACTGGGAGTTTTTATGACAGGAGTTGTCACTTGCCACTGACAAACATCCTGCTCCAGTCATGGCGGAGTTTGTTTTGGATTAGCGTCTTCTGATGCTTCCTCGTCCAAACACAACAGACTACACCATCTGACCGAACAAATGACACAATGTTAGCGGGTAGGCGGGGCCAAGACGGATGAATTGCAGAACGAATCATTTGAGAGTCATTCAAGAAGTAAGGTACGAATAACTGCCTATTATTACGAGATTATAGTGTTTTTACACATTGTATTAACATAAACTTGTTGCTGGACACTCCATAAACCAAAGTAGGGAAAAAAAAACATATGCAAGGTACTCTTTAACATTTTCATCAAACTGTAATGGCTCACAGTACATTTTCTGTAAAGAATATATGGACAAATAAAGAACAGAGTCTCAGCTTTTAAACAAAATAAACGTACTCGGTTACTAACGTAACCTCGGTTCCCTGAGATACGGGAACGAGTACTGCGTAGCAGGACGCTATAGGGAAAACTCCTTTTTCTCCGATGACTGAAGCTTTATAATAACGCAGTGAATGCTGCACGGCCATTGGTGCGTGTAAAGTAAAACTTTACGCCAATGGCAGCGAAGCTGCACGGACCTATGGCGATGGCACCCGCCAAAAGGGGCGGGGCTTATGGCTATATAAGCAGACACATCACCGTAGGATCCTCAGGAGGGGTGGGCGATACTGTAAAATTTGGTACCGATCCGATACCAAGTACATGCAGGGCCAGTATCGCCGATATCGATACCGATACCGATACTTTTAGAAGCATTCACTTGAATTTACATTTACTTTCCTGTGGATGAAATGTCATGATTTATCAGATGAATGCATCATAAATTTGCTAAATCTGAATGCATTTACATGACCACTAAAATATTTTGTTATTTGTGCTCTTAATGTGCTTATAGGCTAATTTATCATGTAGATGTTAAAACACAGGACATAATTTAAACCAAATAAATATATATGTTTAGTTATGTATTCCTGTAATAGAATTTGCAAGCATGAACTTTGCACCAAATTATTATCGGAAAATGCTAACAGTAACAGATCAACAGAAAACTGATATATAACAAAAGAATGTGTCCCTATCCGAGCTCTAGCTTTAAAAAAAACAAAGTGCACAAAATTATTAATGAGGAACAAAGCTTTTAAAACTCCTTTTCCCTTTTTGTTCAGTGTTTAGGCACAATAATATTACGAATTAAATTGCCCTTTCATTACATTTTTAAGTTATTTTATAAACAAAGTGCACACAACTGTTTGAGAAACAAAGTCAATAAAGTGTTTAAATAATAAAGTACTTTTAATATTTGGCTTTTTACCCCCAAAAGCCCACTGCTACACATCGCAGTCCGCAGTTTTTATTCTTTTCACTGGTTGCAGCTGCGTCTGCGTGCTGACGCTTGGTGCTGCTGAGTCACGTGATAGCGGACTACAAAATACAGCAGGGCAGGGTGGAGCAACGTGTGCAAAACTAGGTGTATGGGAAATAAATCGTTCTTCTTTATTATACAATTATTAACTAAATTTGTAAATAAATAAAATCTGTAGTAAAAACACATTAGTATCGATGTTTTAATGTTAGGATCGATTCTTTTCGATACAGTCTCAGCATCTGAAGTATCGATATTTCAGGATCGATCTGCTCAACCCTAATCCTCAGGTTACTTCGACTGAAGTGGCGACCATATGCAGCTTGTAAGCACGGCCAGGAACGCAGTACTAGTTCCCGTATCTCAGGGAACCGAGGTTACGTTATTAACCGAGTACGTTCCCTATCGATACTTCACTCGTACTGCGTAGCAGGACGCTATGGGGAACCAGTATAATCCCGCCGTGCTACAAGTGGAACGAAAAACACCATATAATCCCGGAGCCGTGGCTCAAGGATATGTATAACGCAGGGAAGCCCTGCAGATGACGGAAAAGCCAAGCTAATAGGTGACTTAATCCGGTTAATCGTCCTAAAAATGTGCCAGGTGCCAGTGTGGTTGAGAGCAACCACGGTCCAGCAGTCTAGTCTTAAGCAGAAAGGACCCGGGCCTGTAAGGCCGGAATATCCAGACTGTAAAATCTGGTAAATGTGGAAGGCGAAGCCCAGCAAGCCGCCGCACAAATATCCGCTATGGAGACTCCGCTAGACCATGCCCATGAAGAGGCAACACCTCTAGTAGAATGGCCCCTTACTCCCGTGGGGCATTGAAGGCCCAAGGAAGAATATACCAGCGCGATAGCCTCAACTAGCCATTTAGATAGTCTTTGCTTGGTGATCGGGGACCCTTTGGTGCGGTCACCGAAGCAGACAAAAAGCTGTTCCGACCGTCTGAAAGGGGCGGAACGCTCAATGTAAATTTTAAGCGCTCTGACTGGACAGAGCAGATAAAGCTCCGGGTCCTGCTCGGAGGAGGGGAGTGCAGATAATGTCACTACCTGTGCTCTAAACGGAGTAGAGAGCACCTTAGGTACGTAACCATGTCTTGGTTTGAGGACTACCCTAGAGTCATCAGGCCCAAATTCAAGACAGGAGGGGCTCACAGAGAGTGCCTGCAGATCCCCCACATGTTTTACCGATACTAATGCTAGAAGCAGTGCGGTTTTAAGTGTTAGGGGACGGAGGTCCACGGACTGCAGAGGCTCGAAGGAAGAACCCTTCAGAGCTCTCAAAACAGTAGGTAGATCCCATATAGGAACGGTGAGGGGGCGAGGGGGGCGTAGCCGCCTGGAACCCCTCAAGAAACGAACAATCAAGTTGTTCTTTCCCACTCCTTGACCCGCTATAGGGGCATGGGAAGCTGCGATTGCTGCCACATAAACCTTGAGTGTTGAAGGGGAGCGGCCCTTATCCAACAGCTCTTGCAGGAATGACAGAATTAGTGATATATCACAGGATTCTGGGTCTGTGCCGCGAGTTGCACACCAGGCGGAGAAGACAGACCACTTAAGGGTATAGAGTCGTCTCGTAGACGGAGCTCTAGCCTGTGATATTGTGTTTATGACACTCTCGGGGAGAATCGTAGGCTCCCGTCGAGAGGCCAAAGGTGCAGAGCCCACAGCTCTGGCTGGGGGTGCCAAATGGTGTTGCCTGCCTTAGAGAGGAGGTCCCGTCTCAGGGGAATAGGCCACGGGGCTGCTACGAGCAGCTGAGACAATTCCGCAACCCAAGGCTGGTTCTTCCAGAGTGGGGCTACGAACAGCACTTTGTGCGCCAGTTCTATGATTCTCCTGATCGTCTGCGGTATAAGAGCGATCGGGGGGAAGGCATAGAGGAGCCGGTTTGGCCAGTTGTGGGCCAAGGCGTCCTTGTCCTTTGAAAAATAGGTTGGGCAATGAGTGTTGTCTTCTGAGGCAAAAAGGTCGACTTCTGCCCTGCCGAAGACTTCCCAGATTTTCTGTACCGACCTGGGGTGGAGCGTCCATTCCTCTGAAGGGACATTGCTCCGAGATAGCATTTCTGCTCCCTGGTTCAGTCTGCCCGGTACGTGAGTTGCTCTCAGTGAGCGCAGATTGCACTGCGCCCATTCCAAGAGGCAAAGTACCAGGGGAAAAAGGCGTTTTGAGGAGAGTCCTCCCTGGTTATTTATGTAGGACACCACTGTCATGCTGTCCGATCGGACTAAGACATGACGGTCCCGTAAGACCGGCAGGAAATAGCGAAGGACCAGCCATACTGCCTGCATTTTCAGGTAGTTGATGTGCAGTCCCTTGTCCTGAATCGACCAGTGGCCGAAGGCAGGTGCACCATCGCACAGAGCTCCCCAACCCGTGTTGGAGGCGTCTGTCGTGATCACCTTTCGTCTGCATGCGGTGCCCAGGGGCACACCCTGCTCCAACCAAGGAAGATCCTTCCATGGGGCTAGAGCAGTAACACAGACTTGATCCACCCAGACGCGTAGGCGTCCATGACGACAAGTGTGTGGCGAAACTCTTGGTTTCAGCCAGTACTGCAGTGGACGCATCCGAAGAACGCCTAACTGCAGCACTTGAGATGCGGAGGCCATGAGACCCAGCATTTTCTGAAACGACTTGAGGGGGGCGTGACGCTCCCAGTGTGAAAGAAGCCGCGAGCTGCTGGATAGCCAGGGCACGGTCTGGCGCGATTCTGGCCGTCATACGACTCGAATCGAAGACCGCCCCCAGGAACGATATACGTTGGCTGGGGGACAGAGAGCTCTTGGCAAAGTTGATTCTCAGCCCCAGGTATTCTAGATGGCTGAGAAGAAGGGACCTGTGGGACGCCAGTCGTCGAGGTAGTTCAGAATGCGGATTCCCTTCTGCCTGAGAGGGGATAGAGCACGTCCATGCACTTCGTGAAAGTGCGAGGAGCTAGAGACAGTCCGAACGGAAGGACCCTGTATTGATATGCAACCCCTTCGTAAGCGAATCTCAAGAGGTTGCTCTTCTTTTTGAAAATGTTTGTGTTTTATTAAAGTGCCCGCTAAAACAGCGGTTGGTTGTTCGGGCGTTAGAACAGACCCGGTTTTCACATTGTTGAACAAAAACACATTTTTGCCGGCACCCAGAACAGAATGGGGTGCTTGGGCACACACAAGAGCTTTCTTTGCAAAGCCCTCGACTGCCGGTCCGAAGAGGCCGCTGGCTGAGATCGGAGCGTCGAGGAAGGGGACCTTGTCTGCCTCCTTAATCTCCGTGAGCGTCAGCCATAGATGGCGCTCGAGAACCACGAGACTGGCCATTGATCTGCCTATCGCCTGGGCCGTGGCCTTGGTGGCGCGTAGAGCCAGATTCGTCGCGCTCCTCAACTCCTTGAAGGGCGCACTGCCAGTACCGGACTCGTCCATTCCCTGGAGAAGTTTGGCCTGGTACACCTGGAGTACTGCCATGGAATGCAGAGCGGAAGCCACTTGGCCGGCGGACGAGAATGCGCGTCCAGCGAGGGCCGAGGTGGTCTTACACGGCTTGGAGGGGTGAGACGCTTTCGCTTTCCAACCGATGGCCGAGGGCGGACACAGATGTGCGGCCACAGACTCTTCGAGGGGAGGCAGCTTCTCATAACCTTTTTCCTCTGCGCCATCAGTGGAGGTGAGGGCGGAGGAAGAAGAGGGTCGTAAATGGGCCGAATAGGGGGCGCGCCATGACCTGGTGACTTCATCATGAACCTCCGGGAAGAATGGTGAAGTCCTCTTCCGAGGGGCTGGGCGACGCCCCGGCAGAAAACATTCGTCTAAATGGCTGCGAGTTGGTTCCTCCGGAGAGGACCACTCTAAGCCCAGCTCTTCCACAGCCTTAGCGAGGACCCCGAAAAAGCTCGGAATCTGCACTAGGCGCGTGTTTACTGTGCTCTACAGATGGCGAGGGGGCGGGGTCAAAAAATGAGCCCGATAGCTCCTCCCCGTCTGAAGCCGCTAACGACATGCTGTCGTCTTCCTTGAATTCGCTTCCGCCAAATGAGACTACGTCACCGGCGGATGCCGGCGGGCGCAGTCCCGCCTGAGAGAAACGAAGCGGTGAAATTTCTCTCTGTGGAGAAGGCGAGGCACGCCGAGGGGACGTGAGCCCGCCTTTCCCCGAGCGCTTAATTCCTCTTCCTCGCTGCTTCGTCCCAGCAGGGTGAAGCGGGAGGGAACGAGGAGCGGAATCGCTCTCTGAAAAGAAAGCTATCCGCGAGCGCAGAGAGGAGAGACTCATGCTCTCACAGTGAGGGCATTCCGTCTCTCCAAGTGCGTCTTGAGCGTGGGAAACTCCCAAGCATGAGACACACTCGCCGTGACCATCAGCGGCGTGGAGGCGGGCCCCACACGAGTGACAGGAACGGCGCGGCATTTGAAACAACGCTGCAGGAAATTTGCTCGGAAATTTGTCTTTTAGGGCTTTTGCCGGATAGCGGCAGGGAAAAGGATACAGCGCTGCTAAAACCAGCGGAATCACTGAGCAGAGAGGTCCAATCCGCTGCAAGGCTTTTTCGACGGCGAAGCTATCAGTCCGGGTAGCGAAGTAGAAGTCGTCGCTGAAGGAGAAGAGATCTGAGGATCCTACGGCGATGTGTCTGCTTATATAGCCATAAGCCCCGCCCCTTTTGGCGGGTGCCATCGCCATAGGTCCGTGCAGCTTCGCTGCCATTGGCGTAAAGTTTTACTTTACACGCACCAATGGCCGTGCAGCATTCACTGCGTTATTAAAAAGCTTCAGTCATCGGAGAAAAAGAAGTTTTCCCCATAGCGTCCTGCTATGCAGTACGAGAGAGGTATCAATAGGGAACTGTTTTCTTTTATCTTCATTTGTTCGTTTTTTATCACTCTGTAGATGTGGGTAGGTTTCCTCAAAAATGCATCACTTTGATTTAACAGCTGAGATAATTAACGTTTTTGTAAAAGATTCCGCCCAGATTCCTCTCAGAACAATCATTGAAAACCGATAAAACATATACGTTCTAGGTTCTGGGATTCTGTACTTTTTCCCAGAGCTGTGTAACAGGGCCACCTGCTGTACAACAGTACAAACACTGATTGCCGTAATAACTCATATTTGGTGGGGAACCGTTTCTTTTAAATGACAAGATAACTCGTCAATGGCGGTCAAAGAGTTTACCTTAAATCATATATTTACATTGCATCACATCTAAAACAAACAATAATATTTGTTTTACCTGGGTCATATGATGCCTTTTAAGTGACCAGTTCTTTTTTAGGGGCCAAGACCCGAAGGGGCTATGGCCTCTATTGTTATCGTCAGTATTATTAGGGACCAAGGCCCTCTTGTCAGTTTTATTATTCTTTAAACATGGGTGTCTATGGTAAGCCCTAAGAACCATACAAAGGAAAATCGAATGTTAGTTTTGTTTGGGATATTTAAAGAAGTGTTTTTGTTTAAAACTGACAAGGTATTAAATCTCAAAATTCTAGACTACATAAGTGTGTGTGGACCTGAGGTCAGCACTTGTTCGTGTTGTCATAGTTGTTTTTAAGGAGCCAAGGTCTTCACCAAGTATGACCTCCATAACGCCTACCACCTCGTCCATATTCGGGAGGGAGATGAGTGGAAGACAGCATTTAATACAACCACTGGAGACTACGAGTATTTGGTCAATAGCATTCTGGATGACATGATCAATCAATATTTTTTTATCTGGACGATATTTTAATCTCTTCCCCCTCCTCCCAGGAACACACCCAGCACGTTCGACGGGTCATCCAGCGCCTGCTCGAGAATCGTCTCTTTGTCAAAGCGGAGATGTGCGAGTTCATGACATTCCTTGGCCACATAATATCCACTACGGGTATCAAGGCTGATACCGCCAAGACAGAGGCTGTCGTCTATACTCGTTCTATCTCTGCTCCTGTCTTGTCTGTTCCAAATTCTGTTTGCCAGTTTGTCGTTGAGGTCGACGCTTCTGATGTCCAAGTAGACGCAGTCTTGTCTCAGCTTCTGTCCACGATGGCGAAGGTTAACACACCTCTTGTTTTAGGTGACAGGCAAGAATATGAACCTCCCGTTCTGTCGAAAGTAGATTGAGGATGCCTTCAAGATCTATCGTGATTTAAGATCATCAGATTGTCCTCCCCATCATTGCCTGTTCATATAAAGTCTGCATTGTTTCATATTGTTTTATTCCAACGATTTTCATGGCTGTTTTGTGGACAAGAGTCAATTGTTCTTTCGTTGTTCAGACAAGTTTCCAAACCAGGTTGTGATCCTGTAGCGAATAATACTTTCAAGAGCGGATTATGAACCTTATAAATTAAAGCACATTTCCATATACAAAGTTTCATAGAAGCAGCCTAAATTCAAGTATCATAATGATTTTAGGTATATTCTTAAAAAGCTCATCATTATTTTTACATTCAGCTAAAACCACTACAGTTCTTAAGTGAGGTCAAATGATGTTAACAGACTTGGTTTAGGAGCCTGATGGTGTGTGGTAAAAGCTTATCCTAAGTCTCTCTGTTTTGGCCACCAGGCTTTGGAAGCACATACTAGTTGGCAGCAGGTTAAAAAGACACCAGGATGCTTCAAATCTTTTCTAATTTATGCAGCACTACTTTTGCAGCATTTGAGGTAGATGCAGGGAGGGTAGAGCAGGCGCTCAGCGTAGCGCACAACTCTCTGCAGGGCTTTGCAGTCTTGGCTGGAACTGTTCTCATACCACACTGAGATGCACGGAGTTAAACATCTTTCTATAGCCCATGAATATAAAGTTTTCAGGATTGTTGGTGAAAACCTGAAATTCCTCAGCTGTCGCAGATTGTACAGTCTTTTCCCTGGCTTTATTTACCTGTGTCTGAATGTGGAAAATCCATGTCAGGTCCTCAGAGATGTTTACACCAAGGTTCTTGTAGTTGCTTACCCTCTCCACAGGGGTCCATTTGAGTGAATGTAACGGGACTAGGTGATTGACAGCAGCGTTAGCCTATCAGCAAGTAGTATCTTCTATTTAAAGCCTGATTGGTTGTTACCTGGGATGCGTCACGTCCGATTTCCCGATTTTTTTTTTCGTTTGTTTTACTCGTGTTGACGGAGGTTGTAGTGCAGCTTGGTGATGGTGCTCTTCTTTTGTACTGCTTAGTGGATTTGATGACTGTTCGCCTCTCAGGTACGTTTATTGTTAAGAGCTCGTTCTATAGGGCTGGTATGGGTGTGTGAGCTTAACATTTCTTTTCGCGTATTAAATAGGCATGAAGCCCTGTATCCCATTGTGTTATCGGTGGGTATGACTGTGACCAATCCGTGTCTATTAAGCGTACTATCTGGCGTGATATCCTGATGGTAAGGGTTTTAAACGCAGCTATAATTGGGAGTGGGGGTAGAATTATGATTAGTAACATCTCTTTTTGTGTTCGCTATAGGATTCTCCCTCTCGTTCTATGCTGTGATTTTGTGTGCTGCTGTCTGCCCGCTATTAAAGTGCTGCGGTCCATAGCCTACAGCCGCGCCGACATAATCATGACCATAAATAAAAAGGGGACTGCTCGTTTGGCTCTTATCGTGGTGTTTTAGTGCCCTGCTTCATATTTCTGGCTGGTGTGGGAGGACTATTTGTTCCTTCCGCTTGTAGGGGAGCTAAGCTGCTCTGCTTTTCTTTCATCTTTATTATTGTAAAACTAATTAACTGCTCATAGCTTTGGAGGCAGGTGATCAACCATCGATTAGTGTGACTCTTTTGTATGTGGTCATCTACTGAATTCAAGTTGTTTTGTGGTAATCTCAGGTGACCAACTAATCGATTCTTTTGTTTTCTGCCTATATCTGTTTGTTATTGACATTCATTGCTGTGAGGACTGGTTTCATTATTGATGTCTACATTATCATTTTTATGTTTATTTCTATAGTATCTTACTCTTATTTGTTTATTGCAGGAGCTGGGGTCCCACAGTTAGACTGCCCTTCCTCCTTGTGGTGGTGGTTCTTCTTTATCGTGTGCGGTGTACACTGTGAGTGCTTGATATTTTGATTAGACTGCACGGGTGTGCATGGACGTGTGCCTTGTAAAATCGAACTCCACATTGATTACGGCTCCACATTAATTCCTGTTGTTGGGAGCCTCAGCCCTGCCGGTGTTATATTTTTTTTACATATAGACCTAACTACCAATCAACTCTGACTACTATAGAAAAGGCCAATGAAATTTGGCGAATGAAATTTGCATGCCGGTCTCCGCCTCCGGATTTCCGGTATAAAAGGAAGCCGGCGTGCAGCATTCATTTACCTCTTGTTCTGAAGAGCCTGTGAGCCTCTCACGACTGCAGCAGAATATGATACGTGTTTGTGGCATAAGGGACACAACTCAGGTCATGCTGTCACAGAGACTTTCCAGCAACTGAGTCGTGATGCGTGGCTATGGCGGCTACATACACTTTCAGTGTGGAAGGGGAGAGGTAAGGGAAGTTAGGTAAACGGTGGACAAAACCCCATTCATATTGATTGCCATTGGACGACTAGGGGGGCGAAGGGATCGTCAGGGAACTGAGGTTACATACGAAACCAAGACGTTCCCTTTCTGTCGGTCTCTCGACGTTGTGTCGAGAACGACAGATGGGGTTGCCTATGGAAAACGCCACCACGCTGTATCGTGTCACAATCTCAGCGAAGCGACGGTAACAAGCCTGGGCGTGTTAGCTCGAAGCTTTCGTGAAACTGTAACCTTCCAGTGTGGTGGTCGGGGGGTTCCAGAGCTTTCTTGGAGAAAGATGGGTACAGCCCTGACCGGTAACCTTTCACGGACAGGGCCTTAGCTCTTCCGGCTTGGGTTTACACCGGGTAAGCGCAATTCTTAATCAGAGAAGCGCTGCAGAGGCAACCTCCTACCCGTATGGAGGAATAAGGTGGTATAGGTATGGTCTCGTCCTTGAGGGAGAACGCATGGAACGTGCGGACTGGGTAGTTAACCGCGGGGTTGAGGTCCACTTGGGGAAGCTCATGGGTTACCATGTGTGGGTACCGTTGTCATGAGGGTATATCAGACGGAACAGCCCACGGAGGGGGTGTTCGTATGTAAGGTAGATAGCACACTGACCCAACCTCTTGGAGGGTGGGAAGGTGCTTTCGCAGGCATACGCCCCCCCGGATGCCAGTCCTACATGTTGCCACGCAGGACGTGGGCTTAAATCGGGTTTACGCAAAGGTTGTTTAATCCTTGCGAAGGTGTTTGGGTGTAGCCCAACCCGCAGCTTACAGATGTCTGCTAGAGAGGCGTTTCTGGCCAGTGCCCAGGAGGTGGCTATACCCCGTGTGGGGTAAGCCCTCAGTGGGCATGGGAGATTCTGAGATCGGAATGCCGTCGTAACAGCATCCACGACCCAGTGTGGAGTCGCCACTCTACGCATGGCGTATACTGATGAGAAAGCGCGTCGGCTGTCTGGTTCAGCACGCCTGGGATGTGCGTGGCCCGCAGGGAGCGGATCACCTGCTGACTCAACAGGAGGAGGCATCGGGCAAGTTGTGTTTGCTGCCGTGAGCGTATGCCATCCTGGCGATGTACGCTACGGCTGTCGTGCTTTCCCGGAGAACCAAAACGTGCTGGCCCTGCACTAGAGGCCGGAGCCTTCTCAGCGCAAGTAGCACAAACCACAACTCTAGGCAATCGACATGCCAGCGCAGACGGGTTCCCCGTCGAGCGCCCCGCTATTGCTTGCCCATTGCACACTGCACCCCACCCCTTCAGCGATGCGTCCGTCGTCACCACGACGTGCCTCGTAACCTGTCAGAGCAGAACCCCCGTCCGGAGGAAGGTCATGGAAGACCAAGGGGATCGGGTGCGTTGGCAGCAGGGCGTCATCGCCATGCGCCTGCTGTCGGTGTGCCACGCTGTCCTCGGAACTCGACTCTGTAGCCAGTGTTGAAGCGGTCTCATGTGCATTAACCCGAGGGGTATTACCCCCGCGGAGGACGCCATGTGTCCCAGGAGCCTCCAGTTCAACACTGACTGGGCGCGTGCTGCGGACAGCTGCGCCGTGATCGTGACAGAGTTTAGTTACATACTGAGAAAGAGGATGCTCTGCACTGGGGAGAGTTCGCTCTTTTCTCGGTTGACCTGAAATCCCAATCGATCTAGATGCCGGAGCACCAGGTCCCTCTGTGTACACAACAGATCTCACAAGTGTGCCAAGATAAGCCATTCGTCGAGATAGTTTAGTACCCGCACCTTTTCCCGAAGGGGAGAAAGGGCGGCTTCCACGATCTTCGTGAAGACGCGTGGAGACAGGGACAGACCGAAAGGGAGAACTCTCTACTGATATGCCCGCCCCTCGAACGCGAACCGTAGGAACGGCCAGTGTCGAGGGGATCGAGACATGAAAGTAAGCGTCCTTCAGGTCAATTGCACGAACCAATCCTGACACCTGATAGATGTCAGGGTGCGCCTCTGCGTGAGCACCCTGAACGGCACCTTGTGAAGGTGCTTTGTTCAGGGTACGCAGACCTATGGGGCGCAACCCGCCGTCTTTCTTGGGAACAATGAAGTGCGGTTCGTGACCCACAGAACATCTTGGTTTTGAGGGACGAACTCGATGCCTGTTTTGCCAGAAGGGTGGTTTCCTCTACCCGAAGTACGGAGGCGTCCCTGCCTCTGACAGAGGGAGAGATTATGCCCCGAAACTTGGGAGAGTCTCTGGCGAACTGGATAGAGTAACCAAGACGGACCGCCCGCAAGGCCAGCGAGACAGTGTGGGCAGCTCTCGAGCTCCCAGGGACTGTGACAGGGTGACCAAGGGGACGGTCTGCTTCATCATTACCACGGGGGGTGGTTCGCCGGCTGGCGGAGCTAACCATCTGTCGTGGAGGGTCTCCGGAGGGAAGGTTGGCTCCGCCTTTTTACCTGCCTGGCGGGACAAAGGCACGCACTGTCGGTTTGAGAGTGTTGACAACTGTTGCATGTGTATCGCCAGGGTGTGAGGTCGGTTCGCCGAGCAAGGTCCAGTGAATATAAACCAATCAGACTTCTCAGATCATCAGGATCAAGTCAGTTAGAGATAACAAGGGTTCACTTAAAACAGGGCGAGTCAGCGTTTAGCCATTACGCCACTCGTAGCTGGAATCTGCTTCCAGATGACATCAGACATTCACCAACAGTAGATACTTTTAAGTCCAGATTAAAAACACACTTGTTTAGCTGTGCATTCACAACCTGAGCACTGTGCTAATTTACATCAACTGCACTTCTATTTCTAATTTATTTTTATTTTGCTCTTATTCTTTTTATATACTGTATACACTCACATTTTTAATCAATTTTATTGCTGTTTTATTGTTTTAAATAATTTGCATTTTAAAGATACGTTTTATTCTTTCTGTCAATCATTTTATGTAAAGCACTTTGAATTGCACTTGTGTATGAAATGTGCTATATAAATAAACTTGCCTTGCCTTGCCTTGCCAGTGGAGTGTGCGATCGGCTGCAAGTACACCCGGGGAGAATGGAAAAACTCTGCGAGTAGGTGGGCGCCAGGCCCTGAAAAGACTTTGGTGACGAGGCAGGAGTCGTCCCGTACAGACCGATCAGAACCGTGGCTGTGAAGGTTCGGGCCCGATGTTGTTCTCCCTGGGGTCTTCCCGTCAGTGTCCCTTCACGCGAGAAGGTTGCTGACGGGGTGGAGGTTTCCCCCTCGACCTCTGCTTCTGGGGTGCCGCCTGTGAGGGCACAGGTACCGGAGCCGATGTCGAAGGGGTCCTGGGTTGCAGGGAATCAGACGTCACGCGGGATCTCGGAGGCCTCTTGGCGGCCGAGTCGCGGCATGAAAAAATGTGGCTAGTTGCCACTGTCTGCTTCACCGTCAAAAACTGCTGAGCGCACTCCTCGACGGTGTTACCAACAACCCACCCTGCGAGATGGGTGCATCAAGAAAGCGGACTTCCTTGGTGTCACTCTTCTGCGCAAGGTATAGCCTGCTGTGTCTCTCCTGGACCACTACCATGGACATTATCCGACCCAGGGCCCGTGCCGCCGCCTTGGTCGCCCGTAGAGCGCTGTCAGCGGCGGCACGGAGATCCTGCATTATTCCCGGGTCGGCCTTAACCTCGTGGAGCTCTCTCAACGCCTGGCCTGGCGGACCTGCAGGATGGCCATGGCATAGAGAGAGGAGGCAGCCTGGCCCGCGGCAGCGCAAGCTTTCGACACCAGTGATGCCGCAGTCTTACACGCTTTGGACGGTAGGCGTGGCTGATTTCCCCCCAGGTGGTAGCCGTCTTTTTAAGAAGGGGGAGCGGAGGGTGTGCTCCAACTATCGGGGGATCACACTTCTCAGCCTTCCTGGGAAAGTCTATGCCAGGGTACTGGAGAGGAGAATCCGGCCGATGGTAGAACCTCAGATCCAGGAGGAACAATGTGGTTTTCGTCCCGGTCGTGGAACACTGGACCAGCTCTATACCCTCTCCAGGGTGCTGGAGGGTTCATGGGAGTTTGCCCAACCAATCCACATGTGTTTTGTGGATTTGGAGAAGGCATTCGACTGTGTCCCTCGCGGCATCTTGTGGAGGGTGCTCCGGTAGTATGGGATTCGGGACCCTTTGCTAAGAGCTATCCGATCCCTGTACGATCGGAGCAGGAGCTTGGTTCGCATTGCCGGCAGTAAGTCAGACTTGTTTCCGGTGCATGTTGGACTCCGGCAGGGCTGCCCTTTTTCGCCGGTTCTGTTCATAATTTTTATGGACAGAATTTCTAGGCGCAGCCAGGGGCCGGAGGGCGTCGGGTTTGGGGACCACATGATTTCATCTCTGCTCTTTGCGGATGATGTCGTCATGCTGGCTCCATCAGACCAGGACCTTCAGCATGCACTGGGACGGTTTGCAGCCGAGTGTGAAGCGGCTGGTATGAGAGTCAGCACCTCCAAATCTGAGGCCATGGTTCTCAGTCGGAAAAGGGTGGCTTGCCCACTTCAGGTAGGTGGAGAGTCCCTGCCTCAAGTGGAGGGGGATTTGGGGGTCTTGTTCACGAGTGACGGATGGATGGAACGGGAGATTGACAGACGGATCGGTGCAGCTTTTGCAGTGATGCGGTCGCTGTACTGGTCTGTCGTGGTGAAGAAGGAGCTGAGCCGCAAGGCGAAGCTCTCGATTTACCGGTCAATCTACGTTCCTACCCTCACCTATGGTCATGAACTGTGGGTCATGACCGAAAGGACAAGATCCCGGATACAGGCGGCCGAAATGAGCTTTCTTCGCAGGGTGGCTGGGCGATCCCTTAGAGATAAGGTGAGAAGCTCGGTCACTCGGGAGGAGCTCAGAGTAGATCCGCTGCTCCTCCACATCGAGAGGGGCCAGCTGAGGTGGCTTGGGCATCTTTTCCGGATGCCCCCTGGACGCCTTCCTGGGAGGGTGTTCCGGGCATTTCCCACCGGGAGAAGACCTCGAGGAAGACCTAGAACACGCTGGAGGGACTAGGTCTCCCGGCTGGCCTGGGAACGCCTCGGTGTCCCCCCGGAAGAGCTGGAGGAAGTGTCTAGGGAGAGGGAAGTCTGGGCATCCCTGCTTAGATTGCTGCCCCCGCGACCCGGCCCCGGATAAGCGGTAGAAAATGGATGGATGGAATGGATGGTAGCCGTCTGCGGCACAGGTGCACCGCAGCCGTACGTTCTACCTGGGGGGATCTCGACGTAGCCTTTGGCTGCCCCACCATTGAGGGAAGTAAGGGAGGCGGAGCTGGTTTCACTGGAGCGGTCCATGAGTGGAGCGCTCCAAGTTTTACACAGCTCCTCATGCACCTCCGGGAAAAAATGGCACCCAGGGTGGGCGCGGTTTGCACCGCCCTCCGACCTAAGGAACCTCGTATCCCCGGGTTTAGCATGAATGACATCACTTCTGCTTCCTCCTAACTCGACCACTGGGGGTGGAGCGCGGATTCGTCAGAGTCGGATGCCAGTCTCCCTCCGATGCTGCGAGCGAAATCTCATCTACGTCACACATCGTTCACGAGTGTCTCCCTTAGTTCCCCATATCACTAACGCTGCTAACGTGGGTGGTCATCGGGGCCGTAGCCACAGATGTCACAGCCCGGGTAGCAGACGAAATGGTGGCTGGTTCCCTTAGGAAGACAGCCACCCGAGACCGCAGTGCGGACAAATGTGTCAACGAACGCTGCTTCAGCGTCCTGGACGCCCAGACACCTAATGCAGCGATCGTGTTCATCCCCCTCCTCGATGAGGGTGCCGCACCCAAGAGAACAGCGGGACATGCCGCCCTGGAGAATGCTCAGTCAGTCCTGTAAAGGACTTTTTTAGTAAAAATCTCTAACAACTCCGGAACCGCCGAGATGCCCAGGGGAAGGTCGCTGCAGGTCCACTGCTCTACGTCGTAGATCCGGCAATGTAGAAGAAGAAGAATTCATTGAATTCGTTCTGTTTGTAGTCATGAGCGAAAGCTATGAAGAACAAGGGTAAATGAATGCTGCACGCCGGCTTCCTTTTATACCGGACATCCGGAGGCGTAGACCGGAATGCAAATTTCATTCGCCAAATTTCATTGGCCTTTTCTATAGTAGTCAGAGTTGATTGGTTCTCACGGGCGAACCCCATCTTTCGTTCTCGACACAATGTCGAGAGACCGACAGAAAGGGAACTGCTACATACTAAGTTAGGTTGTATATGTTTTTCTTTTTGTTTTGTTGAAGTGGGGTTTCAGTGTATCTTGTTTTTTAAGTGTCCAATATTTTAAATCATTTTTGTATTAATAAACATTTGTATTTTTGTATATTTCTCACCTCTCTTGTCCAATTCTATGCGGGAACCGAACCTGTGTGCTTTGTTAAGTGTTTGAGTATTTTCCCTGGATTAACTCCTAGGGTGGCGTAGTCTGACTTTCTTATTAGTAAACAGCTAGGGCTTGTCTCAAATCGCAGCGCCACATTTAGGTCCGCTCATACCTCTTTCTGAAGTCCACAATTAGCTATTTGGTTATGGTAACATTCAGATAGAGATAGGTGTCCTTTCACCAAGATGTACATTTTCTTACTCATCCAAGTAACCTCATGAATATTGTTATCGTTGGAAATAAGGCCCAAAATGTATGTAGATATAGTAGAGTATGGGACTCAGGACGCTGCCCTGTGGCACTCCTACTCTCAGGGTGATGGAGTTGGAGATGTACTTGACTACTTTCACTACCTGAGGCTTGCCAGTTAGAAAATCTTGGATTTAGCTTACTGGGAACTATAGGGTTGAAGGCTGAGCTGTAGTCAATGAATAGCACCCTTGCATAGAAGTAAATGTTGTTTTTTACAAGTCTCTCAAAGACCCTCATGACTGTTGATGTGAGGGCAACTGGACGATAGTCATTTAGGCAAGAGGGTTTATTGAATTTAGGCACAGGGATGATGACTGATTTGTTAAAGGAGGAGGGAACCAATTATGTAGTAAGAGACTCATTGAAGATTGACGTTAACAGAATGGCGAGATATAGGACCTCAGAACGCGGCCAGAAATACCATCAGGCCCGGCTTCTTTCCTTACGTCCACATACTTTAGTCCCCTCCGAAACTCGTCCTCCGTGTAGTGACTGGATCATTGTGAGAAAAGCCATAAAACCTCTCACTCCCTTTTGTCCTGGTTTCTAGATACCATCTTCAAAAGACCATAGCAAACCTGGGTCCATGGGGTCTGGTTTTAGGTTTTGAACTCTCACGAGAGTGTGATAACCATTTGGTTCCTCTGTAGGATATTTACGGCTCCTTAGCTTCAAAGCATTGGTGATAAGTCTCTGTCTCATCTCTTACTTAACATCTGAGGCTAACCAGAGAAACTTCTCTGACAATAGGAACTTATGTTCTTAAACTGTCCTTTCGTATTAATGTATTTAAATGTCTGGATACATGTTGGCGCTCATGCCATCTTAAATAGTCTGTAACTCTTAGATATACAAGCTTAATTCAGGCGTGGTTTGTATTCATTGTAGTGACTGGATCATCGTGAGAAAAGCCATAAACCCCCCTTACTCCCTTTTGTCCTAGTTTCTAGATACCATCATCAAAGACCATAGCAAACCTGGGTCCATGGGGTCTGGTTTTACGTTTTGAACTCTCAAAGAGAAGTTTGATAACCATTTGGTTCCTTTGTAGGATATTTACGACTCCTTAGCTTCATAGCATTGGTGATAGGCCTCTCTCTCATCTGTTACTCAACATCTGAGGCTAACCAGAGAAACTACTCTGACAATAGGAACTTATGTGCTTAAACTGTCCTTTCATGTAAATGTAACTAAATGTCTGGTTATATGTTGGCGCTCATGCCATCTTAAATAGTCTGTAACTCCTGGATATAAAAGTTTAATTCAGGCGTGGTTTGTATTCATACATCCGAAAGAATCATAACTTGATGCAATTCAAACCTGTCCATTTTTGATATCCAAATGTTTCTCTTTCTCTCATTGTTGATACATATTGTGTGACCATAGAACACATTACAATCATTATGTTAGAATTTGGACTGGTATCTTGTAAAGTCACTTACAGGTCATAAGATGCAAATTAGCTGTTGAGTGAACAAAGAATCTCCCTCAACTTTGATTGGCCGACTCAAACTCTGAGGGCATGCCCTTCTTGAAGTTAAATTAGATTAGATTCAACTTTATTGTCATTACACATATACAAGTACAGTGTAACGAAATGTAGTTAGGTCTAACCAGAAGTGCAATTAGCAAGTGCAGGATAAACAGTGTGAATAAATACAGAATACAATATTAGGGGAATAATATACAAATGTTCTATGACAATATGACAGTCGGTATGTACTATGGACAATATATACAGAAGGATATATACTGTGAACATTAATGTACAGGTGGTTATGAACAGATAACAATTTAGACTATACAATAGTGCAAGTGACTTAAGTGTGCATTAATTACAGACATTAGCTATTAAAGTTACAGTGCAGTAGATGAGATAATGCGGTTATTAAAGGTACGGTGCAGTACATGAGTTAATGCAGTTACTGAAGTTATGGTGCAATAGATGAGTAGATGTCATTAATAGAGTTACAGTTGTAGGATCTGGCCGGATCAAAGGTGACCATTTGTGGTCATAAAATACCCTGACCTCTCAATAGGGATTTAACTGGCGTCAGCAGATCTGGGTTGAACAAGGGGACCATTTGAGATAAACACTCTGACCTCTCTGTAGGGGTCTAATCGGCGCCAGCAAGTCTGATCCAACTGCCCTCTTGTGTAGCATCATTCATTTGAACAGGATATATCCCAACAAACTCTGGTTGACCTCAAAGAAATTCCAACAGGAAGAAAGGGGGTAGTGTCACTAACACTATACCAGATGTGTTAAACAGGAATGAGGGCAATTAGTCCAAATCTAGTAACCAAATCTTGGAAGTATCTCTGTCCCCTTAACCACAAAAGAATGGTTTAAATGGATATACATCTATTTCTCCACATTGCATGTTTGTCCCTATGTTACCTTGCCTCTCCTATAACCTCAGGAGCATGTGTGTTTAAGTGTATTCTGCTTTATTGTGTTCTTGTACAAACTTCAGATCAATGTACTTATAATCATGTCATGTTTTATATCTAAATGTTTCTCTCTTCATTCCTTAAAAGATGGTGTACATCACAGAAATGTATTCTTTATACCATACTCATTTTATCATATTCACAGAGTATGACAGCACCAGAGTAGAGGTGACCATAAATGCAAATGAGCTAATGTGCAGAAACAAAGACACTGGATTTCGCGCCAAAGTCAGCTCATCACATTGGATCACTCTCCTTTGAGGGCGTGAATCTACCAAGCTTAAAACACCACTGAAACGAAGCAAACTTTGCTCAGCTCTTCCCGTGTCATCGCGCTCCTGGCCAGCACCTCCTGAGACCTGTCTCTCTCTTCGGAGACAGTTTTCCTTCCGGCATTTAACTTCGGCTAACTTCGTCCTACCTTCGTCGACCAATCCTGTTCTACGAAAGAAGTAGACGTACTCACCCGCTTGCTTTGAAACCATCTGGACTCTGAAACCCTTTCAACGCGCACAGAACTTGTCACAGCACACTCAAGAAACCAATGCAAGTATTCAATCATCCTAGCCGCGTTTAAGCTTTAACCCCTTGTTACAAGGAGACTGTCCTGATGTTTCATGCAGATGTGAATAGCTGTTTGTAAAACTGCCACTCTTTGCTTTTGTCTATTTCTTACCTTTCTTTACTGCATTTATGTTTCATGTTTTGTTCGTTACCATTTGTTATTTTGTTAGTCAGTCAGTTTGTTTTCCCTTTTGTGTAGTAAATAAACCCGCATTTGTTATCTACAATCGAATTGTTGCTGTGTCTCTTTATCACATAGTAACGTCACTTAAACTGCTTGATTTCGTTATAATATCTGGAGCTGTACTGTACTACGCTACGGTAAGATTGTTATGTTTCCAAGGCCAGGAAAGTAATATTTCTTAGATTTGATATACGATCTGCGGATCACTCGCTGGACGAGTGCATTTAGTTTGTCGCTATTATCAGGTCTGCCGAATCCGATAAAGTGTATAAAATAGGTATAGTTAATCATCATTAATTATGCATCTTTTACTGTGATCAAACTCATAGTTTTCCCCGAAATACACTACAGCATCTTGCATAGAGCAGACCGTGTCGCATACATGTGCTGTTATGACAGCAAACCGTGACGCATGCACACGCTGCATGCGTCACTCAATGCATCATGCATGGAGCAGACCATAGGAATGTGTTCCATGAAAATGTAATGTACACAAAGACAGTTTCCACAAAGGCCCTCGGGGTCCCGAGAGACCCCAAACATCACGGTCACTTGCGTCACAGTCCCACAAGCGACATACTGAAAGGGCAAATGCGTGGGTGCCCAAAAAGTATTTTATTTCATTTTTTATGTATTACTCTGAAACCCATTAATTTCAATCGATGATGCTTGAAATTGAGGCCTTGAACATAAAAGATGCTAGCTTAATAGTGAAAATGAGCATTTCATGATTTGATACCAACATATATGCGAATAATAAAGTGTGCTCATTGAATAATGTGTTTTTTGAAACATAGAATTGAATATTTTTTAGTTAAACATCGTTAATAAGTGCTATGTCCACCAACTCACTACACGTGGCCCATTACTATAAATTGCAGGTGGAAATTTTTCAATTTTCGCTAAGTCATGCAGGAAGTGTCCACCTGCAGTTTATAGAATGGACCACGTGTAGTGAGTTCGTGGAAATGCATTATTTAAGCATAATTAAGCATTCTGTGAGTTGCTGCAAACATATGTATGTCTAATAAATTGTACTGAGGGAATAAGGTGGTTCTTTAATCGTATATATGAATACGTTGGACAAAAATAGTAGTTATCAAGAAAAACTACAGAGGACTACAAATATGGCAACCAGGAAGTGTCCACCTGCAGTTTATATAATGGACCACGTGTAGTGAGTTCGTGGAAATGTATTTTTAAGCATAATTAAGCATTTTGTGAGTTGCTGCTAACATATGTACGTCTATTTAAGTGTACTAACAGACTAACAGGGTCTATAATACATATAGATTATTATAAAGTGTGTCCACCAACTTAATACGTGTGGCCTATTCTCATAAATTGTAGGTGGACATTTGCCCCGTTTTTCACTAAATCATACAGGAAGTGTCCACCTGCAGTTTATAGAATGGACCACGTGTAGTGAGTTCGTGGAAATGCATTTTTTAAGCATAAATAAGCATTCTGTGAGTTGCTGCTAACATATGTATGTCTAATAAAGTTTACTGAGGGAATAAGGTGGTTATTTAATCGTATATATGAATACGTTGGACAAAAATAGCAGTTATCAAGAAAAACTACAAAGGACTACAAATATGGCAACCAGGAAGTGTCCACCTGCCGTTTATATAATGGACCACGTGTAGTGAGTTCGTGGAAATGCATTTTTAAGCATGATTAAGCATAATTAAGCATTCTGTGAGTTGCTGCTAACATATGTATGTCTATTTAAGTGTACTAACAGACTAACAGGGTCTATAATACATATAGATTATTATAAAATGTGTCCACCAACTTAATACGTGTGGCCTATTCTCATAAATTGTAGGTGGACATTTGCCCAGTTTTTCACTAAGTCATACAGGAAGTGTCCACCTGCGATTTATAGAATGGACCACGTGTAGTGAGTTCATGGAAATGCATTTTTTAAGCATAAATAAGCATTCTGTGAGTTGCTGCTAACATATGTATGTCTAATAAAGTGTACCAACTGACTAACAGGGTCGTTAATGCATATATATTACTATAAAGTGTGTCCACCAACTGCATATGTGTGGACTACTACTGTAATCTGCAGGTGGAAATGACCACATGTAGTTTATTGTATGGACTAGGCGTATTAAGTTAGTGGACAACCACCTTTTGGGGGTTTGTCCACCAAGTTAATATGCTTTGCCCATTACTATAAACTGCTGGTGGACATGACCACCTGCAGTTTATATAATGGACCACGTGTAGTGAGTTCGTGGAAATGCATTTTTTAAGCATAAATAAGCATTCTGTGAGTTGCTGCTAACATATGTATGTCTAATAAAGTGTACCAACTTTATTTGATTTTAGTGTATTACTAGGCGGCAGATTACGTCAATTTACACCGGGAGAGAAGGTCCCTGTATTACTTCCAACATCTGGCTCGAAATTACTCGCCAAGTGGAAAGGGCCATTTGTGGTTACACGACGAGTAGGGGACCTCAATTATGAGGTGGTAAGGCCAGACAGATACAGAGCACATCAATTATACCACCTCAACCTCCTTAAAAAATGGAGTGAGGCGGACGCAATGATGCTGGCGACGGTGGTAGGAAGGGAGGATGATCTCGGGCCAGAGGTAGGAAGAAAAACTCAATCGAACACTCTGGCCCCTGGGGGATCATCTTTCGCCTTCCCAGATCACTGACGTTGCTAGGTTGAAAGCTCGTTTTGCCGATGTGTTCTCGCCTTTGCCTGGCCCCGCTACACTCATAGAGCACCATATTGAGACCACATCGGGAGTGGTTGTACCTGGCCGGCTGTATCGGTTACCTGAACACAAGAAAAAAGTGGTTCAGGAAGAATTAGACGCTATGTTGGGAGTAATAGAGGAGTCCAACAGTGACGGGGCCAGCCCGATTGTTTTGGTTCCTAAAACCGATGGCTCGGTCCGATTCTGTGTGGACTATCGCAATGTGAATGCTCTGTCGAAATTTGATGCATATCCAATGCCGCGGATCGACAAGCTGCTTGATCGGCTAGGTGCGGCTCGTTTTTATTCCACGTTGGATATGACAAAAGGGTACTGGCAGATCCCCTTATCTCCTTTATCCAAAGAAAAAACAGCTTTCACTACGCCGTTTGGATTACACCAATTTGTCACACTTCTGTTTGATTTATTCGGAGCCCCAGCGACTTTTCAGCGTCTCATGGGCCGTATCCTACGTCCACGTGTGGCATATGCCGCTGCCTACTTGGATGACTCTCGAGGAGGGGGGGAAGCTGCAGGCCGGTTGGGGCCCCGGCCTGAGTCGGGCGGTAAGGGTATGTGGCAAATGGGGCGTGGTCTAGCGGAGTCTGGAGAGAGAGATACGGGAAATTCGCGGAAAGTAAGTAGGTCAAAGACCAATTGTAAACACCTGTCTGTATAACTACGACAGAGAACCTTGTTACAATGCACAACTTCCGTTGAACCGGCTCTGGCATTCATTCTTGGAGATGTGAAAGTGGAGCTGGATGGATTGTGGATGAAGGGGCTGGCGGAGGAGATGTAGCAGAAAAGACAGTGGAACAGACAGATAGTCACTGAGCCAATTTGACAGATTGCAGAAGAGAGTTATCCAAGCCTGCAGTATCATCCTAAATGGTCAGATGAACATGAACCTCAGAGTTCAATTTTCTGATGATAGGTTGTGAGCAGCGCTTCCTCATTCCATTGAATACTGGCAGCCAGAGTGAGGAACTGCAATGCATACTCTCCCACAGATGATTTTCTTGGTGCAGCCAAAATAACTGATCATGCAGGAGAGGGTGTATACGGTTTAGCTGTAGACTTCTTTAAAATGTTGGAAGCAGGCAGAGAGATAGTAATGGGGCCATTGGTATCCCAAATGTTTTGCTCCTTCTGAAGTGCCCATCCTGGTAACTGGGAAATATCATGTGAAATTTTATTTCTCAGAAAGGAACAAATGTGGTTGCATCTTGAAAGACCTCACTGAAGAACAAACTTTAACTGATGAAGTGAAGTTGACCCCATTGTTACAGTTTATTGCAAAAAGCCAAAGCTTATGAATGCATGTGCACTGAGAGGGGTAGCGACCAATCCCGACAGACTGAGAAGCAGAAGTTCGCTGATATGGTATGGATGGGAAATCTTCAGACACACGCTCTAATTAGGGAACCAATCACGACAGACTGTGTAAGCTTTACTATTCAGAGCGTTTTGGAAGGATGGTTTTAATATAGACCGGAAGAAATCCAGTTGTTTTGTTAGAAGAGGGACAGCAGTGAACAATTATGTGAATTATTTGAAATTTAAAGCGCTATTTATTTTATTAGAAATATGAACATCAACTGTTAAACACCCAAACAACATATTCAAAGCCTCAAAAACGGCAAAAGAATGCCCCCTTTAAGTGATTTGGATCAAACTTGAACATGTACTTGGGCCGTCATTGCTGATTGCAGCTACAGTATATCACAGAAGTGAGTACACTCCTCATATTTTAGCAAATATTTTATTATATATTTTCTTGTGACAACACTGGAGAAATGTAAAGTAGTTAGTGTACAGCTTGGATAACAGTGTAAATTTGCTGTCCCCTCAAAATAACTCAACACACAGCCATTAATGTCTAAACCGGTGGCAACAAACATGAGTACATTCTTAAGTGAAAATGTCCAAATTGGGCTGAATAAGCTATTTTCTCTCCCCGGTGTCATGTGTTTTTTTTTGTGTTACAAGGTCACAGGTGTGAATGGGAAGCGGGTGTGTTAAATTTGGTGTTATCGCTCTCACTCTCTCACAGTTGGTCACTGGAGGTTAAACATGGCACCTCATGTCAAAGAACTCTATGAGGATCTGAAAAAAAATGTGTTGCTATACATAAAGATGGCCTAGGCAAGTGATTTCCAGCCCAGTCCTACATAGCACTCCTGAAAGAATGTTTTAAATCTCTCCCAATATGAAGCACCTGATTTTATTTCTATTCAAATAGGTCTGCATGGCTATCGTCCCAGAAGGAAGCCTCTTCTAAAGATGATGAACAAAAAAGCCTGCAAACAGTTAGTTGAAGACAAGCAGGCTAGGATATGGATTACCTCAAACGGAAGGTGGCGGAGCGCAAGGTTGCTAACATACACAAGTTCTGTGATGTCCTCATGGAGGAGTGGAAGAGGACACCAGTGGCAGCCTGTGAAGCTCTGGTGAACTCCATGCCCGAGAGGGTTAAGACAGTGCTGGAAAATAATGGTGGCCACACAAAATATTTACACTTTGGGCCCAATTTGGACATTTTCGCTTAGGGGTGTACTCACTTTTGTTGCCAGGGGATTATTAATAGATGTGTGTCGAGTTATTTTGAGGGGACAGCAAATTTACACAGTTATACAAGCTGTTTACGCACTACTTTACATTGTAGAAAAGTGAAATTTCTTCAGTGTTGTCACATGAAAAGATACAATAAAATATTTACAAAAATGTGAGGGGTGTACTCAGAGATACTCTATATTGTGATTAGTTACTACAGACGGTTACAAAGCAACAACATAAACAAACGTAACTGCTCATGCGTACTTTCGTGGGCTGCTCTTTACTTCCGGTACACATTCACAAGTAACACAGTGCCTGTATATTATTTTTGATGAAAAATCTAAAAAAACTTTTTGGCTAAACTTGCCGCTCAAATATTTTAAATTTAGACTGTGATACCAAGCTCAACCGCCATATGTCCCACACGTATTCTTTAAATGGGACAAAACTGCAGGACCCAGTCAACAAAGTGTTTCTTTAATAAAATGAACATACAGCAAAATTCATTAAATTATTTATTTAATTCAATTATTATACAATGAAAAATATTTACTCAAATTAACATACATTAAATCAAATATAAATAGTTATTTTATTGGACACTAGCCAGACCGGTAAACAAACACAGCCCGGAAATGAAATATGATATGTATTTAATTAGTTTAAATGTACAAATATGTGTTATAATTTTGTAAATTAGCAAATTTCTTGTGTTTCTGTTTAAATGAACATTTACTAAACTTCAAAATTAGAAAAAACATATGTGTTTATTTCTCAGTAGGATTTACCTTGTGTTTTTCCCATCAAATGTTGCTTTGTGTTTTGTTCAGGCTTAAACAGAATTATGTAACATTTGGGTGCAAATATGCAGAATAATAAACCAAAGCTTGAGGCTAAAATGGCAAATATTTCTACAGCTACAGAATATTTTCCAGGAGAACTGACATAAGCTGGAATAAATGTGATCCACACAGCACAGAATATGAGCATACTGAATGTGATGAATTTAGCTTCATTGAAGTTATCAGGCAGTGTACGAGCCAGAAAAGCCAGAATGAAGCATAAAAGTGCCACTAAACCAATATAACCCAGTACAGCCCAGAAACCTACACTTGAACCCAGACTGCACTCAAGAATGATCTTCTCTTTATAATATTTCATATTTTTATAGGGAAAAGGAGGAGATATTGTTAGCCAAAGCAAACAGATAAGAACCTGTATAAGTGTAAAGGCAAGAACACTGAGTCTCTGTTGCACAGGCCCAAACCATTTCATGACATTACTTCCTGGAAGTGTTGCCTTAAAGGCCATTAACACAACTAATGTTTTCCCCAGAACACAAGAGATACAGAGGACAAAAGTGATCCCAAATGCTGTGTGACGTAACATACAGGACCAATCAGTTGGGCGACCAATGAAAGTAAGTGAACAGAGAAAACACAGAGTCAATGAGAAGAGCAGCAGGAAGCTCAGCTCTGAGTTGTTGGCTTTCACTATGGGGCTGTCTTTCTTGCTGTAAAACAGGCCTGTGACCAGAACAGTTATTCCTACACCAAACAATGAGAAAAAGACCAGCACCATACCCATAACTTCTGTGAATGAGAGAAACTCTACAGCTTTTAACACACATTGATTTTTCTCAGCATTAGACCAGTATTCCTCTGGACAGTGCACGCAGTTATTTGAATCTGGAAGAAATAGAGATCATAATCACAATAGGTAGATGCAATATTCAGAATATAATGAGTTCTTATACTGGTCTCCTCCTACTATTCAGGATGCAGTTTCTTGTCAAAGTTTTTCCACTCAGTTTCTATAGGGTTAAGGTCTGGAAAGTTGGATGGCATGACAGAAGCTTAATCTTTTGATCAGTGACAAATTTTTGTTATGATTTTGATGTTTTCTTTCAGGTCATTGTCATTGAAATATTTAACTTTGTCCCCTCTTATGACTCCTGGAAAGAACAGTCAGGTTTGATTTTTTTATCTGTTGATATTTGCTAGAATCCATGATGCCATCTATCTTAACAAGGCATCCAGGATCTTCAGCAGAAAATTAGGCTGAAAACATTTCACACATGGGTTACTTTGTATCCTTCTGTGCAGCAAACCCATAATGAGTGTTTGCTGCTAAAAAAAAAAATTTTCATCTTACTATGGAGTGTATGAAACATAATTGACAATACTGGAAATTTAAACGAGGCAGGTTCTTTGGTAAGATGTTGTCCTGCATCTTGATAAGTAGGAGGAAACCAGAATAAGATCAACTTGTCATCTTGCAATTTTAAGGTTTTGTCTGCATTCTGAGCAAAACGTTCCAGTTGACTTTGTTGATAAAAACTTTCAGTTACAAAATGTACACAACGTAGAGAAAGATAATAACAAGGTGAAAAACTAACCAGTTTTCTTGAATATTTGATTTTGGCTGAAGTTTACCTGTCTCATTACTGATTTCTCCATCTGCACATGGAATACAGTCATAACAGCAGACAGGTCTTCCTTTCTGTACAGCCTTCCTAGTGCCTGGAGGACAACTCTCACTGCACACAGACCTTGGCTTCTACATGAAAATATACATAGGGCCTGTGCAATCAGTTTTTATGTTAATTATGTATTTAATTTTTAAGCATTAAGTAATGTAAATCTACAATAGATACTAAAACCATTCTACTAAGATTATTCTGTAAAAACACAAATTTTTAATATGTCTGTCAATAGTTTGTAATTTTTGATACACAAACACATGAATATTTATTTGCTAAAGGTCCCCACTTTTACTAAATAAGATTTGAATTAGACTATTTCTGCAGACTGAAACTTAAAATTTAAATTGCAAATTGCCAAAGAAGTCACTATATTATATAAGGCACTGTATTATATTATATATTTAATTAAAATACACCAAAACTTATGATTTGCCTGTGAGAGAGAATGAATACACCGGTCCACCCAGGACTTAACGCAGTGTTTATTTTTTAAATGATTAAAAAAATTATAATTTTGTCGGATGAGCCTTAAAATTTGATTTCCTGTAAGGGAAATTCCGGTGCCTTTACTTATTATTATTTGAATTAACTAAAAAAAATACATTAAATATGTATATATATATATTTAAAAAAAACATAGGTTATTTTCATTTACCTGCAGCTGTCCTCCAGCCCAGACGATGTTTTCAGTGTTAAGCAGAAAGCGCTGGTCAAGGGGCAGTGAGGCATCATAGTAACCCACTGCTTTAAACTGGAATGATCCATTAGAGTCCTGCTGCCAGTTCACAACTTCATAGTTTGCTATTGCAGCACCAGTTCTGTCAAACCACACACGTTCCCCAAATTTAACTGTAAAATTTACCTTTTTCAGAGCCTCAACAACCTAGTGAAAAGACAGATTTGTAGCACTATCATAGTGGCGGTTTAGCACAAAATACAGCAAAAATTGGGATGCCTGTTTTCTCACATTCTCTTTTTGTTTACCTGGTGTGGTTGTATTGTTTTATCACAACCTTCTTGTCCTTTGCATTCGAGCAGACTGTGCAGTGCATAGGCCACAGCATACACTGCTTTGTAGACATTACTTACATATCTATGCTCAGCCACCTCTTCATTGTAATTTCTAAGCACCAGCAGATCTTCATATGTGCTGCAATTTATTTCATATTGAGAAGAATACTCTTCTCTCTGTGAGCATGGAAAAGCTGTCTCCCAGAATGCTTTATAAGCATAATCTGGAAACCCATCAATATATATTTTTCTTAATGAAAATCCGAGGGACCCTCCCATAACATGAAAAGTCTTTGGAGTGATTAAATTCTGTGAAGCTATCCATCCAAAAACTCCAATCATTTGGAGGCCGGTAATGTTCTGGATACTTAGCTGATCAATTAGAAATCCCATCTCAATAAATGAAACAAATGCAACAATCACTTTTGCTGTGCCCCGTTTCATTGTGTTTACCACTTTAATGAGTTTTTCAGGCTCAGTTCTGTAGAATTTAACAGAGTACTCTATGCAAATCCCCTCCTTCTTGGCTGCATTTAGAAAAATATCCATTCCATTGTTTCCATAGTCATTGTCACTGCTCACAGCTCCAACCCAAGTCCAGCCCAAGTGTTTTACCAAGAGTGCAAGTGCTCTGCCCTGGTAATAATCACTAGAAATAGTCCTGAAGAATGATGGGTAATTTTTCCTATTACTAAGACATTCACATGCAGATGAGTGACTTATCTAAAAAGAAAAATCACAGAAAACAGCTAAAACAGTCATCAGCCACCGTTATTGTACAACAATATGTTAAACTTTGATTATTATTGCCTCTTACCACTGGAATTTTAAAAGGTCCTGTTGTTCTAGACAGGATGATTGTGGTGGCAGACTCCGTTTCCCCAATGATAGCATGAATTGGAGACTGTCCATTGCATATTTGCTCTGCTGCAAACTCCTGATTATTCATCACCGCCATAATAGCACTCATGGAAGACAGTCTTGATGAACAGCTGTCATATATTCTGTAGCCAAGAGTAATATTTGGCAGCACATTTTCATTTCTGTTAATCTCCTCAACTGCAAAAATCATGACCTGAGCTAGCCGGAAATCTCTCACACTCACACTGTAAAAACATTCAACATTTACATTAGAAAAATCTGCTTATTTTAATAACAGCATATGCTGCTATGTTTTCTGAATATTTTTCGATATAACAAACCTAGAACATGACAGAAGTTGAGGTTTTTGTTTGAACTCAAATGAAGGTAATGTTTCTTTAATGTGGACTGGAAAAATTGCTCCGATAGTAAGTTCTCCATCCTTAGACAGCAATGGGTATTTAGGGTTTCCAATCATTCGACAAGCAGTGTTTTCTGCCTTTGCATCGCGGTAATGGAAAAGCAGGAGTGTATATAGAAAAAAAAGCATCCCAAAGACAAAGCGCACCTGCAGCTACCAAATGCAATTGACCCTGATTCTCTAATGGCTGTACTTTTATAGACATAATACGTATTGACCTCAGAGGGAAGAGCATGAGTCAAGTCAAGCAGAAATACAACAAATATACAGTATGTGTCCGATCGTGCTATTCAGTTTTCATTGTAAAAATGAAAAGTGAAAAAATAAACCACATAACTAGATAACAACTGGAAAACAAATATTTGTATTTGTCGAATAAAAATAAAACTGCAGAAAAGTAAAAATATATTGGTAACTGAAAGTTAACATCTGTCAAAATAATAATATGACCAAATTATAGACTACAATAAATAAAAGCCATCAATAAAACTATGAATATTGTATAATTTGTAAATGTATGGAACCAACAATGGCTGCTTTTCTTTTTTGTTAGTAGATGTACTTCAGGAATTTTTGGATAAGAAGCACATTCTGCTTCACTTTAGCCTCTCTCTTATGTAACCAAATAACTCTCTATCCTCTCGGGAATAAAAAAAGTGTGTACTATATGTTCACTAGCTGCGTTTCCATTACCCTTCCAAATGCGCAAATTGAAATAGCGCATTGAAAATCTGCCCACTGTAAACATGTCAAATACACAAAAACTCCTATGCAACTTAAAATAGTTTTCACTCTCGCATAGGTGTTTTTTTTAAGCAAAACGATAAAATGAAAATGTCACATGACCACTCGCCGTATGTTTGGGCAGAACATTTGGAAAGATCAGATTTAAGGAATTCACATTAATTTATATTTTATATGTTGCTCCAAATACAGTGCAGTGTGTAGATTTATTAGGAACAGTAACGTGATATTAAGCGACTCTTCATTTCTCTTTACTCTTTTATCCCAGTAGATGGCAATATACACCTTTAAGGTGTACTCGTAACCTGCCGTAAAACGTAACAAGGACAAGTAAGGCCAGAATGACTTATCGCGAGAAGAAATAATTACACTGAAGTCATGTAACATCGTTTTATGGAAACGGCATCATTCTGTAGATATTTTTTAATTACCATTTAGTTAATTTTGTTAAAATTTTTGCAAATATCTTTAATGGAAACCTGGCTACTGAATGACTAAGTGACATTGTTCCCTTTCTGTCGGTCTTTCGACGTTGTGTCGAGACAGAATGGGGTTTGAATTTGAGAACCTATCATCTCTGATTCATAATTTCAAAAGGCCAATGAATTTAGCTAATGGCAATCTCCTCCCGGTGCATTCGGGTAAAAAGGAATTATGGCATGCCCGTTCATTCAGCTTTTGTTATTTGGAACCATGGGAGGCGTATGTTTATGCCATGCAACTTTACCCTGTTCGAGTTATTACCTGCTGGATTTACGAAATGACCACCGGATTTGTCCCTTCGTAAGCGTTCTATGTTCCCCTGGGTATTTCAGCAGTCACACAGGTGTCTGAAAGAGCGGGCTGCTGCTGGATGCGGATTGCAATGCACTCGTCAGGACGATCCATCTCGGTTATGCAATCCAGTCCGCCTTGCACCCGCCAAAGTTTGAGCATTTTATTTTCCGTTTCGAGGTGAGATTGCCTTCGTGCTTTGGGTCAAGTTCATCACCCTTTTGCCTTGGCCTGTTTTACCGTACTTCCAGCCGAGATGTCCCCTCTACTTTATTGTCCCCAAGTTAGGTGGGGATCTGCACCACATTTAGATTCTGCATACCTTGAACAGAGTACTTTGAGGATATCGTTCAGGTTGTTGATGCAGAAGCGCAGGTGGTAAAGTCCCTGCCTGCATCTCACTTCTCGGGTACCCTTGTCCAGAATACCTAGCTCTCAACATGTCATGATATGTGGAGAATGCTGGCTCCATTCACATGCAGCCACTATTGGGATCGGTTAGAAGTGGCACAGGTGACCTGTTGTCTCCCTGGACACCACCCATTCCACTTTGGTACCCCCTGTCTGAGGTCACCATCGGCACGTGTACCCTAGTGCACAGCTGGCCATGGGACAAGCGGAAGTACCTCCCCCAGTGAGCCTCCTGGCACAGCCTCTAAACCACTTCGCCTAACCAACCTTTGTTCTCAGAACTGAGGCTTCTGGTGACAGCTCCCCTGACCAATTCCCCTGATAAAGGTTTGTCCTAGGGGGTAGGGCACGGTTTTGCATTTGAGGCCAGACCTCTGGAAGATCCTGAGTGACCTGCCACCTCCAGTCGTGGCTAGGATCCCTCGGGCTAGGCCCACTGCCAGAAGGCAAAAGGAAACTCATCTCGTGCTGGTGTTTCTTCCTGAGGAAAAGACCCACAGAGTGGAGATGTCTGATGATGCTGCTGTGACGAGAGACTGAAGCCTAGATTTCTGCATGCAGAGGACTAGATTGACTAGTAATAGAACATGATCAAAGTGTAATGAATTAGAAAACGAGACATCACCACCAGTATGTGGATAAAAATACCTTGGTTGAGACTTGAGAGAGCTTGCTGAAGCATTGAGGATGGTTTTGAGGTCTGATGTTATGTATGATTCAAATGCTGAGTAAGACCATCTGCCCAGCAACTTAATGGCTGCCATTGAGACTCCACATTCAGCTGCAGTAGTGGCTGCCCTAATCCTGAAGGAGTGTCCAGTTAAAGGCCTCGATAAGCCACAACATTGAGATGAAAGCCGCGATAGACCACGACATTGAGACAGATACCTTGAAAGGCAGCAACATTGAGATGAAGGCCTTGATAGGCCTTATTTGAAATGGGTAATGAATGAGAAGCAAGACACCACCACCGGTAAATGCATTAAAAAAATACCTTGATTGAGTCTTGATAGAGCTTGATGAGGGTCAAGGATATTTTGGAGTCAGGTCTTATGTAGGATTCAAATGATGAGAAAGACCATCTGCCCATAAACTTGATATCTTCTGTTGAAACCTGCATTCGGATACGGTTGCAACAGAGGACTGCTCAAAATATCCCATGGAGGATATAACCACAACAGGCCACTTTGTAGAACAAACGCCTTGATCGGCCGTAACTATGACGAAAGCCTCAATAGGCCACAATGTGGTGATAAAGGTTTCTGTAGGCCACAACATTGAGACAAAGGCCTCGATAGGCCGCAACAATAGACTTAGGCTTTGATTAGATTCAACTTTATTGTCATTACACATATACAAGTACAGTGTAACGAAATGTAGTTTAGGTCTAACCAGAAGTGCAATTAGCAAGTGCAGTATATACAGTGTGAATAAATACAGAATACAATCATTTACATTTACATTTAGTCATTTAGCAGACGCTTTTATCCAAAGCGACTTACAAGTGGGGTAGGTAATGGAAGCAATTAGGACAGCATAAGTACAACAAGAGCATAAGTGCAATCAAAAAGAAGAGGTTTCATATAGCCTAACACAGTATACAGAAACATTCATTCATACATTTTTTTTTTTTGTTATTTTTTTTTTTTTTTTTAGAGTAGAGAAGAAACGAGTAGAGAAGAAAAGAGTAGAAAAGAAACTTGAGTCAGAACAGAACAGTAAGATGTTGGCGGAAGAGATGGGTTTTCAGGCGTTTCTTAATGATGGCTACAGAATCTGCAGATCTTGTAGCAGCAGGCAGATCATTCCACATAGGTGGAACAGATCCGGAGAAGGTGCGCGAGAGAGATTTTCTACCTTTATGGGATGGCACCACAAGACGCCGTTCGTTTGCAGAGCGTAGGGATCTGGCGGGTACATATGTCTGCAGTAGTGAGTGAAGATAAGGTGGTGCCAAACCAGTGGTGGTCTTGTAGGCCAGGAGCAGAGTCTTGAATTTGATGCAAGCGACTATAGGGAGCCAATGTAGCTTAATGAGTAGAGGAGTAACGTGTGCTCTCTTCGGTTCATTAAAGATGACTCTTGCCGCAGCATTCTGGATCATCTGTAGAGGTTTGGTTGTGCAAGCTGGAAGTCCTCCCAGTAGTGCATTGCAGTAGTCCAGTTTGGACAGGACTAGAGCCTGTACTAGGACTTGCGTAGCATGCTCTGATAGGAAGGGTCTAATTTTCCTGATATTGTAGAGGATGAATCTACAGGACCGGGTGGTGCTGGCAACTTGATCTGTGAAGTTGAGCTGGTCATCGATCACCACTCCCAGGTTTCTTGCCTTTCTGGAAGGTGTGATGGTTGATGAGCTCAGTTGAATGGAAAGGTTGTGATAAGTCTTTATATCAGCCGGGATTACAAGCAGTTCGGTTTTTGAAAGGTTCAACTGCAGGTGATGGCCGTTCATCCAGAGTGAGATGTCGGCTAGGCAAGCTGAGATGCGTGCTGAGACAGTCGGATCGTCAGGGCGAAAAGACAGGTAGAGTTGTGTATCATCCGCATAGCAGTGATAGGAAAAGCCATGTTTCCTAATGACAGAGCCAAGGGATGTCATGTATACAGAGAATAGCAACGGACCAAGCACTGAGCCCTGAGGCACACCTGTGTCGAGATGTTGGGACTCAGACACCTCACCCTTCCAAGATACTCTAAATGACCTACCTGAGAGGTAAGACCTGAGCCATTGTAGCACCATTCCGGAGACCCCCATAGCCTTGAGAGTGGACAGGAGGATGTGACAGGAGGATGTGACAATATTAGGGAAATACTATACAAATGTTCTATGACAATATGACAGTCGGTATGTACTATGGACAATATGTACAGAAGGATATATACTGTGAACATTAATGTGCAGGTGGTTATGAACAGATAACAATTTAGACTATACAATAGTGCAAGTGACTTAAGTGTGCATTAATTATAGATATTAGTTATTAAGGTTACAGTGCAGTAGATGAGTTAATGAAGTTATTAAGGTTATAGTGCAGTAGATGAGTTAATGAATTTATTAAGGTTACAGTGCAGTAGATGAGTTAATACACTTATTGAAGTTATGGTGCAATAGATGAGTAGATGCAGTTAATAGAGTTACTGAGTTACTAATTTAGTTATTGCAGTTATGGTGCAATAGATGAGTAGATGCAGTTAATAGAGTTACAGTGCAGTAGATGAGGTTATGCAGTAATGAGAGTATTCCATTAGTGCAAATGAGCATTCAGTATAATATTCCTGGTGTGCAAGTGAGCAGTATAGAGTGCAAATGATGCTGTGTGTGTGTAAACAGTCCGTTAGAGCAGAAACATGAAGTATTGGTGTGTACAGTTCGGTCATGCATGGCAGCCCTGTAGTGCAATGTAAACAATGTAATAGCAGCATTAAAGTTAAAGTTATGAGGGGTAGTGAAATCAGTGGGGGGCAGAGTTCAATAATGAAACAGCTCTGGGAAAAATGCTGTTTCCTAGTCTGCTGGTTCTTGTCCGGAGGCACCTGAAGCGCCTGCCGGAAGGCAGGAGAGTAAACAGTCTATGAGCGGGGTGAGATGAGTCCTTGAGAATGCTGCGAGCTCGACGCAGACAGGGTTTCTTCTGGATGTCCTCAATGGAAGAGAGTGTGGTCCCTGTGATACGCTGGGCTGTTTTCACCACCCGCTGCAGTGCCTTGCGCTCAGCAACAGATGTTGGTTAGGATGCTCTCTATCGTGCAGTGATAGAAGTTCAGTGATAGAAGTCCGGTATGCCGCTGTGTAGCCATGTTACCGTGAAGATTATGACATTGCAGTTCAAAAGTCTTTTGTTGTTTATGATGCGGAGTCGAATCTCATCCATTTTGTTCACTAATGATTGTACATTAGCAAGGAAAATGCTGGGTAAAGAGAGCCGGTGTGGTGTTAGCTTTAGCTTAGCTCTTAGCCCTCCGCGCTTCCCCCGCCTTTGTTTACGATGTCGACGCCGCCGGCGAGCACTTCCGCCCGGCCGTGTGGGGTGCGTAGCATCGGGTGTTTTGACGATCTCGGGGACGAGTTGAATGTTTCTGATATAACTTCCGGGAATGCGCAAACCGATATCCAAAAGCTCATGCCGGGTGTACGATGTGAATGCACAACTGTTCTGTACGAACAGGCCCGAGATGAGCAAGAAAAACACTATATAATTGCTAAAACTGGAGAGACGCTGAGCCTCGCGATGTTCACGCGCCGCCATCTTGGTCAATAGGCAATGACATGATGGAGCCTCGTGGAGCCTACCTGCATGCGGAAGACTGCAGTGACTAGTTAAAGAACGTTATCGAAGAGTATAAACCCTGCATTCGAATATGGTTGAAATAGAGGACTGTTCTAAATATCCCTTGGAGATTAAACCACAATAAGCCACTACGCAGAACAAAGGCCTCAATAGGCTGCAAAGAAGATGTGAAGGCCTTTATAGCCACGATGTAGTAAGAAAAGTTTCTATAAATCATGATATGAAAACGAGTGTTTAGATGGCGCTAAAATATACTTTAAAATTATCTTTTAATAAAATATTTATATCAAATTTACACTAG
Source organism: Triplophysa tibetana (assembly GCA_008369825.1). Classification (NCBI taxonomy): domain Eukaryota; kingdom Metazoa; phylum Chordata; class Actinopteri; order Cypriniformes; family Nemacheilidae; genus Triplophysa; species Triplophysa tibetana. The sequence continues at coordinate 11,429,549 of CM017903.1, read as the reverse complement.
CAGCCTTTATTGTATAGAATGGCCTTTAATTTATGTTTTAAGGGTTCATAATCCGCTTGTGAAAGTCTTATTCGCTACGGGATCACAGCCTGGTATGAAACTTGTCTGTTTAACGGAAGAAGATTGACTCATATCGCCTAGTAGATGGGGCCCTAGCCTGGGTGATGGTCTATGCCATAGAGGGGGAGTAGCCATCTCAGGATCTTCTCGTCCCGTCTAGAGACCAGACATGGGTGTTCCAGAGGTCTGATCTGGGATGCCAGAACGTGTCCCTCCCCTGATAGAGCAGATCCTCTGTCAGGGGAATGGTTCAGGGGGAGTCGCTGTCCAGAGCATCAGCTCTGAAGCCAAGTGCGGTTAGACCGGTGTGGTGTAACCAATAACACTTGGTGCTCCTGCTCCCTGACCTTGCATAGCGTCTGTGCAAGGAGGCTCCTGGGGGCTGAAGGTGTGCTTCCGCCCATCCCGCGGTCAGCTGTGTGCAAGGATATCCATGCCGAGGGCAGGGAATATCAAGCGGGCAGATTGTGGTGTTACGGGAGGCGAACAGGTTTACCTGGGCCTACCCGAACAGCCTCCAAATGAGCTGGACTGCGCGGGGGTGGAGTCACCACACTCCACGAGGCATGAAATGGCGAGAAAGCACGTCGGCTGTCTAGTTCAGTTTGCCCGGGGTGTGTGTGGGCCGCAGGGAACGAGTCACCTGTTGACTCCACCGGAGGAGGCGTCGAGCAAGTTGTGTTAGCTGCTCTGAGCGAACGCCACCCTGACGTTCTGTGTACGCTACAGCTAAAGTGCTGTCCTCGGACCAGCACGTGCTTGTCTCGCACGAGAGGCCGTAGCCTGCTCAGTGCAAATAGCACAGCACACAACTCGTGGCAATTGATATGCCAGTGCAGGTGGGGATTCGTCCAACCGTTGTACACTGCACCGTACCCCTGCAGGGAGACGTCAGTCGTCACCACGACCTGCCTCATAACCTGCCCAGAGGGACCTGAGTCCGTCAAAAAAGCCATAAAGACTAGGGGTTATGGTGCGTCGGCAGCATGACGTCATCACCATGCTCCTGCTGCTGGTGTGCCACGCTCTCCACGGAACTCGACTCTGAAACCAGTGTTGGAGCGGTCTCATGTGCATCAACCCGAGGGGTATTAACCCGCGAGGATGCCATGTGTCCCAGGAGCCTCTGAATTGTTTCAGGGGGACCGCTGTCTGCCTACAATGTTCATTTCGGACAATTCAACACTGGTTGGGCGGAACTGCAGATAGGTGCGCTGACATTGTGACGGGGTTGAGTTCCATACCGAGAAAGAGGATGCTCTGCACTGGGGAGAGCTTGCCCCTCTCTTGGTTGACCTGGAGTCCCAATCGATCCAGGTGCCGGAGCACCAGGACCCTTTGTGTACATAACCTATCTCGCGAGCCAAGATAGGCCAGTCGCTGAGATAGTTTAGTACCCGCTCGCCTTCCTCCCCTCAGGGAGAAAGAGCGGTCAGGGACAGACCGAAAGGGAGCACTCTGTACTAATATGCCCGCCTCTTGAACCAATCCTGACACCTGATAGATGTCAGGACGCGCCTCTGCGTGAGCACCCTGAACGGCAGCTTGTGAAGGTGCTCTGTTCGGAGTACGCAGACCTTTGGGGGCAACCCGCCGTCTTTCTTGAGAACGATGAAGTGCGGGTCGTGACCCACTGAACATGGTGGTTTTGAGGGACGAACTCGATGCCTGTTTTGCCAGAAGGGTGGTGACCTATACCCGAAGTACGGAGGCGCCCCTGCCTCTGACAGAGGGAGAGATGATGCCCCGAAACTTGGGAGAGTCTCTGGCGAACTGGATCGAGTAACCAAGACGGACCGCCCTCTTTAGCCAGCGAGACAGTGTGTGCAGCTCTCGAGCTCCCAGGGACTGGGACAGGGTGACCAAAGGGACGAACTGCTTCGTCATTCCCACGGGGGGTGTTTCATAGGCTGGCGGAGCTAACCATGTCGCGGGGGGTCCCCGGAGGGAAGGTTGGCTCTGCCTTTTTACCTGCCTGGCGGGACAATGGCACGCACTGTCGGTTTGAGAGTGGTGACAGCTGTCATATGTGTGCGACCTCACGCCTCGCCAGGGTGTGAGGTTGGTTCGCCGAGCACAGTCCAGTGGAGTGTGCGATCGGCTGCAAGTACACCCGGGGAGAACGGAAAAACTCTGCGAGTAAGTTGGCGCCAAGCCCTGAAAAGGGCCCGGCTTTGGTCACAAGGCAGGAGTCGTCCCGTACCGACCGATCAGAGCCGTGGCTGTGAAGGTTCAGGCCCGATGTTGTTCTCCCTGGGGTCTTCCCGTCAGTGTCCCTTCTCGCAAGAAGGTTGCTGACGAGGTGGAGGTTTCCCCCTCGACCTCTGCTTCCGGGATGCCGCCTGTGGGGGCACAGGAACCGGAGCCGATGTCGAAGGGGTCCTGGGTTGACTGCTGAGCGCAGTCTTCGACGGTGTTACCAACAACCCACCCTGTGAGATGGGTGCATCAAGAAAGCGGACTTCCTCGGTGTCACTCTTCTGCACAAGGTATAGCCGGGGGTGTCTCTCCTGGACCACTACCGTGGACATCGGCCTTACCCTCATGGAGCTCTCTCAACGCCTTGGCCTGGCATACTTGGATGGCCATGGTATAGAGAGAGGAGGCAGCCTGGCCCGCAGCATCGCAAGCTTTCGGCACCAGTGATGCCGAAGTCTTATGCGCTTTGGATGGTAGGCGTGGCCGAATCCCCCAGGTGGTAGCCGTCCGCGGTACAGGTGCACCCGTCCACGGCACAGGTGCACCGCAGGCGGACGTTCCACCAGGGGGAACTCAACGTAGCCCTTGGCTGCCTCACCATCGAGGGAAGTAAGGGAGCCAGAGCTGGTTTCACTGGAACAGTCCATGAGTGGAGTGTTGCAAGTATTACACAGCTCCTCATGCACCTCCGGGAAAAACATGGCACCTGGGGTGGGCGCGATTTGCACCGCGCTCCGACCTCAGGAACCACGTATCCCAGGGTTAGCACGGATAACATCACTTCTGATTCCTCCTGAACTCGATCGCTGGGGGTGGAGCTTGGATTCATCAGAGTCGGATGCCATGAGGGTGCCGCACCCAAGAGAACAGCGGGACATGCCGCGCTGGAGAATGCTCAGTCAGTCCTGAAAAGGACTTTTTTAGAAAAAATCTCTAACACATCCGGAACCGCTGAGACGCGCAGGGGAAGGTCGCTGCAGGTAGGGACGATCCGCTGCTCTACGTCGTAGATCCGGCAATGTAGAAGATCAAGAATTCATTGAATTCGTTCTCTTCCTAGTCATGAGCGAAGGCTCTGAAGAACAAAAGGTAAATGAATGCTGCACGCTGGCTTCCTTTTATACCGGACATCCGCGGGCGGAGACCGGCATGCAAATTTAATTCGCCAAATTTCATTGGCCTTTTCTATAGTAGTCAGTGTTGATTGGTTCTCAAGGGCGAACCCCATCTGTCGTTCTCGACACAACGTCGAGAGACCGACAGAAAGGGAACTTAAATTCCACCTTCTCGGAAACAATACACACTGTTGGAATAGTCTTCCCTGCACTGTCAAGGGCAGACACACTCTGTCAGTTTAAATCTAGACTAAAGACGCATCTTTTTATTTTGCATGCACAACAATTCCATACTATAAATCTTCTGAGGGTTTAGGCTGCATTAGTAAAATCAACCGGAACCAGGAACAAATCCAACAATAACAGATGTAATTTTGTTTATTTGTTTATTTCAAAAGGATCCCCATTAGCTGACGCCGAAACGACAGCTAGTCTTCCTGGGGTCCAAACAATACATTCAAAAATCCAACAATTACAATCACAATTACTCCCAAATATATCATATGTAAATACACATGAGAGAGCAAAAAAAAGTAAAAATAAAATAAGTAGCACATAATACAATCGTATGATGTTAACAACAAATACAGTCTTAGTCTTTTTTTAAAACCAGTTTTTACCTTAATTTCACGAACCCCAACTGGAAGATTGTTCCAAAACACAATTGCCCTATAAAACACTGTCCTCTTCATAGTGTCAGATTTAGGTAGGGGTAAAGAGATCTGACGACTATTCGCCCCTCTTGTATAATGTAAATGCATATCAGAATAGTAAATTATTTTATCATAAAAAAATGTAGGAGTCCTAATGGTAATAATTCTATGAAGGTATACTAACATATTAGCAGATAGTCTATGCTTGACCATCAGCCAAGCAAGACGTTCATGCATCTCTGCAACATTGGTTCTTGAAGAACAACCAAGAACCAGTCTTGCAGCCTTGCTTTGAGCCACTTGTAATTTTTTTAAATGACTACTTGATGCAGCAGAACATTCAACAGAACAGTTATCTAAATGACACAAAACCAATGCACAAACAACACGACTAAATAGCTGTGAATTTAGAAACTGTGCACATTTACGCACAACTGCAACAGCTCTACCCATTTTAGCCACAACTGTATTAATGTGATCAGACCATGACAGTGTGGAATCAAGCCAAAGTCCAAGAAGCTTCACTTTTTTGACTTGCTGTATATTTGACCATTTACATGTAAATTAATTTTAGGATTATCAGATAATCTATATTTAGAACCAAATATTATACTCGTAGTTTTTGAAATATTTAGAACAATCTTGTGATAATCTCACAAGACAGAACCTGATTAAGCTCTAAACATGTAGGAGCTGCATAATAAAGAGTAGTATCGTCAGCAAACATAGTCAATGTAGCCTTACTAAGTATATACGGCATATCATTTATAAAAATTGAAAATAACAAAGGTCCTAGGCAACGTCCTTGAGGAACACCACAATCCAAAGACTTGCTACCAGATAATGCACCATTAAACTCTTTGCGACCTCTCCGACAAATAGCTCTTAAACCACTTGATTGCTGAGGAAGTGAAACCATAACTAATAAGTTTGGAAATCAAAATTTCATGGTCGATCACATCGAAAGCCGCACTAAAGTCCAGTAATAGTGTTCCCACTAGCATTGAATTATCAATTGATGTTAGCCAGCTATCCGACATTTGTGTCATTGCAGTGCAGGTTGCATGACCATACCTATAAGCATGCTGAAACATCGTAGTCAAATCATTGTTAGAAAAATAATCTTGCACTTGCTCAAATACAATCTTTTCCAATAATTTACTTAGAATAGGCAAAATGCTTATAGGCCTACTATTTGAACCACAGAAAGTTGATTTTAACCCTAACCCTAACCCCATAATTTCATTGAGTACATTCCACATTCTCTTACAATCTGTACCACTATCTTCAATTCTCTTCTGAAAATATTTTTTCTTTTTCACTCTGTTCACCTTGGTTACCTGATTCCTTAAAATACAATACAATTTTCTGTCTTCAAACGAGTCAGAAAGAACCGCAACCTTTTTAGCCTCTTCCCTTTGAGCCATTAAGCTCCTTAACTCCGTATCAACCCAAGGAGCACTTTTGGCTTTAACTGTAAATTTCTTTAATGGGGCATGATTGTTAACAACTCTCATAAAACAATCTATAAATAAATTAAGAGATGCATCTACATCATCAATGTCACTTATCAAATTCCATTTAATATTATCCAATTCATTTAGAAAACTCACCTCATTAAATGACCTATAAGATCTTTTCATAATAATTTTAGGACAGGCTTCAGGTAGCTTAGTTCTCCTAGAGACAGCAATACAGTTGTGATCACTAAAGCCAACTGTTACAGAAACAGGTGTCGAACACACATCAGGATTGTTAGTATAAATATGATCAATAAATTTTGATGTTAAAGATCTTGTATTGTTACTAGAAATTCTTGTTGGCTGATCCATTAATTGAGATAGACCACAGGTGTCTGTCATAGTTTTAAGCTTATTCTTCAGAGGACAAATATCCGACAGCCAATCAATATTTAGATCGCCCAGCCAGTATAGTTCTCTGTTTTCCTCAGTCACCCTGTCTAACATGTTACATAAACCATTTACATACTCTATCCTGGCACTAGGTGGCCTATAACAACAACCAAGAATAATCGGTTTTAAATGTGGAAGTTGTAACTGTAACCATAACACTTCAACATCATCACACATTAAGTCATATCTTAGTTTAACAGGAAAATGATCACGTATATAAATGGCCACACCACCTCCAAACCGGTTTCGATCTTTTCTATAAATTGAAAACCCTCCTATATAAACCTCTGAATTGTCTATGAAGTGATCCAGATGAGTTTCAGAAATCATAAGTATGTCTTTTTTGTTTACATGTAAAAATAAAGACAGGTCTTGAATCTTGTTCCTTAGACTACATATATTAATTTGTGCAAGGATTAAACCTTTAGGTAATTTATTTATACTAGTCATCTTAGTTGAAGGTAAATAAGTCATATATTGTAATCTAATTGAATATCTTATTCCCCAAGTTATTTTATCATCATCTAGTAGGCTTCATACATATAAGTCCTACACACAGACACACATGAATGTACACAACCATATATAAATTGTTGCATCAAAGAGTGCAGAACAGTACTCTACTCTCAGCCAATCTTTTCACAATGTTCCAATGTTACCGCAGGATGCAGTTCATGCCCTGACCTGATGGCTGATCGGAGAATGGGAAGCGGCGACCTGACAACGCATGAAAACGCATAATGGAACTAAAATGCCTGTAACTCATGAATTCTTTGGAATACAGACTTACGGTTTGGTCCCGTTTGAATAAAAGAAAAGTAGCTGATTATTGCTAAAAAAATCACACACAAAAAAATGTAAGGTATGTTTTTAGGATCCTAATATTAAAAAAATGTAATAAAAAAACATAAAAAAATACTGGTCACAAAAGGATAACAAAAATCTAAGCATACTCTTTATAAAATATAATCAATTACTCTCTCTACATAAATTATTTAAAAAAACACCAAAGAAATCTGTATTTTTCATTTCTGAAAATTACATGAAAAATATTGACGCAAACTTAAGTGTTCCGTATATGGAATAGGTGACAGTTCCCTTTCTGTCGGTCTCTCGACGTTGTGTCGAGAACGACAGATGGTGTTTGCCCTTGAGAACCAATCAACTCTGACTACTATAGAAAAGGCCAATGAAATTTGATGAATGAAATTTGCATGCCGGTCTCCGCCCCCGGATGTCCGGTATTAAAGGAAGCAGGCGTGCAGCATTCATTTACCTTTTGTTCTTCAGAGCCTTCGCTAATGACTACTAACAAAACAAATTCAATTAATTATTCTTCTACATTGCCGGATCTACAACGTAGAGCAGTGGATCCTCCCTACCTGCAGCAACCTTCCCCTGGGCGTCTCGGCGGTTCCAGAGGCCTTTCTAAAGAGGCCCTTCTGCCGACACACCCTAACCCCTTGGTCTTCCATGACTTTTCTCCGAGCGGGGATCCCCCTCGGGCAGGTTACGAGGCACGTTGTGGTGACGACAGACGCCTCCCTGCAGGGGTATACTGTAACGGGCACGCAGCAGCGGGGCGTAGGACGAACCCCCGCCTGCGCTGGCATGTCAATTGACAAGAGCTGTGGGCTGTGCTACTTGCACTGAGGAGGCTGCGGCCTTTTGTGCGCTACAGCTGGACAGCACTACAGCTGTGGCGTACATCAATCGTTAGGGTGGCGTAGGCTCACGGCAGCTAACACGACTTGCTCGATACCTCCTCCTGTGGAGTCAACAGGTGATCCGCTCCCTGCGAGACGCACACATCCCGGGCAAACTGAATCAGACAGCCAACGCACTTTCTCGTAAGTATACGCCTCGCAGAAAGTGGCGACACCACCCCCGCGCAGTCCAGCTCATTTGGATGCTGTTCGGCCAGGCCCAGGTAAACCTGTTCGCCTCACGCAACACCACCATAACCTGCTTTAGTACTCCCTGTCAGAGGCCCCCCTCGGCACTGATGCCCTTGCGCACAGCTGAAGGCGGGATGGGCGGAAACACACCTCCCCCCCAGGAGCCTCCTTGTACAGACACTGTGCAAGGTCAGGGAAGAGGAGCACCAAGTGTTATTGGTTACACCGCACTGGCCTAACCGCACTTGGCTTCAGAGTTAAACCTCTGGACAACGACTCCCCCTGACCCATTCCCCTGACAGAGGACCTGCTCTCTCACAGACTTTCACCCTACTGTTGTGTTTGGAGGGTACCTCGTATTGTGAATTATGTTTAATGTTTATCCAAGGAAGATTTATGGAAAAGCGAGATGTTTCTATCCTTTGACACCAGGGTTTGTACTATATTGGTAATCATTCTTTACTCTTATTGTTCTGTAATGCTACCGTTAGAGAAGCCTCTTCACTTAATACTCCGGTGCAGTCACTTCCCAAAAACAAACAAACAACACAGAGACTTTGTGATGATAACTGAGTTTATTTTAAGTTAGAAAGTCTCAAATTGGGAGGATCACACACAGTTAGTTTATTAAATCATGTGGGTCCACTTTACTCCTAAAAGTGTCAAAGCTGTTAGTATTGCGATTGTTTATTATTACATGCAAAGTTGTAACACACTTGTTTTTAATATTCTAATGCCGTAAATCAATAAATAATGTTGTTGTGAATAATCAGTATTAGTTTTGATTTTTTTTTTTAACTGACTTCTCAATAGGGCTTGCATTGTGTTTTTCCCATCAAATATTGTTTTGTATTTTCTTCAGGCTTGAACAGGATGATGAAACATTTCGGTGCAAATATGCAAAATAGTAAACCAAAGCTTGAGGCTAAAATGGCAAATATCTCCACTGCTACAGTGAATTTTCCTGGAGAACTGACATAAGCTGGAATAAATGTGATCCACACAGCACAGAATATGAGCATACTGAATGTGATGAATTTAGCTTCATTGAAGTTATCAGGCAGTGTCCGAGCCAGAAAAGCCAGAATGAAGCAAAAAAGAGCCAGTAGACCAATATAACCCAGTACAGCCCAGAAACCAACAATAGAACCCAGACTGCACTCAAGAATGATCTTCTCTTTATAATATTTCATATTTTTGTAGGGAAAAGGAGGAGCTATTGTTATCCAAAGCACACATATAATAACCTGAATAAATGTGAAGGCAAGAACACTGAGTCTCTGTTGTACAGGCCCAAACCATTTCATGACATTACTTCCTGGAAGTGTGGCCTTGAACGCCATTAACACAACTATTGTTTTGCCCAGAACACAAGAGATACAGAGGACAAAAGTGATCCCAAACGCTGTGTGGCGTAACATACAGGACCACTCAGTGGGGCGACCAATGAAAGTAAGTGAACAGAGAAAACACAGAGTTAGCGAGTAGAGCAGCAGGAAGCTCAGCTCTGAGTTGTTGGCTTTTACTATGGGGGTGTCCTTCTTACGGTAAAACAGAACTGTGACCAGTATAGTTATTCCTACACCAAACAGGGAGAAAAAAACAAGCACTATACCCATAACTTCTGTGAATGACAGAAACTCTACAGCCTTCAAAACACATGTATTTCTCTCAGCATTAGGCCAGTATTCCCCTGGACACTGCATGCAGTTATTTGAATCTGGAAGAAAAAGATTGTGATCACTATAGTTGGACACAAAAGAAAATATATTCCATATTTTGGACTCCTTCGATAAGAAACTGTATCCTGAACAGCAGAAGGAGCACACAAAAAGAACAGCTAACCAGTTTTCTTTGAATCTTTGACTTGGGCTGAGGTTTACCTGTCTCATTACTGATTTCTCCATCTGCACATGGAATACAGTCATAACAGCAGACAGGTCTTCCTTTCTGTACAGCCTTCCTAGTGCCTGGAGGACAACTCTCACTGCACACTGACCTTGGCTTCTACATCAAAAACATACATATTGCCTGTACATTCGAATATTATATACAGACTCTATGAAGTGGATAACGACATATGTAATCTATAAAGCATTAATTTATTGATAAGTGTTATTATTGGTTTTGTAAGTTGTTTGTAAATGTGAATATTATTACTACTGATGCCTTGATCACAATAAAAACATATTATTACTTGACACACTTTCACTGCGGATTTGGATGCATCCTTTTTGGGGATGAAGATGTTGGATGGGATGGCTCGGTTTGCATGAATAATGTTATTACAAAATATATATATACATTTGGTTGCTAGAAAAAGTTTTAGTTTTGTCACAGCATGTATGTGCTGAGATTTTAAAAAAATTGTGTGAATTCACCTAAATTAGAATACAGTTTATGTAGTTGATGTCCCTAATAAAAAGAGGTATTAACTAGAGAGAATTTTTGTACTAACAATGTAAATATCTTTATTTATTTTCTTACTGAAATAATTTACCCACTTTGAAGAAATCACGTAGGAGAAAAAAAATATTGTCTTTTACCTCTAGCTGTCCTTCAGCCCAGATTATGTTTTTAGTGTTAAGCACAAAGCGCTGCTCAGGGGGCAGTGAGGCATCATAGTAACCCACTGCTTTAAACTGAATTGATCCATTTTTGTCTTGTTGCCAGTTCACAACTTCATACTGGGCTACTGCAGCACCAGTGCTGTCAAACCAGACATGATCTCCAAACTTAACAGTGAAATTGACTTTTTTCAGAGCCTCAACCATCTGGTACAAAGACAGATTTGGAATTAAATAATAGTGGCAATTTAACACGTTAAAAAATTGTAGGAAAGCTTTTATTCTATACTTGTATTTATTTTTTTACCTGCTGTGGTTGTATTGTCAGGTCTTTCTCACAACCTCCTCGTTCTCTGCACTTCAGTAAAATCCGTAGTGCATGAGCCACAGCATACACTGCTTTGTATACATTACTTATATATCTATGTTCAGGCACATCTTCAGAGTAATTTTTCAGCACAAATAGGTCTTGAGGTCGGCTGCAATTTAATTCATCTTGAGATAAATTAGAATGTCTTTGTGAGCATGATATAGCTGTGTCCCAGAATGCGTTCATAACAAAATCTATAAACCCTTCAATATAGATTTTTCTTACTGCAAACCCCAGTGACCCTTTCATCACACGAAAAGTGTTTGGAGTGATCAGAGTTTTTGAAGTTATCCATCCTACCACTCCTACCATTTGTATGCCTGTAATGTTGTGTATACTTAGTTGCTCAACTAGTAATTCCATCTCAAAAAATGAAACAAATGCAACAACCACTTTTGCTGACCCTTGTTTCATTGTTTTTACCACTTTTTGGAGTTTTTCATACTCTGTTCGATAGAATTTCACAGTGTACTCTATGCAAATCCCCTCTTTCTTGGCTGCATTCAGAAAAATCTCCATTCCATAGTTTCCATAGTCATTGTCACTGTTCACAGCTCCAACCCAAGTCCAGCCCAAGTGTTTGACCAAAAGTGCAAGTGCTCTGCCCTGGTAATAATCACTGGACATAGTCCTGAAGAAAGAGGGGAAATCTTTCCTATTACTGAGACAGTCACATCCCGCTGAGTGACTTATCTGAAAAATAATTTAAGAAAAGCAATGAGGAGTCATCAGTTTCACAATTGCATCAAATTTGTTATCACCTCTTACCACAGGAATTCTAAAAGGTCCTGTGGTTCTCGACAGAATGACTGTGGTGGCAGACTCTGTTTCCCCAATGATAGCATGTATAGGAGTCAGTCTATTGCATTTTCGACCTGCTTCAAACTTCTGATTATTCATTAATGCCATAATTGCACTCATAGACGACAGCCTTGAACCACATGTATCATATATTTTATAGCCAATAGAAACATTTGGGAGTAGAATGCCATTCCTGTTAATCTCCTCAACGGCAAAAATCATCATTTGAGCTATCCGAAAATCTCTTAGAGTCACACTGTAAAATATTAAACCAGTAGGTTAAAAACAAGGGTTTGTGTTAAATACGTGATCTTCTCAAATGTTTTTCTGAATAATTTCCATAAATTTCCAATTTACAAACCTGGAGCATGACAAAGGTTGAGGTTTTTGTGTAAATGCAAATGAAGGTAGCGTTTCTTTACTGCGAACTGCAAAAACTGCTCCAATAGTTACATCACCTTCCTTTGAAAATAGCGGATATTTATTGTCTCCCATCATTCGGCAAAGAGTGTTTTCTGCCTTTGCATTAAGGTGATGGAAAAGCAGAAGTGTGTTTAGAAAAAACAGCATCCCAACAATTGAGCTCGCCTGCAGGTGCAAGATGCTTAATGCACCCGATTCTATAATAGTTGTTTTATAGAAACTTAATAGGGATGAACAATACGTAGCTAATGACCTCATCAAGAATGGGTGGAACAGATGTCTGTGTTTAAATAAAATAAAACATAAGTGAGTTTTGTCAATCATCCTTCTATTTTCTCATTAACCAAAATACAACTAGAGGAAGTTGTGGCTTGTAAACTCCCTAGTGCAACAAATAAACAATTACAAAAATTGATTAATTCTAAGGCTCAGGTAGCCTCTAAGAGGGTGGTACTGGGCCTCCTTACTCCCATTTAGTTTGTATGTCTCCTCAGAAAGATGTTCCAACTCTGAAGTCTCTGTTTGATGGAATATTTGTGCAGATACAGCAGAGAGTTCAACTTTCTTGAAAATGGGGCAGATATGTACTTTTTACTGAGAGGGGGATTTGAGCACATAAATTGTACAGCCAGGTGTTCCTGTATAATTACAAAATGCTGCATTAGAGACTGTTCATGGTGGGTTGCATGGTAATTTGGGAGTTAGTTAATAAGACCAATTTGCTGCAGTTTTTCCACTGGCTCGTGTGAAGGGTGACATAAAGCAGTTTTGTTTACATGCGAGAGTGCTTTAGAATATTTCCACCAGACGTTGTGTGATTGGGAAAAAGGTCTGCCTTGGCCCGTAGGAGGTTATACAGAAATTATACAAATAACAGAGATGCTGATTCACACGGGACTAATGTTAACACAGGACATATTCGTCAAACTATGCAAGGTCATTTGTGGGGGAATTTTACTTTATTGATTGCAGACATGGTCGATCCGCACGGGATTAAGATCACAGACAACCTCTGCTAAATTTAGAAATAAAGAGTGGTCCCCATGAAATACAAGCCCCGTGTGAATAGGGCTATCAGGGCATATCAAGTGAACTCTAACCAAGCAAAAGTGACACATAGAACAAAAATGTCTTTCTCACATATTTGCTGCGCCATTCCAATCGGATCCAATATTGCAGCACAGCACTTCTTTTCAATTTTAGTCTCTCAGCAAATCCAGCGTCCAACTGTGCCTTGTTCACAAAGGCATCCGCAGTGAAACGAAGTGAACAAACGCTCAATGTTTTACCCACGTGAGCTGGAAAGTCTTAATTAACTTCAACCACGCATTACTACTGTCGGAATATGAAGGAAAGGTATTCAGCTTGCTCGCTCTTTCTGGTTCTGCGCAACTTGTGTTACTTCAGTTCAGTCATGCGTGAACCAGTGGGCAGGGCTAGAGAAGTAGTCATTGATATAGATAGGTGCATTCCAGGACCTGCCGTTTGCTGGCCTGGTGTCAATAACAAGGGCGTTTTCAGTTCTGACACTTAAATGATGTTAGCTTGAATACGATTATCTCTTATTTAGCAAAAGCTTGGGTTAAAATTGATGTGTTAATTCATGACTCATTTAAGGTCTGACCATGTGAGAATAAATTGGATTTTCTCAGGGTTCTAATTGGAGTGTTGGGGGAGCTTGAGTGGTCCCGGAGCTCTCATAAGCCTTAGGGACCCCTGTTGATGACTAAAATAATGAATTTGGGCATCCCCTGGTTTTTCATTAAAACTACACTAAAAACCCAAAGTATTTTTTTGGTGTTCAATGAATATATGTAAGCACCGAGATGTTGCACCGAGATCCTCTCATATTGAAGCATTAATCTTAAACTCAACAGCTATGATATTAATTCTTTCTGACATATCACATTGTCAAAACAGATTCCACACGAGGCACTAAAGTGGTGAACAGGTGGTGGGGAAAAAAACAGGAAACGAAGCGAAAACATTTTAAATCTTTTGCTCTCGCCAAGAACACTGCATTCATATACCAAACTTTTACGTTTCCCAGTAATATTTATCTTTCCCTTAGAAAACTTTTGCATTTGCCAGAGATTATTTGCGCTTCCTTCTGCACACATGATCTCCGCAACTTTGACGAGAAGGTTTTACCCAAAGTAGTTTATCTTATTCTACATTGGTTCATATGGATTATTTTCATATACTTGATCTACATTATCAGGAGATAAATCACATTTACAACACTCATACGTTTCGACATACGGTGACTGGCTGGTGTGGCAGCGCTGTACAGACAGCCACTGTTGAATTTGACGTGTCCTCTCCCTTACTTACTCCAAGGACTTACTCCTCGTCACCGTTTGCATATTGTTTTGCACTATTTGCCTGGCCGGGGGGGCTGCTTTAGAATTCAGAAGTTAGACATAATTAATATTGCTTATAATAATTTTAGTCCGTTTAATATTTGACCTAATATTTGACCTTTATCTCAAATGTGTGCTTCCACTGTGTGTGTGTGTGCGCGAGTGTGTTTGTGCGTCTATGTCAATGTGTGTAAGTATGTATGCATATTGTGTGTGTGGAGCATTTGTATGTCTGTCTTTGTTGTTTTCACCTTTTTTTCTTGTTTTTACAGGTATATGCCTTTAGTTGTTTTACTTGAATTCAATGTGTCTCATGTACAGCTGCTTTGTAACAATGAAAATTGTAAAAAGCGCTATATAAATAAAGTTGAGTTGAGTTGAGTTGAGTTGAGTTGACAGCACTGCATTAGAATAATATAAAAAACAAAAATCAACGGACAAGAAAATAAATAATCTCTGCCTCATATGGATCTCTTTAATGGATTATCAACATTTTAAGGGCAATTATACGTCTAATGTCCTTAAATTACTGTGATCCAAACTATCATGTGATGCCTGTTCTGGCAGCTCCGTCTACTTTTTAAGGGCTGGTTAGGGCAGGGGTTCCCAAACTTGCTTGCCCACGACCCCCAAAATATCAGTGCTAGTGACTTTAAACCCCCACTATCCTCGGAGGTGGTTAAAGTACTCAAACTTTGCCCGCAACTGCGCACATGCACTTATTATTAGGTATAACTAAGAACATGCATAATGAGAAAACAGACTGACATAGTATTATTTGTAGTAATTTACTCATTACTTTACTTGTTGTTATACATAAACCATGAACTATTATTATAGATTATCAAATTTTATTAAATCAAATGAAACACACTCCCTATGCAAACGGCACCCTCTTTTGTACCTGAGGTAGATAGCCTTTCTGACTGGGGCGCTTTTCCGCCCTTCTCCCTTGGTCTCCCTGCGTTGTCTTTGGTCTATATTAACCAAAGTTTCATTTCGACAAATACAAAAATCCTAAATTGAAAGCCTGATAATCTGCGTGCATATATGGTGATGTTAAACGTGGTGTTGTAAATCACAACCGACCAGGTTGTGTAAATTGACTTGGCGCACCTAACATTATGCGGTTGCGATCGTTAAACACCTCAGAGCTGATGACACAATTCGAACACTGGATTTTCTTAACCAGATTTAAATTTTTTTTACTTAATTTTCAGGACTCTGAGTTTCATTTTGATAGTGTCCCATAAAAACTATACACAGTTAGCTATACCTCTAAACAGCCTGCAGAAAGTTTACTCAATGGTATTAACATGACTTTTTGAAACCCTTTTATTCAGGTAATGCCTCTCTCATACTAATGTCACCCCTATACATGAGTTGATGTGAAAGAATATATTATACAATCTCATTAATTTCACAACTTAACCCCTTGTTTTCATATTACAGAGCAAAAACAACCCAAAGAAAACATCCACAGAGATTCTAGGCCTTTTTTTCTTTTGTGATAAAACTGGGTTTATTTGGAGTCTGTTAGTGTCAAAGTTGGAACATCATGAAAAAAATTATTCATGTGGTTAAGTGGTAACAATTTAATAAGAATAAATCAAAGCTTTCAGAGGCATCAGTCTTTCTAGATAAACTTACAGTTTAAGTTGCATTTTACTGGTATGTTGTATTTAGTATGTTAGTTATATTAGTACGTGTTATTAATAAGACTTAGATGGTGCTTTTCCCATCAGATTTTGCTTAGTATTTTGTTGAGGCTTGAACAGGATGATGTAACATTTAGGTGCGAATATACAGAATAATAAACTAAAACTTGAGGCTAAAATTGCAAATATCTCCACAGCTACAGTGAATTTTCCAGGAGAACTGACATAAGATGGGATAAATGTGATCCACACAGCACAGAATATGAGCATACTGAATGTGATGAATTTAGCTTCATTGAAGTTATCAGGCAGCGTCCGAGCCAGAAAAGCCAAAATGAAGCACAAGAGAGCCAGTAGACCAATATAACAAAGTACAGCCCAGAAACCAACAGTAGAACCCAGACTGCACTCAAAAATGATCTTCTCTTTATAATATTTCATATTTTTGTAGGGAAAAGGAGGAGATAATGTTAGCCAAAGCGCACAGATAAGAACCTGTATAAGTGTAAAGCCAAGAACACTGAGTCTCTGTTGGGGAGGCCCAAACCATTTCATGACATTACTTCCTGGAAGTGTGGCCTTGAAGGCCATTAACACAACTATTGTTTTCCCCAAAACACAAGAGATACAGAGGACAAAAGTGATCCCAAACGCTGTGTGACGTAACATACAGGACCACTCAGTGGGGCGACCAATGAAAGTAAGTGAACAGAGAAAACACAGAGTCACTGAGAAGCGCAACAGGAAGCTCAGCTCTGAGTTGTTGGCTTTTACTATGGGGGTGTCCTTCTTACTGTAAAACAGAACTGTGACCAGGACAGTTATTCCTACTCCAAACAGTGAGAAAAAGACCAGCACTATACCCATAACTTCTGTGAATGACAGAAACTCTACAGTCTTTAACACACATTTATTTTTCTCAGCATTAGACCAGAATTCCCCTGGACACTGCATGCAGTTATTTGAATCTGGAAAAAAAGTTGTGATCACTTTAGTTAAAGAAACAAAAGAAGTTAGTTATAGCAACTCCTTTGCTAAGAAACTGCCCCTGAACAATAAAATTAAAACACAAAAGGAACAACTAACAAATTGTTCTTGAATCTTTGATTTGGGCTGAAGTTTACCTGTCTCATTACTGATTTCTCCATCTGCACATGGAATACAGTCATAACAGCAGACAGGTCTTCCTTTCTGTACAGCCTTCCTAGTGCCTTGAGGACAACTCTCACTGCATACAGACCTTGGCTTCTAGATAGGAAACGTAGTATAAATGAATTATTTAGACAGACTCTATTAGAGACATCATCTTAGATTTTTTAGTTCAGCCCGGTATTGTCAGTTTGCAGTGCTTTCTTTCGCTAGTTAAAAAACACTATAGGATAAACATATAGTACCTCCAGCTGTCCTCCTGCCCAGATGATGTTTTCAGTGTTAAGCAGAAAGCGCTTTTCAGGGGGCAGTGAGGCATCATAGTAACCCACTGCTTTAAACTGAATTGATCCATCAGAGTCCTGCTGCCAGTTCACAACTTCATACCGGGCTACTGCTTCACCAGTGCTCTCAAACCAGACACGATCTCCAAACTTTACAGTGAAATTTACCTTTTTCAGAGCCTCAACCACCTAATGAAATAGTGTTTTGGTATATTAACACTGAACCTTTTTTACCACACATTTTCTTTAAAACTTGTCTAACAATATTTTTACCTGCTTTGGTTGTATTTTCAGGCCTTTTTCACAACCTTTATATTCTTTGCACTTCAGCAGACTGTGTAGTGCATAGGCCACAGCATACACTGCTTTGTACACATTACTTGAATATCTTTGTTCGGGCACATCTTCGTTGTAATTCATGAACAAATGTAGATCCTTATCTCTGCCGCAATTAAATTCAGCTTTAGATGCATTTCCATCTCTTTGTGAGCATGAAAAGTTTTTTCCCAGAATGATTTGACAACATAATCTGCAAATCCATAAATATTAATTTTTCTCACTGCAAACCCAGTGATCCTCCCATCACATG